>CM060898.1:80231915-80831915 GCA_030762935.1 Hymenopus coronatus | reverse complement strand
TAGGGCTAGCTTTTGGCAGTTTCACAAATCTTTGCGAGTGTTTGCTGAGCACCGAACTCCAAATGCCATTCACCTGCAAGCCGCTGTCTCTGTTGATGTTATTTTCTTTGTATTTAATAGCTATGGCTTCTTTGATGGAGCGGTCCCAATAGCTTGAAGACTTAAACATGGTGGTTGTGTCGCCCAGTCTCGGTCTGTGTCCTTCTTGGATGCAGTGCTCCGCAAGACCAGATTTTTCTGGGTACATCAGGCGGATGTAGCTCTCATGCTCTTTGCATCTTTGTTCAATCGTTCTCCCCGTCTGTCCGATGTAGGCTCTACCACATTCACATGGAATGCGGTATACCCCAGGAGTCTTGAGGCCGAGGGAGTCTTTGACCTGTCTTAACATATTTCGAATTTTATTGGGTGGCTTGTGTATAGTCTTGATGTTGTATTTGCCCATAATTCTACTCAGTTTACCAGACAAATGACCTGTATATGGGAGGTAGGCTTTACGTTGTTTCTTCGTGTCTTGTGACTCATCTAGCTGGGATGCATTACGCTGTGCACAGTTTGTACTGACAGCGGCCCGTTTTAGTGCCTTGTTGATGCTGCTCTTGCTATATCCATTTTTCTCTAGGCTGGTTCTGAGATACTGAAATTCTTTAGAGAGGTTTTCACTGTCTGAGATGGCTACTGCTCTGTGCAAGCGTCGATAGAACTGTGTTTCGCTGAGCTGGGTGGTGGCAACTGTTTGCGTTTAAATATAGATCGGTATGTGTGGGCTTCCGGTACACACTATGGCCCAGGGAACCATCAGGCTTTCGGCGTATTAATATGTCCAGGAATGGTAACTTCCCTTCCTGTTCAATTTCCATAGTAAACTTGATGTTTGGATGCTGACTGTTTAGATGGTTCAAGAAGTCCTGTAGCGTGTCTTCCCCGTGAGGCCAGATGACGAAGGTGTCGTCCACGTATCTGTAGAAGGCAGCCGGCTTTAGAGTTGCTGAATCTAAGGCCTGATGCTCAAATGCTTCCATGTAAAAATTAGCTATGGCTGGTGAGAGAGGAGAGCCCATGGCCACTCCATGGCCAAGTAAATATTTTGTAAATATTTATTTTGGTGCACAAGGGCTGTTGCACCATGACTGGCTTCCGTTGCTACCTCCTTTCACTCCCCAGCCTCCCATTTTCACCCGCCATCCTGCAAACCCCACATTCCCGTCAGTACGTAGTTAAATTCTAGCAAGAATAGGAACACGTCAACACACCGACGGGGCGCCCTCATCCTGCCAACCGCTCGTGTCATGTGTATGTGTCTGTAAACGTTACGGAGGGATATTCCACACTGCAACCATTAGTTTATTGTACGTCAGACCTCTGGAGGAGAGGATAAGTATAATTTCAAAGGGCGGCCGACATCCAGACAGGAAGAGAGCCTTCGTTGAAGGTCCGTAACAGATAAAGAATTCATCTCCACGCGGGGAATGCAAGGAGCCCGTGGTTCAGTCCCGGATAGACCATCTGTGCCCGCAGACAACTACTAACGCCATTCCGCCGCCGAGGGCTGCATTTTCAGAGCGCAGTCACCCCCACGAATTGGCGCCTCTGCCGAAGTTCTCGTCAATACTTACAACTCTGAAAGATACCGGTTGAGATGAAATGAAGGGACAGGAAGTTCGTGGAATGGAAAATCGTCTCCAGAATTTAACTATGATCCAGGAAAAAACCCAAAAAAACGCATGGGTCAGAGAGGTCGGCCGCGGGGAACTGGTCCCATGACCTCCCGAAGCCAGTCCCAGACGAAACGCCTGCTCGGTAGTTAAACACATACGTACTCGTATTAATACTTTGAGTGAAGCAATTAAAATATTGCATGCGCAACGAAAATTTTTATAGCTACGCATACAGGCGAGAATCCCATGCTTTTAACACTATTAGTTCAGAAATTTTAAGTTTAGTTACACATATAATAAGGAAACTAAATTCGCAGTGTTCTTCGTTTGACCTGTCTGCCTGTTAACAGAACATTCCTACGCTTCGCACCGTAAACACGCCAGCCTTTCTTTTTTTTTTTTTTTTAATTACACTACCCGGGTCTGATCGGGACTCCGGCACTATATACCCTACTTTTATTTACTTTTTTTTACCTTGTTTTACCGTATTATTACTGTTTTCTTACTTTTACAACACACACATATACACAAACATATAACACCCATGCCCAAGGCTTAGTCAGCTTGCAGTAATGTAAATATAATCAGCCCTGAATGTAATAAAGCTTTCGTAATTTCATAACCAATTATGTAGCTCTTAATGGATTAAAACGAGCTAACAAATGAATAATAAAAAAATCAAAATCTGATGAGTTTCATTCACATAACTTTCTTCTTCACAAATAAACTTTCCTTACAAAAGATTCCTCTTTTATCTACGTCATGATAAATATAAATAGATAAACTCAAGATAAACATTGACAAAGTTAGTCATATTACTTGCTTCTTTGTAAGTAAAAGAGAAATAAGGAAACACATTAGACTAAAGCGACAGATAGATCTAAATGCCGGTCGTAAGTGAAACAATTGAAATTCGGATCTCTTTGTTTGCTAGAAGTATAGTGACGAAAGATGTCTCCCTATCTTAAAAATGAAGCTCATAATTCGGAATATCTCTAAAACAATTAGATCTACAAAAAAAAAAAAAAAAAAAAAGTAAATGACATAAATTTTGATGAGATCTACATTTTTGTGTAAGTTTTGTCTATCTTTTATGATTTACCAGTTATACAAAAGTCATTCAGAATGAACAGGTCTTCAGAGGCTATTCCCAGAAAATTCAAAATAGATATACATTCCGTTTATATGAAAGTATCTTAAAATATGATACTTTAATAAAAATCGTTAGCGTAATTTGTGAGAAAATCAAAATTTTCGAAAAATGTTCCATATAAATGGTAGTTGGCGTTGGGGGTATTCTCTTGAAAATATTCATGTCGCATCCTTCGGAGATGTTGAACTTAGCTTGGTATTTAACCGACTTTTCGTTTTTGAACTATGCTGTCCACAGACACACACACACACACACACACACACACACACACACACACACACAGAGACACACACACAAGGACATTTTTCTAAAACGCTGATGTGTTCCATTCCATGACTTTCCCTACATTTCCGTAACAAATTATTGTTAAAAAAGTTATTTCTTTTTTATGTTTCATGCTAATTGAGATAAACATTAGCATAAATGGCCTTATTACTTACTTCCTTGTAAGTAGAAGGGAAATAAGGGAATGCTTAAGGCTAAAGCAATAGATCTACTAAAGCTGGTTGCCATGTGAATGAAATCCGCTTCTTTGCATTGCCAGAAGTTGACAAATTACCATGTGTGAAACGTTTTAACTATTTTAAAACTGAAACCAATAAACAAGGAATATATCAAAAGTGATCAACTCCACGAAAAAAAAAGGTATATGATGTAACTTGTGTGCTTTAACGAGGTCTACATTTTTGTGTAGCACGTTTTTGTCTATTTCTTTCGGTTTACGAGTTATGCAAAATTCAATAAAATTCATCCGAAATAAAGATGTTTTCAGGGCCATTTCCAGAAAATTCAAATATAAATTTTATTTGTCATGTAATTATCCTTGATTTATAGTATTTTAACAAAATCATAAGAGACATTTTTTATAAAATCAAAAATTTCTAAATCTGTTCCATGTAAAGTGTACTTTGGGATGAGGGCACTTTCCTCAAAATGTTTGTCTCACAGCCTTGAAAGTCGCTAAATTAAATACCAATTTGGTATTTTACTGACATTTCCTTTTTGAGTTATCGTATTTACATACACACGGATCTTTTTCTAAACATCTTATGTGTTTCATTCACATGACTTCCTATACATCTCCGAAACAAATTATTGTTAAAAAGCTTATTCTTCTATCTGCATCATGATATTGAGATAAACATTAGCAGAAATGGCCGTATTACTTGTTTTCTTGTAAGTAGAAGGGAAATAAGGGAATGTGCTAGGCTAAAGCGATTGTCAAATCTTTTAAAAGCTGTTATTATGCAATTGAAATTCGGTTCTTTGCATGGCCAGGGTTTGGAAAATTCTCGTAAGAGAAAAGTTTTAAATATTTTAAAACTGAAACCAATAACAAAGAATATCTCAGAAATGATAAACTCCATGAAAACATCTATATGCCATATGATATGTGTCTTAACGAGATCTACATTTTGTATATTTCATAGTTTACCGGCTATGCAAAATTCAGCAAAATGTATCCAGAATAAAGAAGTCTTAAGAGGCTATACGCAGAAAATTCAAAATACACATTTTATTTATTAAGCAAATATCTTTAATATAATCAAAATCTTTAGAGTAATTTTTGAGAAAATGAATATTTTTTATTTTTTTCCATGTAAAGGTAGTTTTGGGGTGGGGGATTTTTTCTCAAAATCTTCGTGTCGCATCCTAGAAAGATACTAAACTTATACTCGAAGTTGGTATTTTATCAACTTTTCGTTTTTGAGTTATTGTGTTCACGGTCACACACGGACCTTTTTCTGCAAATGCATTTTTTGAATACAGGGGACTCTAAAACGTATTTCCGATGAAATCGCAGTATCGAATATTTGGGTGAAATCCAATACGTTTTCTATTCTCTATGGACATAGTTCGTGTAGAGCAAGTAAACATGCTTTTTATAAAGGGGACCTTAAGACGTGTATTTTCTGTGAAATCTTGATATCGAATTTTTAAGTGGAGTGCAATACCTTCTCTACCTATGTACAATGTTCTATGTAGAGAACGTAAAAATGCTTTTTTTTTTATTCAGAGGGCCTCAAGACATGTATTTCCGGTGAAATCTCAATATCAATATCGTGCTAACCAAGATACAATATTAGTAGAAATGGTCTCACTGTTTAGTTCTTTATAATTAGAAGGAAAATAAGGGAATATTCTAATCAAATATTACAGAAAGTGGTTAATATGTGATAGGAATTCAGGTTTCTTTGAATGGACAGAAATAAAACAAAACAAAATGAATGACAAATTCTCATTTGAGCAGTGGCGAATTCTCCTATACACCGCATACACCGCCGGTGTGCTAAACTTGGGTGGGTTCAAAACGACTCTCAATAAACATGCAAAGTTATCAGAATGTTTGTATGTCACTTCAACTAAGTACGAAATGATCGCAAGTTTGTGTATTAAACGTACATCTATGTACCTCACCGCAAGTTGTTTTTTTTTTTTAAAATACGGTACCGGAGTCTGATCGGGACTCCGGCACTGTATACCCTACTTTTATTTACCTTGTTTTTCTGTATTATTACTGGATTGCTGTTTTCTTACTGTTACAACACACACATAAACACAAACATATAACACCCATGCCCAAGGCGGGACTCGAACCCACGATCCCCAGCGCTACGAAACACCAAAGCGGGACGCCTTGGCGAGCGCGGCCATGGGGACCGGCTCAAGTTAAAACTATAACCATGCTCCCAGCATTCTCCGCTCGTGCGCGCGTATCTACTCCATCTCCATAGTGAGGCGAGGGGAAAGGAAGTTAAATTGCCAGCCGTTAGCTGTCGAAATGCACCGCTAAATTTTGCGATTTACAATCGCTTTTAATCTGTATAAGTGTTGTTTTGCTTGTAAGTTTTTGTGAAAATGACCGATGTAAGTGTTACTGAAGCTAGTGGTCATTGTGACTGTGTAGTAGAACGTGTGTTAAAGACTGAATTTCGGAATTTTGAATTTTCTGAAAAACTTAAAATAAAAAACAACGGCAGTCCCACTCCGAACTACCAGGTCTGATTGCAAAATGTCGAGACAGAAAACGAGAGTACAACACACATTTCTCATTAGCAATTATTCTTGGTAAAATGGTTAACTGGTTGCCGAAAATAAACAAACTCTATTGTTGGCCATTTCTTCTTTTTAGTAACGACAAAAGCAGTACCACGTGGTCTCAAGAAGGATTCTCTAACTGGTTCATTAAGTAAGCATGAAAAATCAAAATATCACATATTTTGTGCATTCACTCTTTGTAATTTTGGCAATACACGAAGAGACCTGCAGCTAAATGCTCAGAAAGCATTCAAATTTCAAAGCATAATGAAATGGCAAAAAAGAACAGAGAAGTATTGAATAGACTCATTGATGTTGTTTGTCACTTAGGGAAGCAGGAATTAGCTTTTAGAGGACACGACGAGTCAGAAAGTTCCTTTAATACAGGTATTTACATAGAAACATTGGATTTACTCAGTACGTATGATCAAATTTTAAATGAACATTTAAAAAATGCTACAATTTTCCGGGGCACTTCGTCATACATTCAGAATGATTTAATTGAAGCTGTTAACTGTGTAACAAAAGAACTTGCATCCGCTATTTTGTGGCTATTCTTCTAGATGAGTGCTCAGACAGAGTGAACAAATCCCAACCCTCTACCATTTTACGCTATGTGGACAAATCGGGGAAAGTTCAAGAAAGAATCGTGGGTTTTACAGACGTCAGTGCAGACAGATCTGTGGACAGTTTACAACCATGTACTTACAACGGTTAAAGAATTTAATATTTGTAAGAAACTTGTCACTCAGACATATGATGGTGTGGCCGTAATGTCTGGCCAATTAGGTGTGCAATCTATAGTAAAAGAGGCATTTCCACAGGCATTATTTGTTCACTGTTACTGTCTGAATTTGGTTCTGTAACAGGCAACTATGTGTATTGATAAGTGCAGAATTTTTTTCAAACTCTTATCAGGGCTCTAATTTCTTTAATCATTCCACTAAAAGAACGGAAACTTTGCGTGTTTTTATGGATAAAAAGTTACCAAAAGTGGGTCCAACACGCTGGAACTTCAATTCACACCTTGTCAATACTGTACAAGAGCAACGAGATAACCTGATTTTATTCTTTGAATTCATGACAGAGCCAGAAAACAATGTCGATTGGGAACCTGATACTTTGGTTAAAGCACAAGGTTTTCTTTTATTTTTTGACTCGGTTGGATACTGTCGTCCTCCTTAAAACATTTTCGGCAATATTTGCTCATACCGACATATTATAAGACAAGTCTATGGATATTGTATATTGTCATTCAAAAGTAATCCAGACTAAAAACACTTTAGAAGAGCTAAGAAGACAAGGGTTCCAAAATATTTGGCGAAGCATTTCTACTAAAGTGATAAATGAACATGCACAAAAGAAAAGGAAGAACAATGAACCAAGTGAAGTTATGTTTAGGAGGATATTCTATGACATTTCGGATAATGTGCCCTATCAAATACAAAATAGGTTTTCCGACTACGAAAGTTGTAATTTCTTTGCTCTCCTTGATTCCTCAAAATTCAAGAATTACAGGACGCCTTTTCCTGATCACCACTGCTCAAAATTGTTGGACATTTATGGCTCAAATTTTGATTTTGTACGTCAGAAAAATAAACTTAGTGTTGTGTACTCTTCTGGGGATAAAGATTTTGAAGGAAAGTCAGTTGGTGAAATACTGAAAACTATGAATGAAAGAGATCTGGTATATGCTATGCCTGAAGTTTAGAAATTAGCTTGTCTAATTCTAACTGTACCAGCAACTACAGCTTCCGTTGAACGGCCATTTTCCACTTTAAATCGAGTAAACTCTCCCTGTAGGTCTACAATGGGCCAAGAAAGATTATCCTCTCTGTCAATAATGTTCATAGAAAAGCAGTTACTTTGTACACTTCGGAAGGATGTTCATGAGAATTTCACGCAAGCTGTAATGGAACTATTTCTGAAGAACTGTCGTTGATTGGAGCTAACATTCCAGTTAACTGGTAAGTACTGTTGCTGCTGCTACTACTACTAAAATTAACAATAATTTACGAATACAGATGTCCCTCGCATTACGCAAGTAATTGGTTATCATGAATTATCACGTAACACAAAAAACGCGTAAAGTGAATATGATAATGATATGGGCTATTTCAAGGTAAACATGAAAAAAAGTGTGTTTTAAACAGATGCATCTATTTATGTAATTTTTACAGTGTTAAAATCAGCATTCTTTAAAATCGTTTTACGTGAAAACGCGTAAAATGAGATCGCGCTTAACGAGGGATGACTATATTTTATAGACTAAGAAAAACGATGACAAAGGGAGCGGTGTACCTAAATTACTGACCACGAATCGCCACTGCATATGAGAAAGTTTAAAGTATTTTAAAACTGAAAACATAACAAGAAATGTCTCAGAAGAAGTTAATTCTACAAAAATGTATGTCATAAATTGTATTTTTTTAAAGAGATCTACATTTTTTGTGCATAAATATTTTGTCTATCTCTTACGGTTTACCAGTTATGAATAGTCATCCAGAACATTTTTCAAACATTTTTGTTTACAAAAATGGCTCTGATTATTTTAAAAAAATATCATATATTAATATATTTTCATGACAAATGAAAAATTCTCTGGATAGCCTCTGAAGGACTTCTTTCTGTAGGACTTTTGCACAACTGGTAAACCCTAAATGATAGAAAAAATCTGATGTGTTCTATTCACATGACTTTCTCTATATCTTTGTAACAAATTATTGTTAATAAGCTTATTATTTTATTTATTTCATGCTAATCGAAAAAAAATAGCAGGAATAGTCTTATTTCTTGCTTTATTGTAAGTAGAAGTGAAATAAGGCAGTACCATAGGTTAAAGTGAAAGCCAAAAGCTGGTTGCTATGTGACTGAAGTTCGTTTGTTTGTATGGACACGAGTTGGCAAATTCCTATATGAGAAAAGTATGTTTTTCAAAGCTGAAACCAAAAACGATAAACTCCACGAAAAAAAATGTGTATAACATAAACTGTGTGTTTTAACGTGCACTACATTTTTTGTGTGTGAAGTTTTTGTCCATCCCATGGTTTAGTAGTTATGCAAAATTCATCCAGAATAAAGTAGTCTTCAGAGTCTATTCCCAGAAAATGCAAGATATACATTTTATTTGTCAGGTAAATATCTCTAATATACGGCATTTTAATCAAAATCGTTAGAGCCATTTTTTAGAAAATCAAAATTTTCGAAAAAAGTTCCATGTAAAGGGTAGTTGGGAGTGGGGGTATTTTCTTGAAAATCTTCGTGTCGCATCCTTGGAAGATACCAAATCTAAATACCAAGTTTGGTTTTTAACGGATTTTTCGTTTTTGAGCTATGCTGCCCACAGACACACACACACACACACACACACACACACACACACACACACGGACCGTTTTCTAAAAAAAATTTTTTGATCCAGGAGGTCTCAAAACATGTATTTCCGGTGAAATCTAGGTATTGAATTTTTGGGTGCATTACAATACCTTCTCTATACACTATGTACATAGCAAGTATAGAGAAAGTAAAAACTACAACGCAAAACGTGTAACGTACCTAGTCACCTCTCATTGAATGTTGTGGTGGAATAGGCGATTGTGCGGTACAAAATATGTCCATAATTAACATGAACATTTAAGTTAATATATCCGAAGAGAATTGTCATATTTACATTTTCATAACCGTATAAATTAAACACATTATATATCAAGAGTTTAATGTATTTAAAATACTTGTAAATTTTAATAACAAATGCATATACTATGCGTGCATCCTTCTTGAGCGCTCGGTTTCCTGTTTTCCTTCGGTAGGTTTCGCGCAATTTCGGAAATAGAGCAGAGCAACAACACTGAGACATGACGTACGGTGCGCACCCATTTATCTAGTGGCTTCAATGCTAAGCTTTTATCTGTCTGTAGATCGCAAGTTCACGCACGTGCATGTGCGCTGTGTTTCGTTTAAAAGTTCAGCTAGTTCGCAGTAGATTAGATAACCTATTCACTATAATGGCTCAATGCCTCAAAGAAAGAAACTTTATTTAGTTGATAAGACTGCGGAAAGACGGGTGGACGAAAGAGGTCTTCTTCCCTCTGGCCCTTTCTTCCAGTAAAACTAGTGCCCAAGAAAAAGTGCGTGCAAATTTAAGAGGATCCTTAGTTTTAAACCTGTCTCTCAGATGACGATAAGCACATACGTCTATCGTGACAAAGTGTTTATATAGATTTTATCGCCTGACCTTGCATTAAATGGGTTTTTTATATCGCCATTCAGATTTGTATTTAGCCAATCAGCGGAGCGGAGAAGGGAATTGCACGCAGGATACAAAACAGCGGAGTAAGCTTAGAAGAAACAAGGATTCGGCTCCGTTACGATTGTTAATAACGCTAGACTACGCTAAGAGCGCTATCGCATCACTTGGGCTACCACTGGAATTTTGTGGATTTCCCAATTGCGTGCCGAGGTCAACTGCTCTCTCCCTACTCGTATACGCCGTTTTATCTTGGTTCAGCTGAACAGCTCATCATTAGTGGTCATTTCGTGGGAATTTCTTCCACTCCAGGCTAACCGATCGATGGGTTA
The DNA here is from genome assembly GCA_030762935.1 of Hymenopus coronatus. Lineage (NCBI taxonomy): Eukaryota > Metazoa > Arthropoda > Insecta > Mantodea > Hymenopodidae > Hymenopus > Hymenopus coronatus. The sequence goes on along the minus strand of CM060898.1, from coordinate 80,821,487 downwards.
CCCATAAATCTTCTGGTTAAATATCCGGTGAATCAGCGCCTCTTCGTTAATTTTGACTTTATACAATCTGCTAAGAGTCGAATCAGATGTGCCTCAAGCGACACTGCACTCCCGCCGCTGAATCCTGGCACTTGACAGTTCGGATGGTTTAGCGTAAGGTTGGCTATGCTGTCTTTGAGCCATTGCCAGAGTAACTAGTAAACAACAGCTGATTACAGATGTCTCTATCGTGTGTAAAGACGAATACACATGTATAAACGATGTACATAGTAAGTGAATGCCGATGAATAATGAAACAAATTCGTTATTATTGGTGTTAATTGAAAACAGCAGTGATACTATATAACATATGCAGCACAAATTACGAATTTGCGACAATGTAGAACAAATTAATTCAAAATAGCATGTTACAATGAGAGAAAGATATAACAAAGTGATTTTCACAGATTTAGAATTATAATGGCTCAATTCCATCGAAGTCTCCGTCGTCATCATTCTCGGAAGCATCATCGTCATTGTCATCATCATCAACATCGTCGTCGTCACCAAGACATATCATTGGTGGTTCACATTCACTGATGATTCCGTCTTATTCCTATGCTTTTCGTATTATTTTGAGCACATGGTTCACTTTCTTCTTCCATGTGTGGCGTTCACTTTCTTCTTCCATGTGTGGCGTCCACTCTCGCAACACCTTCCAGCAGAAGTTTGTCCACCTCTGTAATTGTGAAAGTCTTGTTATGTTCACTCACAAACAAACACCATCACTATCAACAATAACAATGAATAATAGTAGCTTGCACAGAACAACTCAACGCGCGTGTTAGGAGTTCACAAACTGAACACACGGTTGGACATAACCAGCTATTGCAACGGTGCGGCATCTACTCGTAGATCCGTTTACGTTGTCTGACCGACCGACCGGAATGCTGCTTTGTGATTGGTTCAGAAAGTCAAACGGGTAGAGCTTTTCATGTGTTTTTGTTTGTTTGTTTTTTTTTTGTTTTTTTTTTCAGATGTAACAATTTAACTCTCAACTGTCAAGTGCAAGGATTCAGCGGCGGGGGTATAGGAGTAAAGTTTTGACTATATTTGGCCAAAAAATCGAGGAAAAAAATTATTATAGCAAATGTTTGTTGATACCTTTGGCATCCATAGAGAATTAACATTTAGCTGCGGCCCCTTGCATTGGGCTCTACAGCCTCTTAAAGTTCGTAGCACAGACCTGTTTCCTACCATACTATTTTATAAAATACGTTTTTCTCAAAACAACATTTTCACTCTTTCAGAATGTTCCACGAATATTCAGTTTTTTTTTATACAACTAAAAATTTCCAGATGCAGAATTATCTACTGTAATATTACGGACGACAAAATTATCGTAACACCAGTAGTAATAATAAAACAAATGTTTTATAAAAAATAATTAATTTTATAGATTAAAATTTCATGAGCTGGTGGACAGACAGTGAACTACATATAAGTATTGAGAAATTTAAATAAAAGCAATGAACATCTCGGATTTTTTTCTAAAAGCGATTTTTAAGAGGCTCAGGAAGTTTAAAACGTGTATTTCCAGTAAAATGTCGTTACCAAATTTTGGCTGGAATACAAAATATCCTCTACTAATTATGCAATGGAGAAGGTAAAAACAAACGCCACACCAATCAACAGAAATAGACGTGTGAAGGTTCATATCTATAAAATAAACCAAACGCATCTCAATCCATAACCAAAATAGTAAATCGAACAAGAAACCAAAACATTTTCATAATACTTGCTGCTCTTATCTTATTAAGTAACTGCGAGTCTTGTCTATCAGAAGCATACAGTAGTATAATATACGATGTCGAAATGAAGTTCCTTTGAAGTCGAAGAAAGAATTAATACAGGCTACCAAAAGCGATACATAATGCACTGGCCATCCATTCAAATCTGAACGTCGCGAGTTCGAGTCCCAGTGGCTGCAGTCAAATGTGCCCGAGGTAAAGGATGGGGAGGGCCCAAGTAAAATAACCAGTGTTATGGCGTGCTTGGATGCTGACGGTGTTACATTTGACTATAGTTGCATGGATTGCTCTCTTTTGTATTTAAAAAACAATACAGTTTTATTGCAAAAATATTAATAATTTTACAATATAAAACACCTATAATAGTCTAATTTATTGCTGAAGCTTAGTGTAATACGAAATTAGAAACAAGTCCGCTAAAACACTAAACGCGTCGATTAATCATCTTTGTTGGTAAGTGCAACGCCATGTAATTAAGAGTTAATTGGAAGAGGGTTTCCTGTCTGAGAAAAGTTTAAGGCTTTAATTGAAATCAATAACAGGGAATATCTCTGAAACGGCTAACTCTACAAATAATTGTATATAACATAAATTGTATGTTTCAGGGAAATCTACATTTTTGTGTGGTACGTTTACGGTTTACCAGTTATGTAAAAGCCATTTAGAATAAAAAGGACATCAAGAGCTGTTACTAAGAATTTCAGAATATATTTTATTTGGCTTGAAAATATCTTTAATGCACGGTGTTGTAATCAAAATTGTTAGAGTCTTTGTCAACCGAAAATTTAAAAAAAAAATTACATGTGAAGTGTAGTTTGGGGTGGGGAGATTTTCCTGACGTTCTATGTGATGCATTATTAGAAGATGTTGAACTTAAATATCAAGTTTAGTACTCAACCAACTTTTCGTTCTTGTGATATTCACAGGCACTCGGACGCCACACTTTTTTCCTGATAATATTTTTTTTCGGATTCAGGCGACATAAAAAGCATATATTTCCAGCGAAATCTTAACATGGAATGTTTGAATGAAATACGATACCTTCTCTACCTACTACGTACATTGTACATGTGCGTAAAGAAACAAACGTCACATCAGGCAACAGAAAGTATATATTGGAGATGAAATATTAGCTATAAAATAAACTAAATAAATATAAATCCTTAAGCAAAACATAAATCAAACAAGAAGGAATAGTAGTGATATTCTTGTTCTCCACACTCCAAACTGCTCGTTTATACCATTTGCAGCGAATTTGTAACAACTTTGTTCTGGGCATATTTGGTCGCCAGAAGCCTAGAAGCATCAAAAATCGACTTTCTCGAAACGAAATTTTTTTGTGATATTCTTGGCGAGACCTGCCATAGCAGAAAATACTATAAAATAACATAGGAAGTCGAAGTAAGGTCCCTTCGAAATCAAAGAAGGGTTAACATAGGCTACCAAAAGCGGGTTATTATTATAAGTTCTCAAGGAAACACATTAATCTTCAGTAAATGCTGAAGATTATGCTTTGAGCCTGTATGTCCAGCACACACTTAATCAACCGAACCAGGTGGCTTAGGCATTCTGGGACTGGCATTCGGGAGGTCATGGGATAGGTTTCCTGCTGCCAACTCCTCTGATCCATGGGATTTTCGGGGACTTTCCCGGGTCACTAAGCAAGTGCTGGAGAGGTTTCTTCATTCCTCTGAACTTCCTGGCCCTTAATTTTATCTCCACTTCATACTACCGGCCTCTTTCAGGGTTGTAAGTGTCGGCGAGGACTGCTGTGTTGGAGCACTTCCGTGGTAGCGACTGCGCTCTGGAAATACAGCTCTCGGCGGCGGGATGGCGTAGGAAGTCGTCTGTAGACCCGGGAGTTTGGTCAGAACTGGAGCGTAGGCTCATAGCGTCGGAATGAAAACTGTTTGGAATAGGTATTGATAGGAATTCTACATAATGGCTCTTCATCCACCGTCCGGTTTCGGACGCCCTTTGAAATTACACTGGCAGCAGTTATAATGGCCGCAGTGGGGAATCCCCTACATCACACACATACACACTCACATATTCAAAGAGACTCAGATTACCTTCGCGCTATAGTGCATGAGTTAAAGCAACTTTAAATAACCTAACCTCCAAAATGCTTGAGATAATAATATGGAATTAACAAAATTAATGCCCTGGAAAGCATACAACTTGTGGACCTAAAAGCAAAAAGCATTCCATTAAGTTTTAGAGGACGTTATATTGATGCTGTTCCAAACAGAGAACTGTATTTTATTCGTTTGTTTTCGCACAACCCAGAAGATGTTTTACAGTTTTCGGAAGCACTATAGTCATAAAGAAACAATACATAGTGCGTGTATGGAATTCCCCAGGCTATGTAATTATCGCGCCATTTCTTCCGTGAACATGCACTCGACTTCCTTCTTTAAGCCTTCGCGTAATCCTGCTCACGGTGTGTTTCTCTGGTAAAATACTTCAGTTCTGTTGCAAACTTGCACTCTTGTAATTAAAACAATTATCAAGGTCATCTCGAAAGCGTGCAATATACGTTAACCTTCTGTTCAAGGTTTTGGCATAGTTCAGCATTCTTTAAACCTGCTTTTAATAAACTTACGTATGACAGCACAGCTTCCAGTTTCAATGCGTATTAGGTTTTCCCGGCATAAAATGCGTCTTTTTACTTTCTTTACACGTACTATGTACAAAGAGTATACAGGAGGTATTATATTGCAACCAAAAATTCGATACCAAGATTTCGCCGGAAATACATGTTTTGAGTCCCCCTGAATAAGAAAACACTTTTGGAAAAAATACGTGTGTGTCTATCTCTATGTGTGTGTGTGTGTGTGTGTGTCTGTGGACAGCATAGCTCAAAAACGAAAAGACCGTTAAATACCAAACTTAGTATTTAAGTTTGGTATCTTTCAAGGACGCGACACGAAGATTTTTCAAGAAAATCCCCCCACCTTCAACTACCCTTTACTTGGAAAAAAGATTCGGAAATCTTTATATTTTCAAAAAATGGCTCTAATGATTTTGATTAAAATCTCTTATATTTAAGATACTTACATGAGAAATAAAATCTATATCTTCAATTTATTGGGAATAGCCTAGAAGACGTTTATTTGGATGCATTTTGCAGAATTTTGCAAAACTGGTGAACCGTAAGAGATAGACAATAATGTAGAACTTATTAATACACATAATTTACGCTATATGCCTTTTTCGTGAGCTTGGCCGTTTTTTGAGATATTCCTTGTTATTATTTTTGGTAGTGTTTAACGCCCGCTTTAACTACTAATGGCACCGCAGGCGGTGACACTGATGATACATGAATGATGATGGAGCACCGGTGGAATGCGATGGCGGGGGAAACCGGAGTACCCGGAGAAAACCCGCCCCAGCGCCGTTTTGTCCACCACAAATCTCACATGCGGTCGCTTGGGATCGAACCCCGGCCGTTTAGGTGAGAGTCGAGTGGTCTAACCACTCGGCCACGGCGCGGCCCTCCTTGTTATTAGTTTCAGGTTTAAAATACTTATACTTTTCTCATACAGGAATTGCCAACTCCTGTCCGTACTAACAAAGGTACTCAATCACATAGCAAACAGTTTTTGAAATCTTTAAGTATCGAATTAACCCAGTATATTCCCTTATTTCCTTTCTACGTACAAGGAAGCATGTAATAAGAGCCTTTCTGCTAATTTTTTCTCGATTAGGATTAAGTAAATAAAAGAATAAGCTTTTTAACAATAATTTGTTGTAGATATGTACTGAAAGTCATGTGAATAGATTACAGATTTTTTGTTGCGTGTTGGGGGCCAAAGAATCTGGAGGACATGCACCTGCCTTTTAATATGTTGTATTATAAGTTGACTTACAAGCTTAATAGTATATATTCATATTTGATATTCATAATAATTGATGTTCATCTTAATCTAGATAAGCATTAGCAGAATGGTCTTATTCCTTATTTGTTTATATGTATACAGAAGGAAACTAAGGAAATACACTAAAGCGAAACTAAAATATTTTAATAGATGTCGCTATGTGATTGTCTTTGAAATTCGCCTCTTTGCATGGCTAGGAGTAAAACAAAAGAAATACACTTGAACTTTATGTTGCACAAAAGTATAAGTATTTTAACAACAATGTAAAGGACATAAATTGCTATCTACATTTTTTTGTGTAATTAGTTTTTGTCTATTTATTACGGTTTATCAATTACGCAAAAGTCGTTATGAATGAAGAGGACTTCAGAGGCTATTCTCAGGAAATTCAAGTTATTTTATATATCAGGCAAATATCTTTAATATAAGGTATTTTAATCAAATTGTTAGAACCATTTTTCGAAAATTTTTCCATGCGAAAGGTAGTTTGGGGTGAGGGGATTTTTTTTTTTTAGAAATCTTCGTGTCGCATCCTTGGTAGATATACATTTAAATACCAAGCTTTTTCGGTTTTGAGTTATGCTGTCCATAGAAACACACACACTGTTTTTATTTGGGGTGGAGTACAACTCCAACTATCTACTATGTACACTGTACATACGTGTTACAGAAGGTAATACATGCATTTTCGGTTCGACAATAGGATAATAAACATTTATAAGAATAGTAGATAGAGAAATCCATGTAAGTTTTACGCATCAGACATTTGTTTGTTTGTTTGTTTTATTTGTATGTCCCCCTCTAACATCTAAGGTAATATCAGGGACTATGTATTATAAACAACTCGTTGTCTACTGTAGGTTGCGTACGTTGGGTTAAAATCGTTTTATTTCCCTCAAACACCAATACATTCATCCTCAGATACATACTTCCAGACTCTGTGGGGGAGAGGGAATAATTCTGGTTAAAGAAAAATTCCCCACCCCAGCCGGGAATCGACCCCGGGTGAGAAGTTAGAAATTTTTGTTGCAGATATAAGGAAGTTACAATGGGGCAAAGGGGTAGTTCAGATGTTTAAAAGCTGACTGTATGGTCACGAGAAAAAGCTAATACCGATTTCCCACTTGATAAAAGGTTAAGTATTGAAAAGTCAACTCGATAACAAAGCATGTTTTCGAAAATTATCAAAACCACTAACAATTTTATTTACCACCGTCAGATCTAGATATTTTGTTGTGTATAAAGGTTTTGGCTATCTCTTGCGGTTTACCGATTATACAAAAGTCAAAATGAAGAGAAATTCGTGCCCTTTTCCAGAAATTTCAAGATATGTATTTTATTTGAAGTGAATATGTCTTAAGCATAGGTATTTTAACTAAAATTCTTTGAGCCAGTTTAAAAATATCAGTATTTTCGAAAATATTTCATGCAAACAATAGTTTGAAGTAGAAAGATTTTCTTGAAAATCTTGGTGCTGCACCCTTGAAAGATGCTTAAAAACCAAGTTTAGTCTTTCATTGACTTTCCGTTTTATAGTTGTGCTGTTAACAGACGACAATCACACGAACAATTCGTACACATACACAAATGTACGCGCTAACACATATACATGTAACTTGTTATTTTCTTTTAATGGAAATCTTGAGATTCGTACTACCAGGGAAGTCTCGATATCGAATTTTGGGTGGAATGCAATACCTTCTTTACCTAATATATACGTGTAAAAGTAAAACTTGTCAAAACTTTTCAGTGATTGTTGAAATCAGTTCAAAATTAGGTTTAATTAAGATAAAGACCTTCGAAATCGAGGTTGCCACTGTATATTTGAGGAGTCCCGGGTTCGATTCCAGCCTGGGGTTGGGAATTTTTCTCTAGCCCAGATTATTCCCTATCCTCCCCAGAATCTGAATATTAATGAGAATGTGAATGTGTGTGTGGTCTAGTGGACAAAATTAAAAAAAAAAAAGAATACGACAACAACAAACAGTACCGAGTTAACACCATTGCCAATAGTCAAATGCTCCACAGGGAAATGCTGACAGATCATGCAATTAAAGACGGGGTATAAATGGAACAAAAAAGCAAATTCCGGGTAAAATCTTCGGAACTTTGCCAGCTGCAAGAAATACCGCAAAGAATATAATGAAGTTAGCTGCAAACCTGTATGAGGAAATAAGTAAACTGTCTTTTTTAACTTAATTAAAATATTTAGGATTCCTATTCCAGACATGTTCTGAGATGGGATTATTTGCATTTTCACAAAAAGGTCCGTGTGTATGTGTGTGTGTGTGTGTGTGTGTGTTCGTGTGCCTGTTACGCGATAAAATAACAAACTTGGCATTTAGGTTTAGTATCTTCCAAGGATGCGACACCAAGATTTTGAGGAAAATATCCCCTCCCCCATCCTAAACTACCCTTTACATGGAAATAGTTTTGAAAAATTTATATTTTCTCGAAGGCGGTGCGAACGTTTTGGTTAAAATACCGTATATTCGAGATACTTACATGACGAATAAAATGTTTGTCTTGAATTTTCTGGGAATAGCCTCTGAAGGTTATTGTCTTCATTCTAGACGACTTTTGCATAATTAGTAAACGCACTGCACAAAAAATGTACATTTCGTTATAACTCAAATTGTGTAAAATATCTTTTTTCTTGAGTTGACCATTTCCGAGATATTTCTTTTTATAGGTTTCAGTTTTAAACGGAAAGTTTTACTCCTATCCACGCAAAGAAAACCGAATTACAATCTTTATAACCATCCTGTAATAATTATTATCACAATGTATCAGTGTTTCAGTCGCGATAAGACTCTTACGAGTCAAAGCGACTATATGTAAATATTAATAAAAAAACCGAATTACAATTGTTTCACATAACAATAACTTTTAAAGGTTTTACTATCTCGTTATCCTAATATATTCCCTTATTTCACTTCTACATACAAGAAAGCAAGTAATAAGACAACTTCTGTAAATGTTTATTTCAATTAGCATGATTTGTAAGGATAGTTTATTTGCAGAAGAGGTAGAGAAAGTCATGTGAATGGAAAACATCAGGTTTTATTCATTCAGGAAACCTCAAAGATTCACTTCCAGTGAAATATACCATACACTGCACCGATTCACTTGCGTATAGTTTTCAGAGAAACGATTCAAATGAAATATAAAGGATTAGTTGATGGTTTGAGGTAAATCACATCAATAGAAGAATTTAGAATTAACTCTCATGTTTGTTCATGTGTATTCGGAGGGCGATACTTCAGCAGGTTTCAGCACAAACTGCTAGACTTGCAATTGATTTTTGTCATTCAGCAAATTACAAACTCAGCTCACAATGTTTATGTGCATCAGTGCTGTAACACAAGGCAAAAATAAAGCTCGCCTTCCATGCACTAAGGAAGAAGGCTGAAGAATAAAAATCTTCAAACATTTTAATGTTTGCGGTGGATGTCTCTCGGGCTCCTTGTTATCTATGTATATTTTATCTCGCCTTCATTATTTAAACTGGACTGGTTATATTTGCCCCAGCTAGCTGGGTTCTTAGATCGAGCTAGTATAGTATCCTTTAGGCAAGGCGTAATCGTAAAAGGAATTAGGTATTACTTTCTACGCGTACTAAGTACATAGCATATAGAGAAGGTATTGTATTGCACCCAAAAATTTGATACCGATATTTCACCGGAAATACATGTTTTGAGACTCTCTGAAACAAAAAAAAAAGTATTTTTAGAAAAAATTCCGTGTGTATGTGTGTGTCTGTGGGCAGCATATCTCAAAAACAAAAATACCTTTAAATACCAAACTTGGCATTTAAGTTTGATATCTTCCAAGGATGCGACACGAAGATTTTCAAGAAAAGTCCCACACCCCAACTACCCTTTATATGGAATATTTTTCGAAAATTTTGATTTTCTCAAAAATAGCTCAAAAGTTTTTGATTAACATCTCTTAGATTTAAGATATTTACATGAAAAATAAAATGTATATCTTGGATCTTCTGGGAATAGCCTCTGAAGACATGTTTATTTTGGACAAATTTTGCAGAATTTTGCATAACTGGTAAACCGTTAGAGATAGACAAAAACTTACCACAGAAAAAAATGTAGAGATCATTAAAACACGCATTTTATGTTATATACATTTTTTTTCGTGGAGTTGGCCGTTTTTGAGATATTCCTTGTTATCAGTTTCAGCTTTAAAGTAGTTATACTTTTCTCATACGGGAATTTGTCAACTCCTGTCCATACAAACAAAGGTACTTCAATCACATAGCAAGCAGCTTTTACAAGATTTGACTATCGATTCAGCCTATGGTATTCCCTTATTTTTCTTCCACTTCACAAGGAAGCAAATAGTAAGACCTTTTCTGCTAATTTTTCCTTGATTAGCATTAAGTAAATAGAAGAATAAGCTTTTAATTATAATTAATTGCAGATATGTAGAGAAAGTCGTGCGAATGGAACATATAAGATTTATTTGCACACAAACATATATATATATATATATATATATATATATAGTATTTGTAAATTCATTTCCTGTAAAACTGGATATATATATATATATATATATATATATATATATATAAATAAATAAATAAACCATTAGTAAAAACGAGGACGTGATATATTTTTAAGAACATTCACATAGGAAAGTCCAGTTTTACAGGAAATGAATTTACAAATACTGGCTGGAGTATAATCCGGGCTTGTGGGCAGACATCTTCGGTGGCAGCGGCGAGGTCGAAGGGCTCTAGTGGACGTATCAAGAGCGACTGTGTCTGCCGCAGTCGCAGACGAAACGTCTGGGAAGAAGAAGGAGGAGCCCAGTAGACCACGGCCCACAAGCCCGGATTATACTCCAGCTAGTATTGACACCGGCCGTGAAAGCCTAAGAATTTCGATGAATTTACAAATAGGTCTGTCATATTATATTTTATTATAGTGGCCCTTATTAGTGTACACAAATTATTAACTTTCATACTCTCCAAAACTCTTGATTTTTCAAAACTTAATAATTTACCAGAATTGGAAAAATATTTCGAAAAAATAATATGAACATTTTCTTTAATGGCTAGTATAATACATTTTAAACAAATTAACAAACAGTTATATCGTGTTGAACATTTAAAATGTGGAATTCTGTTAGAAAAAAGTTTGCGAGAAAATAAGATTTAAAGTGGGAGTGTGTATTTAAAAGCATGCGCCTACCCCTCTATAACTTCAGTAAATTGGTAAGTTATGTTCGTCAAGTGGGAAAAAGGATTTATTTTCTTAAAATTTAAAAGTCATATTATTTTATTGCAAAAAAAATATTTTTGAATGTTTGTTAAAATTATACAGATACTACATCTTAATCATTCCGAGACAGTCGTTACTGTTGGTTTAGAATTGTCCAATACTTAATTGTTTTAGGTGCTTGGTGACTATTTAAATGCATCTCGTGATGTGCAGATAACACAGAATTCAAGGTCAGCATATAGTCACTTGCTTTGAGATGGCTGTTGCTTCAGCTCCCTGCATACCCTTATTACCAACATAAAATGTATAACCAAAGCATTTACTTTGATAAAAGGTGACAAGCGGGAATAGCATCTTGGGGACGGATAGCAGACACATGCGAATACCAGTTGAATGAATGAATGAATAAGTGTATTTATTAACATAGCAATATCATACATAGAATTTCAACAGTCGCACGGCTCCACAGACTGTACGTGCTTTTGTAATACACATTACAAGCAATATTAAAACAACAACCACAACAAAGAATTAAAAGAGTAAACACGAAAATAAAAAGACAAAGGAAATACACAGTCAAAAGCTATATTAAACAACAATAAAAATTAAGAGTGAATCCGAAAATAAAGATACAAAGATATTCAAATATAGCAATTTAAATTTACAGTACAGAGTACACCTTCATAAATGCAACCTCTTATAATAGATAATTACACTTAAAAGACATATATACACATAATATATACAACCCTAGCACAACAGTGACCTAAGTATGACATAATATATATGTATGTAGAACATTGTAGTCACTTTTGTTTAATTGATCTTATTCCCCCCCCCCCCTTCTCTATTGGCATTCTCCTCAGATCTCAGCTGTCTTGCCTTAAGTATAAATTTACCTAGCCCGTCCATGTTTTCCGTGCCTGCCAGTAGCGTCCAACATGCTTCTATCCCTACATTCGCAGTGGTAAAAAATCGCGGCAAATATTTTTCCCGCCATTCCTCCGTACTCCTACATCTTGCCAAGATGTGAGTCCACGACTCTTCCTCCTCGCAAATGGGACAGATTCTCGTACCATTCTCGTCAGAAATTTTCGTGCTCCTCCATGCTCCTAGTCTAATCCACGCGAGCCCCTCTCTAATGAGTTTGGTACTTGTTTTGATGTATTGCTCCATACCCCACTCCGATTTCAGCCCAGACTGTACTTCTAATGACACCTTCTCTGTGCATTGCGCAATTATTTGCTGTCTGTCAATATCACAGAGACGTTTCTTAATTTTTCTCCAAATACTTCGCCTGTTTTCCTGCCCCGCCATCCAAATGTCTCCCATCCCAATGGTTTCCAACCCTTTCTTTAATTTTGATGCCCACGTCAAATTACCTTCCATTCGCAACTGTTTACGGTAGCAGACTGCCCTAATTAGATATTGGTTTCCGTGAACGATTCTCATCCAATATTTAACTGCTCTGATTTTGCACTCTATCGTTTCACTATGTACCCCGAATTCCCTCATTATTCTGCAGTTTGCCGTACCCCTCCCTACACCCAGAATTCCTTTAAAAAATTGGGTCCTCACTTGATCCAGATTCCCTGTTTGTTCCCACCCCCATATTTCTCCTCCGTATGTCATCGTGGATCTAAATGTCGCTCCGTATACAGTTTCCATTAAGGTTATGGAGATATTCGGAATTCTGCAGCGTATCCGGAGAGCTTGCGCCGCTTTCACCCTTGCCTTGTGTTTCGTAATGTCAATGTGTTTCGTCCATTTTCCGTTCATTGTAAATGTGAGTCCTAAGTACACAAAAAATTTAACATTGTCCAGTATCTGTCCTGCATATGTCCAAGTCTCCTCCCTGCTATAAACACAACCCTTTTTGAAAGTCATTGCCTTAGTCTTATTCACATTAACTGTAAGTAGCCATTCATCGCAATAGTTCTTAAGTTTGTCCAGTCCTCGTTGCAATCCGTTTACTGTCGTAGAGCACAATACTAAATCGTCTGCGTATAAAAGTGTTGGGATCTGCAAATCCGCTACTACTGGTGCTTGAATATTCTCTGCTATCATTGTATCAGTAATATCATCCACAAAGAGATTAAATAGCAAGGGAGATAAAATACAACCCTGCCTCACTCCCCTATAGCTTCGGCAGCTCTCGGACACTCTGTTTCTGTCGTACTTCACACAGAATTCGACATTTTGATGCATTGCCTGCAATACTCTAACCATTTTACTTGATAACCCCTTTCTGCCTAGTTTGTACCATATTGCATTTCGATTGGTAGAGTCAAATGCCTTCTTAAAGTCCACAAAAACAAAATGAAGCTTTCCCCGCTTAACTAACAGTTGCTTTGTCCTTAAAGTGTCTAATATAAAAGCGGCATCTATGGTACTGTGTCCTTCTCTGAAACCCATTTGAAATTTTGAAAGTTTGCCAAATTTAGATTCCCAGTCCTTTAACCGGTTATATAACACTCTAAAATAAATTTTCTCCATAATTGGCAACAGAGTAACCCCCCTATAGTTATCCGGATTTCCAATAGTTCCCTTCCCTTTATAAATGGGATGAATAGTGCCCTTTCCCCAACAGGTAGGGTAATTCCCCTCAATAAACAATCTGTTACATATCTGGAGCATACTCCTACCAAACTCATTAACATTGGCTGCGGCTTTAAAAACTTCCGGGGGCAGCCCATCCAAACCTGGAGCTTTGCCTCCCTTCAGACTCCTCAGCGCCTGTGCTATTTCTCGTGCTGATATTTCCTCGTCCAGTATTGGGATCTCAAGATTTCCCAAAATTTGCACTTCCTTTATAAAAATTCCTTCCCTTTCACCTTTCCCGAATATTCCCATAAAATGCATTGCCCATTTTCTGGGAGAAATTTCGTTGGGCGCCTGATGGTTGCCTCTTAAATGTTTTACTACTTGCCACATCTCAACGTTATCCCCCCGTGTTAACATATTACTAATTTTCTGAGTAATTTTGTCTTGCCACGTAGTTCTCTTTTCCCGTAAGAGCTGTTTATACTCCCTTCGCTTTTTTGTAAACATTTTCCTAATGTCATCTCCCCCCTCCCTTCTGAATTTTGACAGAGCCTCCTCTGCTTGTTTCTTTACAGTTCTGCATTGCTGATCATACCAACCATTGAATTGTTTTACCTTACCATGCATTTGGACTTTCATTGTCCCCGCAGCCGTTGCTATTATATGCGTTAGTCCCTCCGCTGTGTCTGCATTCCTTTCCCCTAATCTTCTTTCTAATTTATCACCAAATACTTCTTTTTCTATCGGTTTCCATATAAATTTACTAATGAATCTCCCTTCGTCCCCCTTCCCCATTTCAGGTGCATGCGCCACCATGGCCGTCTCTATATTCAGTTCCAGGACAACCGGACAGTGATGTGACTCGATACGATCCCCCACCCAAAAATTTCTAATTCTGCCAATTAAACCCTGACTTATTAAAATAAAATCTATTACACTACCCCCATTTTCATTTATGAAAGTGAGTTCTCCCTCTCGATCCTCACCGTACTTGCCATTGTTGAAATTCAATGTATGATATTGGTATGTCAATAAATACACTTATTCATTCATTCAACCTGCAGTAATGCGTTAGAGAAGATTGTAAACTCTCTTGCTTCAAATGGATTGCATGAAGAAGACTTGTAATTCATTAAGAAGATTTTTTCAGATATATATATACGACAATATAACACATATTTGGAAACATCGAACATTGAAATACCTCGAGCCCTGAAAGCTGTCGATGAGCTTGTGCAAGCAATCAATCAGAGACCCGTGGCACCTGTTTTAGACCGCGTGAACACGAAAGCAAAGACAGTATTTGGAGAAAAAAAATGTCGGATTTTCAATAATGCAAGAAATACGGAATGTGCTATGAGTTGTTGCTATGCAAAAATCGCTAATGTAGTATCTTGCCCATAGTCGACGATGTGTCCTATTTCCGTCTTACTCCAATCACATCTTGTGATGTGAAGCGAAGTTTTTCACAATATAAGGCCTGTTACGTGCCAATCAGAAACGATTCACATTTGAGAGTTACGAATGTATGTTGTTGTGCATTATAATCTATGTATGACTGAAAATAAAATAGACAATGATGCTGGTGACTTGTAGCACAACAGTAATTGAATGTGTGTAAATATTAAAATTGTTGGTCCCCGTAAATCAGTGGTATTTATGTTTACCATTCATCCAAACTCAATCACCCTTCACTCCCAGTGAAAACACCACAGTCTACCACGCAACCACTGCCCCATTTCCTTCTATTACTACCACTAAGTACACACTGTATTGTCAACTCATCACAATGCTCCCTGAACTTCGATTTGCTATCCCTATGACAACGAAATATGCTTACTTTCTCTAGCACGTATATACGCTATACATAGTAGATAGAGAAGGTATTATATTCCATCCAAACATTTGATACCAAAATTTCATCGTGTCGCTCTGCTCTGCTTCCGAAATTGCGCGAAACTCGAAAGATGGGCAAGAAAAAGGCACGTATAGTAAACGCCAGGCGTTTACTGAATTAGGTTCTGAAATATGGGACCTTAGATAACCTATCGGAATAATAAGACTGTCTATAGCATATAATGTTTGATTATGTGGTTCTCCGTGGTCATGGGGTAACATACTAGCCTCTGGTTCCCCAGGTCGCGGATTCAAACCCAGTGAAGGGCGATGAATTTTTTCGGGCATGACTTCCTTCGGAAGGTAAGTAAAGCCATTGGTCCCGTGTCGAAGATTTGTGACACGAAGAATCCCAAGTCTGATAAAGAGGCATCTGAGCAAAATTAAGTGGTCTTTTACGCCCAATATAGAATGGAACGCTAAGAATCGCAGCAGTTAAAGGGCGTGCGTAAATAAATTTCAAATTGAATCTTTGCTTATTAATTAATTACAATATAACTACGCTTCAGATTTATTCGGTTTTTAGCGCAAGTGAATTTAAATGCATAACGTCATTATTTGTTCAGCGAGCCCCTATCTCAAAGGAGAGGTACGAAATGTAACTTTGGTGCTTCGTGGCGCAGGGGATCGTGGGATCGAGTCCCGCCTTGGGTATGGGTGTTTGTGTGCTTGTAAATGTATATATGTGTGTGAATTAGAAGCAAAAAGTAAACGGTAAACAAATAGAAAAACGAAGGAAACGTTGAGAAAATGCAAAAAAAAAAAAAAAAAAAAAAAAAAACGGTAAAAAGGAATAGAGCCGATAAGAGTCTTGATAAGATTACGAAAGTGTATGTGTGTGTGTATGTGTGTGTGTGTGTGTGTACAGCTAAAAAACAGATTGATATACTGGGAGGTGCAGAAACGTTTTGCACCGGGACATATTGTATGCTCTTTGCACGTGAGATGGAGGTGACCACTGATCACAGAATTTGCATGGTTGAGTGCTACTTCCAGACTGGAAAAATATGTTACCTCTTAGCATAAATGCTGCGATTACAAGTTTACGAGACGCGAGCAATGTACCAAATGCAAATATTGGAAAGGTACGATAAAAAGTCCCATTTCCAGTCCCCTTCGACTCATCATTTGCTAGACCTCTGCAAGAGGCAATGCGTGATAAACTCGCTACCCGGTATTGATGCCATGAGCTGACAAATGACTGGCAGCAAAAGCCGAATAGATCTGAAGACCATATATATCTTTCGTTGTGCGTATGGCCTTCATGTGTGGGAATATGAGGGATTATGTGCGGCGTTAGGGTGTTGTATTAAAAAGTGAAACACAATGATTTCAACTCTTTTCTTCTTTTTTTTAAGTTAACGTCCTTTAACCTGGTTGGTTTTATCGGACGATGATTGAAGTTGGCGAAATTATGCTCAAATGATTCTGGGTCTATAGAGCTTAAAGTTAGTCGACATTTGCCTTCTAAGGAAAAGGGAAAACTCCGAAAAAAAAACCTTAACCGAGTAACCTTAAGCGAGATTCGAACTCGCGAACTTCTTTGATTGATACATTCATTACTGCTGGAATAGACAGCCAACTATAAAGAGCAAGTCGCAAACTTAGGAAGATAGAGGGCTAGGGTGGTCAATGTATACCCTGTAATTTGGCCATATGCGAGGCGTGTCCGGGAAACAAATACCATTTCATTCTACCGCCACTGCAATGCTAATGTCGCGGTTCCACACATGGACACTCTGGTTCATTGTCTGCCCACTGACGCCATTAGAGCCGGATCGTGTTGTGTTTACATTTGTTAGTGATCGTTTAAATTATCTTATATACATATATATATATATAAATGAATCGCTGAAATGTATGTACGCGTATCACTTCCAAAAGACTGCATTGAATTGAACAATTCTTGTTTTGCTGTGTTCGCTATTATCATGACAAGGTTTGTGGAAAAGAAAATGTTTAAAAATAGTACGGGAAAGTATTTAAAATCTCATAATATGAATAAAAACCGTGCCAAGCAAACGCATTTCGGTTAATAGCCACCAGATGGCAGTGTTATTACGATTATTTGTTGCTAAATGGTCGCAGTACTGCTCTATTTTCCCCTCCTCATTCAATGTTAAGGTAACGCACCAGTTTATCGACAACATGACACAATGCAGCAGTGAAAATCAAATACATTTTTATATATTAACTGTCCTTTCCTTACACCCATTGTTTAAAATAAAGCAGAAAAGAACCTTTCCTGGCGACTAACACCTAGAGTAAGTACTTATTTATTTGCCGCTATCCATAGTAGTATTTTTCCTCGCCATCCATTGTTAAGGTAACGCAACAATTTTTCGAGATGACACAGCGCAGCAGTGAAATTCAAATACATTTTTATGTATTAACTGTTCTTTCCTTACTCCTATCGTTTAAAATAAAGAAGCTTTTCTGGCGACGAGCACCTAAAATACGTACTTATTATTTGCCACCAGATTTCCGTAGTACTTAGTGCTCTATTTTTCTTCTTCAATGCTAAGGGAATGCATCCGGCTATGGAGACAATGACGCAAGATAACTATGAAAATAAAATATATTTCTTATGTATTAACTGTCGTTCCCTTGGTCACATTGTTTAAATAAAGAAATAAGTATATTTTTGTTGTAATTCCTTAAAATGAACAAGTTATAAACAATAAACATAAACATTAACCCCTCTTGTTTTCTGAAAATGGCGGAGAAATAACGGGATCCGTTTTAGGTTTAACTTCCTATTGCAGATGTTGGTTATTTGACGTTATGTGGTACATGACCTAGATAAAGAACATAAAGAAACTCGCGTTACCATCACACTACAATTGCGGTGCTCATAATAAATACATATGATCAAGTAATATTTTGGGTTAAATGGAGAAATTTAATACACAAAGCTATCTCAAATAAAAGCTTAACAATTGCCCAACAATTAGCCTTAGAAATAGCTGTTTAGACATAGAAGAAAATAAAGAAAGAGGTGGAAAACATTAGGAGTAAAGGAAAGAAAGAGATTCGGAAGAAGCATGAATGTTACTTTGTGATTTTCTCCTTAATGTAATTCATTACCTATGCCATCGTATACCTGCCACACTATGGATGCGCTGCCATTAGTGTTATTATGCCAACGCCATCTTGGTTGCCCACGCTATTAATTGCATATGTCAGCCTTTCCACAATATATTATGGGTGCTCTAACTTCGTGTTTCTCTCTCTCTCTCTCTCTCTCTATCGAAAGTGTTTCCAAATATTGGTGCAAATTGCAAAAGCTGAGCAAACGAGCCATTTTAGCAGCAACTTGTAGATGTAGATGATTTGAATGCATAAATTCAGGGTAAAATTGATAGACAAATGCATTCATTTAAGTCGATCAATTCCATTATCAATCCAAATGAAGTCGTCAATTATCTAACTAAATTCATTGGATTTGCCAGGATTCCCGCCATACAAGTCACAGCTCTAGGTTGACTCGGTGATAATTATACTATGCAATATCAATCAGCCAAAATTATGCAGCGGAACAAAACTCATTGTTAAAAAAATTATGTTAAAGTTTGATTTAAGTTACTATAACATAGGAAAGTTCAAAGGCGAGGATATACTTATTCCAAGAATACCACTAATGTCTACCGACTTTCCTTCTGAATTTAAGCGCACCTTGCATTTGCAATGACAACAAATCCCAAGATCAATCGTCAGAAGTGTGTGTAATACACCTTAAATTGTGTTTTTTGCATGCTGTACGTTGCGTGCTCGAGAGTCCGCAAACTATCAGCGCTAATTTTTTCTCTCCGGAAGGAAAATTGTAATTACAAGGCATTACAATAAAGTGTTTGTTAAATTATTTAATTGTAATTTTATTTTATTGCATGGTCATACCGTAAACGAAAGATTTTGTCTGAGTTTTTTTTTTTTTTTTCATTAGGTACACCACCTGTGCGAAGCCGGGGCGGGCAGCTAGTTTAAGATGATTTCTTATTCCACCGACTGTGGAGTGCTTTCCGTAATGGTTTTTGAACTCAAGGAATGTTAAACCGTCTGAAATTCATCGTAGATATTTACAGTGAAGATGTAATGACAGATGGAATGTTGAGAAAGTTGGATAGGCAATTCAGTGATGGACAATCAAAAGTTCACAACGAAACACGGAGTGAGTGGCCTTCTGTTATCACTGATGTTTTGGTTGATGATTGAGGCAATTTGTGAAAACAGAAGTGTTGTGATGTGTTGCCACCAGATTTCCGTAGTACTTAGTGCTCTATTTTTCTTCTTCAATGCTAAGGGAATGCATCCGGCTATGGAGACAATGACGCAAGATAACTATGAAAATAAAATATATTTCTTATGTATTAACTGCCGTTCCCTTGGTCACATTGTTTAAATAAAGAAATAAGTATATTTTTGTTGTAATTCCTTAAAATGAACAAGTTATAAACAATAAACATAAACATTGTGTTTCCACAAATCACGGTGCTCCGCAGTGGTTGTCTTCATAGGCAGTTTTCTTTGAAGAAAGCATACAAAAATGTATTCCCCGCATTGACAAATGCCTGAATAATGGTCACAGCTATGTCGAAAAACAAGCTAAGGAATGTTCTTTCATGTATAAATGTTGTTGTGAAAACAAATATTTTAAGCCTTTTTTCCAAACCGGTATATAGTTTCTAAATATTGTGACTACGCCTTGCGTCCGTAATTTCCGTACGCATGTGAACAGCCTGCTTCGGAAGACATAGTTGATTGTTGCCGTGCATTGTTACACCTGTGTGGATGGACACGTATGTCAACGGCAAATACTATATATTGAAGCATGGATTGTTGCACCAGTGTAAGCTTGTGACACCTGCGGTGGCTTGGCGTTTGCGACTGCTTCTGGAAGTTTCCTACCACGTCATCGACAGGTATAAAAAGAGAGAACCCTCAGAGTCAGTTTTCAACCGGAGATGCATAGCGTGCAGCAATTGAGTCAGTTTCGACGGGAAGTTGAGTGAGGAGTCGTAACCGCCGCATAGAGCGTCGAAAGAAAATTGAACGGCAGAATGATGCCGAAGCATCGAATAAAGACGATTTTTTATTTATTTGTTTGCTTTTAATCGCTGCAAGAAATAAAGAGTTCTTTGTTTGAGTAAAAAAGAAGAGTTTTGGTTGCAATGTATGGGACACGAATAGTTTAGTTTTAAATACTACAAACATCTTTGAATAAAGTTACAACATCGAAGGTTCTTGAACCTGCAACCTCTGTACACATGACCCAGAAAAAGTGTAGTCTAAGAATGCAATCAGAGCTGTGTTTACTCAGGGTAAATCCAACGCTGTCAATATTTCTGCCCTTTTAAACAACTTGTTAAATAAATACAAATATTTATCTAAAATGTGTGACAATATTATCCAACTCTGTTGCATAAAAAGTAAGAAAATAAACATGAACATTAAACTGCACAAGAATTTTGCGGGTAAATATTGCCTTGTCTTTGCAAATATATCCAAGAAGAGTTTCATAAGTACGCAAATCAAACAACACATCGAATTGCAATAATATTTTTAAAATTCGATATGTTGCATTCACAAGGATTTCTCTCACTCTTTCAAAAATAGTTCTTACCAAAGCTTATTCTTCTATCTTCTTCTTATAAATTAGTGTTATCATCATCATTATTATTACTGCTGCCGCCGCTGCCGCTGCTGCTGCTACTACCACTACTACTGCTTCTGCTGCTGCTGCTACTACTACTAGCACTACCCCTTCATTGCACACTTAGGTATACATTTCGTTGCATATTTAATAAGTACAGTAGGCTTAACCGGCAGTCATATTACTTTCTCTAGCCCCACATGTACAATGCACATAGGGATAGAGAAGGTATTGTAATGCATTCATAAAGTTGATGTCGAGATTTCACCGGAAATATATGTTTTGGGGTCCCCTGAAGAAAAGCATTTTTAAAAAAAGGTCCATGTGTGTGTCTGCCTGTCTGTCTGACTGTGTGAGTGTCTGTGGACAGCATAGCTCAAAAACGAAAAGACCGTTAAATACCAAACTTGGCATTTAGGTTTAGTTAGTAACTTCCAAGGAAACGACTCAAAGATTTAGAAAAAAAATTCCCCCCAACACAAACTATCCTTTACTTGGAAAAATTTTCGATTTGTTTTTTATTTTCTTATAAATGGCTCTAACGATTTTGATTAAAATCCCATATACTAACCTACTTATATCCGAAATAAATGTATATCTCGAATTTTCAGGGAAGAGCCTCTGAAGTTCTCTTTATTCTGGATGAATTTTGCCGAATTTTTCTTAACTGCTAAACCGTAAGAGATAGATAAAAACTCTCTAAACAAAAATGTAGATCTCGACAAAGCACGCAATTTATGTCCTTTACGTTTAGTTGTGGAGGTAGCCGTTTCCGAGATATTCCTTGTTATTGGTTTCAATTATGAAGAGTACTTTAACTTTTCTCAGACAGGAAGTATTCGTTTTTCTTTTGTTCTACTCCTGGCTAAGCAAAGAAGCGATTTGCAATGACAATCGCATAACGATTTTTTTTTATAGTGTAAAACGCCCGCTTTTACTGGTATGGCACCGCAGGCGATGACACTAATGATACATGAATGAAAATGGAACACCGGTGGAATGTGATGACGGGGGAAACCGGAGAATCCGGAGAAAACTCACCCCTAAGCCGCTTTGTCCACCACAAATCTCACGGCGCGGCATCGCATAATAATATCTTTTAAAACATTTGACTATCAATTCCTTCTACTTATAAGGAACTAAGTAATAAGAACATTCTGTTAACGTTTATCTCGATTAGCATGAGTAGAAAGAAGAATAATCTGATGCAGGAAGTTTGTAGAGCAGCTAGAGAAAGTCATGTGAGTGTAACACATCAGAATTGTTTTAAAAAACGGGATAACTTTATGATAGTTTTGAAATCCCATCCTTTTTGTATAACAAGAAAAAAATGTTAATGAGATTTTATTTTTCGTGCACTAAGATTTTATCTCTTACTTTTTACTGGTTATGCAAGTCATCTAAGATGAAGAGTCTTCACAGTGTATTCATAGAAAATGCAAGATATATATATTTTGTCATGAAAATACCTTTAAAAAACCTTTTATTCTACCTGGTTAAAGCCTGTTTTTTGACCAAATTGCGGTGAAGATTTTCCTGAAATGTTTCTGACGCATCTTTGGAAGATGCTGAACATAAATTGAAAAGTTTAATTATTGCTAACTCGCGCTTATGAGTAGTATAACTTAAAAACAGAACTAAGATAAATGCGAAGCTTGGTACTTACGTTCAGTATCGTTCTGAAAAAAAATACGAAGCTTTTCAAGAGAAGTTTTTAATTCTGAAATATCCTTTATGTGTAAAACGTTTGAATATGTTTTATTTTCTTAAAAATATCATTGATTTTTGTTAAAATGCTATGTATTTAAGGTAAATACAATTCATGGATACATTTTCTAGGAACAGCCAGTAAAATCCTTTTCATTTGAAAGGAATGTTGTATGGTTTCGAGACAAAAACGTACACCTCTTTCTTCATCTTCTTTCTAGGTGCAGCAGCCTTAAAAGGCCAAGATAGCCCCAATGATTTTTCTTCATTTTTTTCTGGCCTGTGCCTCCGTTTTCCAATGGCTTGCTTTAAGGAAATTAAGATCATTTTCTAAGTCATCTAGCCACCTTGTTGATGATCTTCACAACCCACTTGTCATGTATAGTGGATCAGTAAAGGTCACCTTTCTACTTATGTTATTGTCCTCAGATGTCTAAAGATGCACCAGCCGTCTTCATTACTTTGGTTATGTTTGGAACTTTGTACAAGTTGTATAATTCAGCATTATATCTGATTCGTCAGGTACCTCCTTCATTCACCGGTCCATACAGTATATCTTCTTAGGACTTTTTTTTTTTTTTGTTCAAATATTATCCTTTCTACACTTTCTTTCATTAGTGTCCAACTTTCCCATCCAGAATTAGGACCGGTCTTACTAAGGTTTTATACAGCTTACATTTTGCTTTTATGCTAAGAAGATGGGACTGAAGTTGTTAGCTATTTTTATTTTCTCTACACGTACTATGTACATATTGTAATGTACCCGAAAATTTGATATCGAGATTTCACCGAAAATTAGGACCCCCTAAATCCAAGAAAAGCATTCGATATGTTGCATTCACAAGGATTTCTCTAATCACTCGAATTTTAAAAATGGTATTGCAATTCGATGTGTTGTTTGATTTGCGTACTTATGAAACTCTTCTTGGGTACATTTGCAAAGACAAGGCAATATTTACCCGCAAAGTTCTTGTGCAGTTTAATGTTCAAGTTTATTTTCTTACTTTTTATGCAACAGAGTTGGATAATACTGTCACACATTTTAGATAAATATTTGTATTTATTTAACAAGTTGTTTATAAGGGCAAAAATATTGACAGCGTTGGATTTACCCTGAGCAAACACAGCTCTGATTGCATTCTTAGACTACACTTTTTCTGGGTCATGTGTACAGAGGTTGCAGGTTCAAGAACCTTTCCATCCATTTTTGAGAAAATCAAAATTTTCGAAAAAAGTTCCATGTAAAGGGTAGTTGGGAGTGGGGGATTTTCTTGAAAATCTTCGTGTCGCATCCTTGGAAGATACCAAACCTAAATACCAAGTTTGGTTTTTAACGACTTTTCATTTTTGAGCTATGATGCTCACAGCCACACTCAATCACTCACTCACTCACTCACTACTCACTCACTCACACACACACACACACAAACCTTTCTCTAAACATTTTTTTTGACTCAGGAAACCTCAAAACATATATTTCCGGTGAAATATCGACATCGACTGCTTATGGATCTAACGATTTTTATTAAAATACGGTATATTAAAGATATTTATATGGCAAATAAAATGTATATCTTGAATTTTTTGGGAATAGCCTCCTAAGACCTCTTTATTCTGAATGAATTTTGCTGAATGTTGCGTAACTGGTAAACTGTAAGAGATACACAGAAACTTATTACACAAAAAATGTAGATCACGTTAAAACACACATTTTATGTCACATACTTTTTTCATGGAATTGACCATGTCTGAGATATTCCTTGTTATTGTTTTCAGATTTAAGAAGCTTAAATTTTTCTCACATGGAAAGTTGTAAACTCCTGACCCTAAATAGAAACGGATTTCAACCACATGACAACTAGCTTTTAAAAGATTGGCATTCGTTTTAGCCTAGTGTATTCCCTTATTTTCCTTCTACTTACAAGGAAGTAAGTAAGAAAATGTCTACTAATGTTTATCTCGATTATCATAAAGTAGATAGAAGAATATGCTTTTTAACAATAATTTGTTACAGCGATTTAGAGAAAATCATATGAATGGAACACATCAATTTTTTATTCTTGTATTTATTTGTTACAGTGATGTAGAGAAAGTCATGTGAATGGAACACATCAAGTTTTTTATTCTTGTATTTATTTTCATTGCCATTTTGTTTTCACTTGTTAATGGTTCCAAGATATTTGAACTATGTGACAATTTGAAATTTGTAATTACAAATTTTATTGTGATATACTTTCCCTTTAACAGTTTATTTGTTAGTAGGTGCCTTTTCTAGTTTATCAAATGCTTCTCTAACTTATCTTTCGGATCGGCCAATAATATCCATATCATCTGCATATGCTAGCAGTTGTATAGATTTATGGACTATAATGCCTGAATCTTTAATTACCTTTCCAAGGGCGATAGAGCTTCATCTTGTCGGAGTCCTTTACGTGCCATAAACTCGTCTGACAAATAATTTCGAATTCTTATTCTGAATTTCACATTCTTTAGTGTTGCCTTCGTCAAATTTACCAATTTCTTTGGGATTTAAAAATCCTCCATTGCCTTAAATAATTCTTCCCGATCAAGACTGTCATATGCACCTTTAAAGTCTACAAATAGGAGGCTAATGTCTATTTAAACTCGCGTAGCTTCTGTGGTATCTGTCTGAGTGTGTGTATCTGATCTATCGTCGAATTTCAGCTTTAAATCCGCATAGTTAGGCTCCAATCTGTTTTTCTATGTGGGCTGCATTTTGTAAAACAGTATAATGGAACATATTTTATATATTATTTTAAGCAGTGTAATACCTCTGTATTTATAGCATATAGTTGGATCTCCTTTCCTGAATATAGGACACATTATACCTTGTTCCCATCCTGATGGTGTTTTCTCTGTGCCTGTTGCACTATTAAACAATTGTTTTCTAATAAAATAGGTTCTGCTATCTTAAATAGTTCTGCATTTAAATTATCAGGCCCTGAGGATCGGTTATTTTTTAATTGCTTCATAGCTTCACGGACTTCATCAAGACTAGGTAAGTAGTCTTCATCCGTCTGGTTTTCAATATCTATTAACTCATCATGCTCTTCTGTTTGGTTGTACTGTCCACCATCGAGCAGAGTTTCTAGTTGATTTCCAGTATTTAAGGACTTCTTTCTCATCATTTACAAGTTCTCCATTTTCGTCTCTACAATTGTAGTCCTTGTTCTACATTCTTTAATTAATCCATTTATTATTTTATAAACTTGTCTAGAGACTTTTAGTTGATGATACTCTTCTAGCTCTTTAACTAATTCTTCATAATGTATCTTCTTTTATTTCTAGGTATTTTCTTCTCTATTCTTCCCAATTCTTTGTATTTCTTAAGTGCATTTCTTGTCTTTTATTTATATGCTTTATTCAATTCTTGTGTAATTTTGGACCATTCTTCATCATACCAATATTTTTAGTAATCTTTTCTTTTTCTTTAATAATATCTTCAGTTACATTCGCCATAACATCTCTGCCGACGCTCCAATTTGTTTGTTCTCATTGAATGTCACATCTCGTTGCCAGTCCAGCTGACAAGGTTGCTAGACACTTACCGTTTATCTTTCTATATTGTCTGTTTTATTTATATTTAACTTTTTTCTATTGACAAAATATCTACTGACTTTACAATGAAGTTTAGCTAGCATCAAAAAACGACCAGAGTACACATTGGCATCTCTGTAACTCCTCACATCAAATATGTTACTCTTATGTTTTCCATCTATTAAAACTTGATCAATCTCGTTAAATGCCATTCCATTAGAGGATTTTCAAGTTGATTTATGGATTTTCTTATGTGGAGACATGGTACTGCTTATAACCATATCCCTTGATATGGCAAAATCCACCAGTCTTGTTTCATTATCATCGAATTCTTTATGTAGACTGTGTGCTCCAGTAATATTTAAAAACTCACTCTGCAGTTCAATTTGTGTATTAGGGTCTCCTAGCACTATTTTATATCGTATTTACGCATTCATCATATACTTTCTTTAACTGTTCATAAACACACAATTTATTTCAAGCAACTTTTCATGGAACTAGCCATTTCCGAGATATCAGTTGTTATTGATTTGAATGTCTCAATGCTTGATTATTTTGAATTGATTTCGTTATCCACTTGTTTCTCACGATGTCATGGAGGGAGAATGGAAATTTCAAGATTTGTCAGACTCCCTTTGACTATCGATTTGGTTTCCTCTATTCCCCTAGCACAATGGAATGCAGACACACACAAACACACACACACACACACATAATGAAAGACTTTGTGCAAAGGTTTATTTCGGTTAACATTAAATAAAGCGTTCATAGGAATATTTTGTAATAGATGTATGCATAAACGACATTGGAGAGAGGAAGATGTGCACATGTAACAAAATATTCACTCTCTTCGGTAACTTACATGGAGCATGCATCAAGGTGCATATCTTGAAAATCAGCAAATGGCATGTATGAATTTCCGTCCTAAATACTGACAATCTCGTAGAAATAAAAATATGTTTATTTATCAAACAATAGGCAAAAATATCACAAGTTTTGCACATTATTCGGTTTCTCAAAAGAAGCGGTAATATGATAAAGTTTATTTCTGCGTCCCAATAATTCATTTCCTCGGAGTAAATAAAAAGAACTTTGAATTTTATGCTGGGATTTTCCTAAGGACAACAGGTTCTATCTGGGAGAACCTCAGCCTTAAGATGTTTGGTTGATCAATTATCATACAGTTGCAGAGAATAGTTTAAATATTTATTTTCTTTCTGTGCATTTTTCCGCTGTTGGTTTAGTTCTAGCGCTCGTAAATTGCAAAAGATTTTTACTTCTCATCACAGTATTTGGTCTCTCTTCTAGACTCATGTACACACAAAATCGTAGGAAGATATCTTACGTCTTGTTTCTGTGATCAGACTGACACCGAAAAAAAGTTTAAAACCGTAAAATAACATTAAGCAATACATATTTTGATATCTTCTATTTTATTATACTGTCTACATTTACCTAACGTCCATAATTTTACCTTCGATGCAAGATTCTATATCTTAAATGTATATACATACTTTCAGGTCATTTGAATTTAAAATAACCGCACCCATTTTTACTTCCTCTCTGCGTGTACTATGTATATAGTCATATAGAGAAGGTATTGCATTCCACCCAAAAATTCAATACCATATTTTCTATCGCAAATAGACGTTTTAGGGTCCTCTGTATCCAAAAAAATTTAGAAAAAGGTCTGTCTGTGTCCGTGTGTCTGTGAACACGAAAACTCAAAAGAAAAGTCGGTAAAATACCAAACTTGGTATAGGTTTAGTATCCTTCAAGGATGCGACACGAAGATTTTGAGACCCCCCCAAAACTAACCCTCTTTACTTGGACAAATTTTCGAAAATTTTAATTTTCTCAAACATGACTAAGATTTTGATGAAAATATTATATATTAAAGATATCTATAAGCAAGTAAACTGTATATTTTGAATTTTCTGGGAATAGCCTCTGAAGACCTCTTCATTCTAGAAGGCTTTTGAGGGAGAAAGACAAAAGCTACCTACACAAAAAATGTAGATCTCATTAAAACACACGATTTATGTCATTTTTTTTTGTTTTTTTTTTTGATAAGTTAACCATTTTCGAGATATTCCGGATTATTGGTTTCAAGTTTAAACGATTTAAATTTTTCTCAAACGTGAACACATCTTTCTTCTCGTTTCTTGTTTGTTTACTCCTGGCAAGCAAAGAGAATGGAATGGAATGTCAATTGTTTCATATCGCAACCGGTTTTTAAAGGACTAGACTATCGCTTTAAACTGTGCATTCCCTTATTTCTCTTCTACTTACAAGGAACTTCGTAATAACACTAATTCTCCTTATGTTTATCTTGATTAACACAATGTAGATAAAAGATTAATCCTTTGAAAAAAAGATTTGTTTGCCGAACAGTTATAGAACATCATGTGAATGGAACACATTAGATTTTTACCCTTTTATTTACAAGGGACCAAGTAATAAGAATTATCATGAGGTAGATAGAAGAATAAGCTTTTTAATAGTAAGTTGCTATAGAGATGTAGAGAAAGTCATGTGAATGGAACACATTCAATTTTTTTGCATTGTTCTTTCGTCACCACATGAACGTAGTTGCGAAATCGTGAACAAATTCCCGAATCAAGACACTAGTATAAAGGCAGCCAAATATACGTCGATATGGTGTGATGGAACTTAAATTGGATTGAACTCTATATCTACGTAGTTTTAAAATACAAAACCTGTCACTTCCTTCCCTCCGTGCCCCTTACAATGAATCCTCGAAACGATATTACCTCACTCGACTGTGATATGTTACAGGTAATTAATTTGACGGAGTGAAATAGGGTAACCTAAAGTTTCGAATCTGCCGAATAGACATATTCAATATCTCTCATATTTAGTGCATCTTTTCACTAGATATGTATGTGTGATTCGAAATTTCCCAAGATGAAAACGAGGTTTTTTCAGTCTATTATCAACAAGACTTAAAACTCAGTTTTGTGAATAGCAATAACTACAAACTCTTAAGCCAGTCTTCTTTTTATGGAAGGCCCTTCTACGTCCAGAACAACCCTTTACATTGCATATGTGTCGTTATATTTTATTGTGTCAAAACAGCTATAAAATCATATTTAAAATAAAATATTGGCTTGACAAAAGTTTATCATTATATTTTTTATAGATACCTCTAAAAGTATTCTCAATTTTACTGAATAACCTATAACCGCAATGAGAACCCCTGAATCCAAAAACAAAGTACTCGTAGAAGATGGTCCATGTGTGCGTGTGTGTGGACAGCATAACTAAAAAACGAAATTCATTTAAATACCAAACTTGATATTTAAATTCAGTATCGTTCAAGAATTTGACACGGAGATTTTAAAGAAACTCCCCCTACTCGAAACTACATGAAAATATTTCCCAAAAGTTTGACTTTCTGAAAAAAATAGTTCTATGAATGTTGATAAAATACTGTATATTGAACATATTACATGACAAATTGAAACCATATCTTGAATTTTCTGGGGATTTCCTCTGAAGAATTCTGGATGGCTTTTGCATAACTCATAAACTGTAAAAGAAGGACAAAAATTTACGACATAAAAAATTAGATCTCGTCAAAACACACACAATGTTATGTTATGTGGGGTTAAGCATTTCCGAGAAATTCATGGTTTTTGTTTTAATTTTAAAGAAATTAAAGCATTTCTCAAACGGAAATTTTCTACTCATTTTTCTTTTGTTTACTCCTGGTCATGTAAAAAGAACTGAATTTCAATCACATAACAATCAGTTTTAAGAGATTTGACTATGGCTTTAGCTATTGTGTTTGCTTATTTCCTTTCTAGTTTTAGGGACCAATTAATTGGAGGATTTCTGCTAATGTATATCTCTATTAGCATAAAATAAAAGAATAGGCTTTTGTAAAAATATAGTTAGTTACCGAATAAGTAGCGAATACATGAGAATGGAATACTGATTTCTTCATAAGGTTTCTAAAATTTTTGCTGTTCATTTTAAATAATGTCTGAAATAACCTGTTGCTTTTGGAATTCAGTGTTCAAAAACACAGCTACCATGCAGATCAAGGTGCCCAAAATAAATTCTGTTTATCCATTTATATGCTCAATTACTTTTCAAGGCACTTAATTTTCCTGAAGAATTAAACAGGAAAAATGCTACGTGACATGATTGCTTTTAAATTACAGAATACTCTGCGTATCTTTTAATTTGAGCACACGTGATACACGTTAACCTTGAATAGAAGTTTGTGGAATAAAAAAGTGGCTTTCTAGTTGATAGGTCAATGCACAGTAACTATGGTACACTCTCGTTACACTGTAATCAGAATGAGAAACAGAAATGAAGTTGGTTTCAGCATAAAAAACCAGAACCATACCTTAAGCTAATGCTTAAATCTTGTATTACTTCCTCCCAAATTATTTAAGAAATTCAAGCTATTTGACGTTATTTGGTGTGGAGTAAGTGCGTCATGTGTGTGTGTGTGTGTGTGTGTGTGTGTGAAAATCTTGTAATTTTCGATTTGAAAGAATAACTTTATTGTGAGCTATTCTATACACACACAAAAATTTAATATTTTCTTTGTGCGTTGGTGTGTGTGTGCGCGCGTGCAAGCATGGCCAAACTTGACGTATAAAACATACTTAGAGTTCTCGCTAAAAAAAATTAATACGTTTCACTCGAGTGACTTTTTCCGCTATTCATACAAAAGTATATTCTTGTATCAAGTTCCTGCTAATGGAGATAAACATGGAGATAAAAAAGTCTTATTTGCCTAAAGTGTGTCGCTATGTGATTGAAATTACGTTATCTGCATGGCAAAGGACAAAGAAAAATGAATGACAACTTCTGTTTGATAAAAGATATACGTATTTGAAGAATTACACCAATAATGAGCTATATGTGGAAAATGCATAATTTTACAGAAATTGTATGAGGCAAAAAAGGGTGTTTTAACGAGACCTACACTTTTGCACAGTCAATGTTGTACATCCCTTTCGGTTTGCGGGTTATGTTAAACTCACTTTAATGAATACGACTTTAGAAACTATCCCTAGAAAACTTAATATTCATTTTATTTTCATGAAAATATCTTAAACATATGGTATCTTAATTAAATTCATCGTTAGCCATTTTGAGAAAATCAATATTTTAGAACATTTTAACTTTTAATAAATGTCATTAGAGTCATTTTTGAGAAAAATAACAACTTTCGAAAAATAATCTATGTAAAGGGTGGTTGAGCGGAGTATTTTCTTGAAGATCTTCGAGTTGAATCCTTGGAGGATACTGAATTTATACCAAGTTTGATATTTAAACGAATTTCGTTATTGAGTTATGCTGCCCACAGACAGACACATGCGCGCGCTGATCTTTTTCTATTTGCCATGGGGGGATTCAGGGGTCTCAAAACGTGTATTTCCGATGAAATAACGATATCTAACTTTGGTATGGAATACAATACTTTCTCTTTCCACCATCTACATTTTATATACGGGATAACGAAAGCAAAAATTGCCCAACTTTATAAATGGGCGCTGGCAAATAAATGGCGTGTTATTTATGCACGCTCTTTAATTATTGTGGTTCTCAGTGTCCCATTCTAAATAAGGCGTGAAAGACCGCTTAATTTTGCTCAGAGGCCTCCCTATCAGCTGGAGGTTCTTTTACGTGCCGTAAATCTACGACACGGGACCAACGGCTTTACTTCCCTTCCGAAGGAAGCCATGTTAAGGATTTGTATACCCAAAAAATCCATCGCCCTCCGCCGGGTTTGAACCCGCGACCTTAGATATATGAAGTTAGCATGGTAACCATTACATCACGGAGGGCGACTGGGCGCCGGCGAATCACTGGAAGAAAGGATAGACGTGATTAGGATAATAGAGCCTAGCATTTTAAACGTATATACAATATATATAATTTATTTCATCTTTTCGGTTACAAACTTCGTACATACACAATTACTTTCCTGGAGTTGCTGAATTTGGTATCATATACTGTTAAAACCATGATTATTTATGTATATGCACCTTTCCCTCTAATTGTACATTTTTATATCCTACCAACTTAATCTATTTATCCCTTTCAGTTTTATTATCAAGATCCTCTCTTTCTTTGGCAATTTTCCTTCCCCATTTTTCTCTTACTTTCCCTGTATAGTTACCTAGTTGTTTCAGAAATTATTTCTTGTTGTTTCCAATTCATAACTTTCAGCTAACTTTTCCCAGTTTTTATTCTATATTTGTTCTCTCCACATTCTAGTTTCTTCGTACTCAACTATACAGAGTAAACTATTTTGGACATTGCCACATAGTGGGACATTTTAAATATAAATTTAACGTTTTGGGCGGCGCCTATTTTATCATGAAATCACATCAGTTACAAGCGAACTTGTATGCTTTAAACACATAAGAAAAAATCTGACGTGTTCCATCCACATGGCTTTCCCTACATCGCTGTAACATATTACTGTTAAAAAGCATATTCTACTATCTACTTTATGATAATTGAGATAATTAGCAGAAATTGCTTTAATTACTTACGTCCTTGTAAACAGAAGGAAAATAAGGGAATACACTAGGCTAAAGTGATAGTCAAATCTTTGTAAAGCTGGTTGCCATGTGGTTTCTATGCAGGGTCAGCAGTTTACAACTTTCTGTCTGAGAAAAGTTGAAATATTTTGAACATTAAACATATAAAGAATATCTCAGAAATGCTCAATTCTACGACAAAAGTGTATATGGCTTAAATTGTGTGTTTGTAAGTGATCTTCATTTTGATGTAGCAAGTTTTTGTCTATCTTTTACGGCTTACCAGTTACGCAAACTTCAGCAGAATTCATTCAGATTAAAGAGGTCTTTAGACGCTATTCCCAGAAAATTCAAAATATGCATTTTATTTGCCATAAATGTTTTTAATATACGATATTTTAATCAAAATCGTTAGAGCCATTTTTGAGAAAATCAAATTTTCTATTTTATTTTCTTGTGAAGGGTAGTTTTGGGTGCGGGGATTTTTCTCAAAATCTTCGTGTCGCATCCCTGGAAGATACTAAACTTAAATACCAAGTATGGTATTTTACCGACTTTTCGTTTTTAAGGTATCGTGTTCACAGACACACGGACGCACACATACACGGAAGTTTTTCCAAAAATGCTTTTTACTTTCTCTACACGTACTATGTACATAGTGTATAGAGAAGGTATTGTAATGCACTCAAAAATTCGACACCGAGATTTCACCGGAAATACATGTTTTCGGTCCCCCTGAATCCAAAAACAGAATTTTTAGAAACAGGTCCGTGTGTGTATGTGTGTGTGTGTGTGTGTGTGTGTATGTATCTGTGTGTCTATGGACAGCATATCTTAAAAACGATAAGACCGTTGAATACCAAACTTTGTATTTAAGTTTGGTATCTTCCAAGGATGCGACACGAAGATTTTGAAGAAAATCCCCCCATCACCAACTACCCTTTACATGGAACATTTTTCGAAAATGTTTTTTTTAAATGGCTCTAACGATTTTGATTAAAATATCGTACATTAAAGATATTTACCTCACAAATAAAATGTATATCTTGAATTTTCTGGGAATAGTCTCTGAAGACTACTTTATTCTGAAAGAATTTTGAGGAATTTTGCATAACTGCTAAACCGTAAGAAAGAGACAAAAACTTACCGCACAAAAATGTAAAACACATTAAAACACACAATTTATGTTATATACATTTTTTCGTGCAGTTGAGCGTTTTTGAGATATTCCTTGTTTTTGGTTTCAGCCTTGAAAAACATACTTTTCTCATACGGGAATTTGTCAACTCGTGTCACTTTGACCTATGGTACTCCCTTATTTCGCTTCTGCTTGCAAGGAAGCTAATTTTTGCTAATTTTTTCTCGATTGGATGAAGTAAATATTAGCATAAGCTTTTTAACAATAATTTGTTGCAGAGATGTATAGAAAGTCATGTGAATGGAGCACATCAGATGTTTTACTTTCTCTATACGTTCTATGTACATAGTGTATAGAGAAGGTATAGCACTCCACCCAAAAATTTGATACCGAGATTTCACCGGAAATATATGTTTTAGGGTCCCCTGTATCAAAAAGAAAACATTTTCAGAAAAAGGTCCGTGTGTGTGTCCGTGTGTCTGTGAACAAGATAGCTCGAAAACGAAAAGTCGGTAAAATACGAAACTTGGTATTTAAGTTAGGTATCTTCCAGGGATGCGACACGAAGATTTTGAGAAAAATCCGCCACCCCAAACTACCATTTACATGCAACTTTTTTCTAAAATTTTGATTTTCTCAAAACTAACTCTAACGATTTTGATTAATATACCACATATTAAAGCCATTTCTATCACAAATAAAATGTATATCTTGAATGTATGCTCATTGTTTTGATTTGAACTAGGTAGTTTAAAGTGTAGGCAGAATTTGTGAAGCAATGTTCATATTGTTTTGAATTAAATCGATACAATCGATAAGTCAGATCTATGGCCTTCTTGAATGAGGCTATGGTCATATTCCGCAAGAAAACAAAGTTGGTTACATTGGAGTGTTGCATTTTTATAACGTTAAATGACAGAATTTGTAAACTTTAATACTACTCAAATGTAAAAGTTCTACTTTTACCAGGAACTGTCTAAAAGTGGCATTTATCTTTAAAAAATCTGATGGTTTCCATTAATTTAACTTTCTCTAGCTGTTCCAAAAAAAAAAAAAAAAACTATTCTTACAAAATTCTTTTATCTACATCGTGCTAATCGAGATAAGCATTAACAGTGTTGGTCTTATTACTTGTTTCACAATAAGCAGAAGATAAATAAGGGAATACGTTATGCTAAAGTGATTGTCAACTCTTTTAAAAGATGATCGCTATGTGAAACAAATGAGGTTTGGTTCGCTTTGCATAGTCCCGTTTGAGAAAAGTTTAAAACTGAAAACAATAACAATGAATATCTCAAAAACGGCCAACTCTACAAGAAAAACGTACATGACATAAATTATGTGTTTTAACAAGATCTACATTTGTTCTGTATTAAGCTTTTGTCTATCTCTTATGCTTTAACTGTTATGCAAAATTCTGCAAAACTCATCCAGAATAAAGAGGTCTTTAGAAGCTATTCCCAGAAAATTCAAAATATATATTTTATTTGTCATGCAAATATCTTCAGTATACAGTATTTTAATCAAAACTTTTAGAGTCATTTTTGAGAAGAAATAAAACATTCGAAATATTTTCCATGTGAAGGGCAGTTTTTGGTGAGGAGTGGGAGTCTGAAAATGTTCGTGTCACAGTTTAGAAGATACTAAATATAAATACCAAGTTTGGTATTTAATGGTGTTTTGTTTTTGAGCTATGCTGTCCACAGACACACACGGATATTTTTCTAAAATCATCAAATTTTAGGTGGAATACAATATCTACCTACATACATGCAACAGAAAGTAAAAGCTTCTTAGAGAATAGCATAAAGGAAAATATCATGTGAAGGTATAGCTGAAATGTGAAAATGGCACGAGATCTAAGAGATTCATCAAAGATCACTTGTAACTTGCGCTTATAACTTTGAATTTTGAACCACGCAGAAGCGGACATATAAGTTATTCAAGTGAAGATATGCCATGTTACGTTTATGATGACGAACGTTGGAATTTGTTAATGGCGAATCAATTTTACCGCGAAAAGCTCTTGAACAGGCCGACAACTGAAAGGTATAAAAGTTTGTGTGATCAGGATAGTAATTGCGGGATTGAAGCTAACAAGAATAATCAAAGTGCAGTGAATAAATGTTTACTTTTCCTACCCTGTAATGACCGTACATAGGTAGAGAAGGTGTCGTATTCCACCCAAAAATTTCTTATCGTGATTTCATCGGAAATACGTGTTTAGAGTAACCCTAAATTAAAAAAAAAAAAAAAAAAAAAAAAAGCCGCGTGTGTCTATGCGTCAGAACGTCGAGTGAATTATTTGTAGCAGTGAATTTAGGACTTTATTTTTGAGTCAATAAAGACATTTGTTACAATATTTTCAAATCCTTATTTAGTTCTCCAATGAGAAGTTATCGCACTTACATCGCAATATACTATTGCATGATCTCAAATAGTTACACAGATACAACAGGAAGGTAGTGGACGAAGTTAAGGAGATAAATTGCAGTGATTTCAAAAGATGAACTGAAGCGGTAAACATTAATTTCCTCACATAATATATGGCTTTGCAAGGTCAATGGTTCAAATTTCTGTCATCACAGTCATTTACTCTTATAATGTACGAGTAAGCTGGATTTGTTTATCCAAATCCGTTGTTACTGGGCACATATTCCCTAGAGACAGAGCTGCAATGCAATTTTATGGAAAGAAAAAAGGCACACGTTTAAACAATGTGGGCGTTTTATTTTTAAATTCAATAGTACTCAAGTCTGATATGGCTAAATATTTACTGAAAGCTAAAATTATATAACGTTTTAGCAACCAAATAAATAACAAAGCAAAGTAAATCAATAAAGTTTATTTATAATTTTTAAGTAACTAAAAGAATTCTACATTCAGTAAATTCTGTTTTCTTTCAAAAGCTTTTTATTCTTTAAGTTCACTTAATTGAATAATCATTCAGATTCATGTCCAAAACATATAAAGCTCTCCATTCACATAAACTTCTCAATTTGTTCGACATACAAACTATTCGTACAAAAGAATATTCTTCTGTGTACCTCATACTAAATGAGATAAACATTAGCAAAAATGATTTTATTACTTAGTTCCCTGAAGGAAGAAAGGAAATAAGGGAATACACAAGGCTAAAGCGATAATCACATATTTTAAATGCTCTCGCTCTGCGATTGACATTCAAATTCGGTTTCCTTTGCATGGACAGGAGTAAAACAAAAGATATATGAAACAAACACGACTTCTTGTTTGAGAAAAATATTAAGTTTTTTAAAGCTGAAACAATAACTTAGAATATCTCGGAAATTTTTAGATCAAAAATCTCATGTATTTCATTCATATGACTTTCTCAATCGGTTCTAAAAACAAATTTCTTAAAAAATATTCTTCTTCTTTTTACTACATGCTAATCGAGTAAAGCATTAGTAAAATGGTCTTATTATTTTGTTTCTCATAAGTACCTTCTCTATCTACTATGTACATTGTACACACGTGCTAGAGATAAAAATATGATGCATTACATTCGCATAATTTTTCAAACCCAAAACTCAACAAATTATTAATTTCCGAGGAATTCAGAAAATTCCAGATGTACATTTTATTTACATTTATATTTCCATAAAATTCAAAACGTATATTTTATTTGTCATGAAACTACTTTAAATATGCTGTATTTTAATCAGAATTGTTATGTCATTTTTGCGAAAATCAAAATGTTTGAAACGTTTTCCAGGTAAAGGGTGGTTGGAGTGGAGGATTTTCTAGAATTTGAAAAAACAAAGTTTTGTATTAACTTCCGTGACAGACGCACGGAGGAACCATTTTCTGAAAATATGATTGACACGTTCTCATGGATTTCTCGACCTTTAATCATTTATCAGTGTATACACACTATTTTACGAACATTTTTATATGTATATACTTCACTATAATACACATTTCGTTATATAAAAAGAGAACGGCAATAGTCAAATAGACGCTATTTATCCTGTTCTTAAAATTCCAGCCCCTTCTATGTGAGAAACAACTCAACATGAAATAGTTCAATGTATTGACCAGTCGAACTATCAATAACGGATACCTCGAAAATGTTATTTAAAATAAATGCGGCACAAGAATGGTATTTAAAATAAATTGTAAGTTTTAAATATATATCCATTTGTTGTGTCATACCTTCCGTATTATACCTTCAAAATACCTTCCCAATGAAGAGGAATCCATAGGCAGTTCCTAGAACATTCAAGATATAAATATTATTTGTCATATAAATATTTATAGTAATCGGTATTTTAATCAAAATTGTTAGAGGCATTTTTGAGAAAATTTAAAATATTAAAAAAAAAATCTACCAATTTTCATTTTTGACTTACGCTGTAAACTTACTTTACCTATTCTGCGACAAATAAATCTTACAAAAGCGTATTCTCCTGTCTACTCCATGTTAATCAGGTAGACATTAACAGAAATAATCATAACACTTTCCTTTTATGTTAAAGAGAAATAAGGAAATAAACTAGGCTAGAGCGATAGTCAATTTTTTAAAGAGCAGGTCGCTAAGTGATAAAGTTGAAATTGGGTTATCTTTCCATGGTCAGAAGTAAAAAGTAAAGAAAAACGAATGATACTTTCGCATTTGAGAAAGCTGTAAGTAGTGGAAAATCTATAAAAAAAAAAAAAAGGTAAAGTAAAAAAATGAACATTTTTGAAATAGTTAACTCCTCAAAAAAACTGTATTAGATATTAACTGTGGGGTTTAACGAGATCTGCATCTTGTAAATTAGACTTGCTTAAAAAAATAAAAAGATATTACATTTAATATACAGAAAGAAAATATAAAAAGAATCCGGATAATCTGAATATTGTCGAGTGTTCCCGCTAATCCTGAGAAATGTTGAGGAAAAACTTCTGTCAATCTCTTATGGTTTACGAGTTATACAAAAGTCGTCCAGAATGAAGAGCGCTTCACAAGCTATTCCCAGAAAATTCAAGATATACATTTTATTTGTGATGTAAATATCTATCTTTAATATCTATATGGTATTTTAATCAAAACCAATACACTTTTTTTTTTTTTTTTGAGAAAATCGAACATTTCGAAAAATCTTAAACGTAAAAGATAGTTTGGAATGGGAGGGAATTTGTTGAAAATCTTCGTGTATAATCTATGAAGTTGCTTATGTACCAAGTTTAGCATTTAACCGAAAGCATTCTCTACACGTACTATGTACATAGTGTATAGAGAAAGTATTGTATTGCACCCAAAAATTCGATACTGAGATTTCACCGCAAATATATGCTTTGAGACCCCCTGAATCCAAAAAAAGCATTTTTAGAAAAATGTCCGTGTGTGTGTCTGTCTGTCTGTCGTCTGTGTGTATGTGTGTGTGAGTGTCTGTGGGTAGCATAGCTCAAAAACAAAAAGACCGTTAAATACCAAACTTTGAGTGTGGGGGGATTCTTTTTTTTTTTTAAATCTTCATGTCGCATCCTTGGAAGATACTGAACTTAAAAACCAAGTTTCGTATTTAAGGGA
This sequence comes from Hymenopus coronatus, assembly GCA_030762935.1. NCBI lineage: Eukaryota > Metazoa > Arthropoda > Insecta > Mantodea > Hymenopodidae > Hymenopus > Hymenopus coronatus. The sequence continues at coordinate 80,782,008 of CM060898.1, read as the reverse complement.
CTTTTCATTTTTGAGCTATGCTGTCCACAGGCACACGCACGGAACTTTATCTAGAAATGTTTTTTTTTTTCCAGGAGGTCCCAAAACATTTATTTTCGGTGAAATCTCGGTATCAAAATTTTGGGTGCAATACAATACCTTTTCTGTGTACTACGTACATAGTACGTGTGGAGAAAGTAATAATTAATTTCTTGAAGTATTTCGTTTAGTTTCCACTTATGATAATCTTAAATACTGTGTATATTGAGTAGAAAGAATGCAAATGATATGTGAAATGTGGAACCGACGAAGCTAACGGAATGCAACCTTTGAGATCGACAAACATGCGAGAGGCTAGGTGGGCAATCAAGCGCTCCCAATTTCACTACAACGCCACCGGCATTAACAACTATATCGATTCCAGCGAAAGTCTGCGCGCCCAACAGCCGCTGTGCATGCCTTGCACTTGCAATACAATGTTTTTAACGAATGCACTATTCGAATTCAAACTTCGAGATAAGACCATTAACCTCTCTCAAACAGATTACACATTTGATTAAATTGTTTTTTCACACAAGCCGTGAGTAGGACAGGAGTTGGATAGGTAGAGTCAGATTGAAAACTCAATGCCATAGCCGGGATTTGAACCACGATTCTGCCGGTCTCTAGCCGGTTGCTCTGCCACTGAGCATAATGGTTGGCTATACTAAGAATCCTGGGACTTAAAGTACTTACAACATTGTAAAACGCCATTGGAGTTTGTCATCTCAAAATAATTTGAGATCAGCTTGTGGTTTACCGAGAAACATGGGAGTCAGTTGAGAAATTAAATGCCATGCCGGCATGTTGCTATGTGGTAGTGAAACCGGCTAGAGACCGGGAGATTCGTGGTTCAAATCCCGGCTATGATATTGAATTTTTTCAGTCTGACTCTACCTATCCAGTTTACCTGCTGAGAAAAGGAATCCACGTACCAAAAGGAATACGTGTGTCTCGAGATTAACTAAAGAATTTTGTTTTGTCATGGTACTAATGGAGGATATTAAGGAGTAGAAACAACAATTGTTACTCCACAAAATATAAACAGCCCGCCCCTGTAGTGTAGCGGTTTCATGTCTGTCTCTCATTCAAACGTCCCGAATTCAAATCTCGTTTTCTTCCCCGAGGTTTTCCTGAGAAGACGAATGTCGGACAATTCTAATCTATATGGACTCTGGGTTCACTTGTTCATAATTTTACCCATCGTCCAATCTGACCTAACAGTCTTAAGAAGTTAATCTTTTATACGGGGTGGGAGGAGAGAGAATAAGCGCAAACAATTTGTTTTTTAGTAGAAGACAATTTGAATAACACATATGTGTGTCTCATTTCGTCCGCTTACTAACAGCATTGTCAAGAATAAAACATAAATTTCAGGGATTAATGTGTTTTGTACGGCCATGTGCTATGTCTCTCTTGTGTTTACAAAATTTCCTTTACACAAAGAATGCATTTATCCATACTGAATTAGCAGATATTCATTTCATTTACGTCGCAACTTGGGAACTTGCCAATGCTGTGAGGGACTGTATCGTCGGCGATTTCTAAATCGTATCTTCCCAAGAGACGAACGCTGACTGCAGTTATCAAGGATATGTGATTCCCGACTTGAAGTTTTTGAAGTATTAGGGCTTAATTTTAATTTCTCCCCTGTGTATTAGCAATGAAGGTGATTTTTGTCATTTAAAGAAAGGAAATGCAAATGATTATATGTTGCTTTGAGTTATGCATTTGTTCAATAAAGCATAATAATGTCATTGTGCTTTAATATGTTTAGTTAAACCCTGAGTACATTGTCAATCCCAGTACATGAAAACTGTTACATGAAAACAAAATTGTATGGTAATGTTGGTTGAAGTTTCAGTGCGATCAATATTCTTTCCCTACATCAGACCACATATAGAGGTGCAGGGTAAAGAGCACAGAAGGGTCAACCTGTGAAGTAAATAATATCCGAGCGTCTGAGATAGTGAATAATAGCCACCCTAAAACATCATGAAATTTTCCTCACGAATATAACTTTAGAAAATAGAGAAAACAACTAAAGGGACTACAAAAGGCATAAGCGAATTACAAAAATATTGTAAAAGCTAGCGAATAAAGATAGTTAAATAAAAAAACTGATGTGTTCCACTTACATGGTTTTCTCTAGTTGTTCCACATATAAACTATTCTTACAAAAGATTATTATTTTATTTACATCATGATAATTGAGATAAACACTGGCAGAAATGTTCTTGTTACTTGCTTCTTTGTAAGTATAAGGGTATATACTAAGCTAAAGCGATAGTCAAATATGTTAAAAATTGCCCGCTATGTTCGGGGGGTTCGGTTCACTTTGCATAGCTAGCAGTAAAATAAGAGACAAAGTAGACTTCCTGTTTGAGAAGACCGCAATTTAAAATTGAAGCCAAAAACAAAGAACATCTCGAAAACAGCCAACTCTACAAGAAAATCGAATATAACATAAATTATGTGTTTTAACGAGATCCACATTTCTCTATAAAGTTTCTGGCTACCTCTTACTTTACCAGTTTAAAAAAATCATTAAAATTCATCCAGAATAAAATGGTTTTCAGAGGATTTTTTTCAGAAAATTAAAGATATACATTTTATTTGTGATATAAATATTTTAATATACGGTATTTTAATCAAAATCATTAGAGCCATTTTTGAGAAAAACAAAATTTTCAAAAAATGTTGCAAGTAAAGGGTAGTTTGTGGTGAGGGATTGTCTACAAAATCTTGTCGCATCCTTGGAAGATACTAAACATAAATACCAAGTTTGATATTTAACTTTCTTTTCATTTTTGAGCTATGTTGCTCACAGACACACACATACACACACTCACTCACACACACACAAACCTTTCTCTAAAAATGTTTGTTTTTTTTTTTGGACTCAGGAGACCTCAAAACATATATTTCCGGTGAAATATCGACATCGAATTTTTGAGTGGAATACAATATCTTCTCTAGTTACATTTTAGACAAAGTATAAATCAAAAGTGATTATATTTCAAAAAGGAGCAAAGTTGAGTAAATTTGTAAAATGGTGTATTGAGAGCCAGAAGATTGAAATGGTAAGAGAATCTGACTATTTAGGAGTAAGGATGAAGGGCAATAAGGAGTGGGGAATTGCAGTAGGAAGGTAATTGAAAAAAATCTCATGAGTTCCATTCACGTTACTTTCTCTACTTCTCTGCAATAAATTAGTGTTAAACAGCTTATTCTTCTATTTACTTCAGGCTAATTGAGAAAAAAGCAACAGAAATGGTCTTATTACTTGCTTCCTTGTAAGTAGAAGGGAAATAAGGGAGTACCTTAGGCTATAGCGATATTCAAGTCTTTTAAAAACTGGTTTCTGTGTGATTGGAGTTCCTTTGTTTATATGGCCAGGAGTTGTCAAATTTCCGTATGAGGAAAGTACACGTTTTTAAAACTGAAACTAATAACAAGAAATACCTAAAAAACGATCAACTCCACGAAAAAAATGTATAAAATATACACTGTGTGTTTTAATGGGCTCTACATTTTTTATTAAGTAAGGTTTTGTCTATATATTAAGATTTACCAGTTATGCAAAATGCCGCCAAATTCATCCAGAATAAAAATGTCTTCATAGATTATTCCTAGAAAATTGAAGATCTACATTTTATTTGCCATGCAAATGTCTTTAATGCGAGTTTAATCAAAATCCTTAGTCATTTTTGAGTTGGGAGTGGGGGGATTTTTTTTTTTTTTTTTTTTTTTGAAAATCTTCATTTCGCATCCTTGGAAGAAGTTTGGTATTTTGATAATACGAAGTTTGGTATTTAATGGATTTTTCGTTTTTGAGCTATGCTGTCCACACACACACACACACACTGACAGAGAGACACACACGGACATTTTTCTAAAATGCTTTTTTTTATTCAGAGGGTCTCAAAACATATATTTCCGGTGAAATCTCGGAATCAAAATTTTTAATGCAATACAAAACCTTCTGTATACACTATGTACATAGTACGGGTAGAGAAAGTAAGGCAACATTAACAGGAATAAGAGTATTCAACAAACTTCATCCAGGATGAAGAGGTCTTCAGAAGCTATTCCCAGAAAATTCAGGTATAATTTTATTTGTGATATAAATATCTATAATATATGGTATTTTAATCAAAATCATTAGAGCTATTTTTCAGCAAAACAATATTTTCAAAACTTTTTCAAAACCTTAAAAGATGGTTTGGGGTGGGAGGGTTTTCTTGAAAATCTTCGTGTCGCATCCTCGAAAGCTATTACATTTAAATACTAATAGTATTTTTGTTTTTGAACTATGCTGTCCACAGACACCCACACACAGACACACACGGGCCTTTTTTTTTCTAAAATGCTTTTTAGACTCAGGAGTCTTCAAAACATATCTTTTGGTGATATTTCAGCATAGAATTTTTGGGTGGAATACAATACCTTCTCATTACACTATTTCAAAGTAAGTGTAGAGAAAGCAATAAAGACAACTATTATGGTATTAAATAATAAAATAACAAGCTCCTTAACTTGGTTAACACCATTCTAATCGCATTGAAACGCCAGAATTATGAGAATTAATTATGAAGGAAAAACTTTTACATTTATTGTAATGTATGAACAGGCATCTGTTCGAACACAATTCGAAACAAACATTCTCCGCGGAAACTATCGCATGTTCATTTAGATTGCGTAATGACTCTGCACATTGAATTTTCTGAGTATAGAACTTTATCGCAAACTTAACACTTATTCCGCCACTTTACATAAATAAGAAAGATTCCTCCTATGCAGGCATATACATAGGAATCGATGGCTTGCCGTTTGTATTGCTTCCTGTTCCCAACATTTTATACTGACACAGGACACTTATAAAAAAGAGACTAACATGCGGTCACGTGTTTACCCACTTCCTGCTTGCTACGTCACAAAATCAAGCGAATTGGTGAGGCTTGCTCTAACCAAATACATTAGTCTAACAACCTATCAGTACAATATTAACTTTCGCAACTAGCTCATATTTTCCGCAGTAAATAACAAGACGTTCTCTAATATATTTTGAGATAACACCCCAATGGGACTTATAGTTGGCTACTATTAGGCTTCCAAACTACTAAATCGTTGGGAAAGCAGAAACTGAAAAGGGAGTCAAGTAAAAGCAATCAGTGTAAAAGAGACTACAGAATATCAGCTGTAGCAAGGGAATTTGGAAGAGATATAATTTGCTGAGAGCCTTGTTCAGTCACGAAGGTTATATAACGAAATCTGAATAACATGCATTGTTGTATGTGCATGTTTTCAGTTTTTGATTGGCAAGCAATTAATCAATGAAGATACTGCCGGACATTAAGTCACTCTGTGAAGTCGTCTGTGAAATTACGCAACGTATTTCAAAAAGCCGTTTCCAGTTCAGGTTGCTCCTTCTACGAGTATACTATCATTAACCGAGCAAGATAGTTCCGCGTGGCGTTTGATGCTCGCATTCGTGAGGTCCCGGGTTCAATTTCAGGCGACATCCACTCTAACCACGGAGCTTTTGTGGGTTTCCCCTGGTCACCAAGGTGATACTGTGGTAGTGTATTCTACCACGAATCTCCTTTTCCTCATTCCATCCTATGTTATTTCCTTTCATGTTTCAGGTGGGTGTTTTCAGGTTCTGTAGTGTCGCGGTACCGGACAGATAGTGCAATTGGTTGCGCTCTGTCCATTAACACCAGAGAGAGAGAGAGAGAGAGAGAGAGAGAGAGAGCGCTACCCTTCTGAGATTTGTTTTTGTTTTGTTTAGCTTAATTTCTTTAAACCTCGTTGGTCATATCGGACGATGAATGAAATAAGTGAAGTAATCCATGGAGCTTAAGGTTACTCGACGTTCTCTTCTCAGGTTAAGGGAAACCCCCGAAAAAGCCTTTACCCGGGTAACTCACCCTTGAGATTCGAACTCGCGAGTTCTTGAATGTGAGGCAGACATGCTATCCCCACAATAACGAGGCAGGCCCTCTTGGGATAGCTCCCTACTAGTGCGCTGGTGCCTAAATTAGGAAACATAGTGACTCCTGCGCGTCTCTGCGGCATTGCTGCTGGTGGCACCTACGCCTCCTTCAAATCATCCGTGTCTCCTGGGGGATAGTAGCCACAATAGATCCATTATGGCAGCTGTTCCAACTCAACTCTTCTGAGCGAGAGTACACCGCGTACTCAGCCACAAAACTCCCAGCAGAGGTGAAGGAAGAGCGTGGTAGTAATATGTCACTGGCTAATAGGTCATATGACAATGCTTCTTTCCTACCAGTTCATTTCTAATACTTAATTCAGTCATAATAATAATTTTCCCTCAATACTCGACTTATTGCATCTTGTAGGTAGATTCCTTTGAATCGCGAGTTATTCAGTGCACCTACGGCGTGCATCAAAGCTGGTACAACCAGCACTATGGTATCGTATCGCGCGAGTTATCCCCCTCTGAAGTACCAACATTAATGTAGCCTGTGACTGATGCATTAAGTACTTGTCTCAATATGCTGGATGTAGTTAGATTAAAATTGGGCTTATACAACTTCCTAAAAAATAAATAAATGGTTAGATTATGATAAATTGATTTAAATGGAAGATTTATCTATCGAATCCTTAAGAATGAATTTTGCAAGAGATATATTCCAGAGGGAACACATAATTTTACTTTCTGTACCATGTATGTATTAGGTAAAGAATGTTTACATTCCACCCAAAATTTAATATTGAAATTTGGCCGAAAATTAATATTTTGAAACTCCCTGAATCAAGAAGATATTTTAGACACATGTCAGTGAAAGTGTGTGTAAGTGTGTGTGTGTGTATGTGTGTCTGTAAACAGCGAAAACGAAAACACAAGTAAATACGAACTTGGGCATTTGAGTAGTCTTCGGAAGTTGCGACTCGAAAGTTTTAAGAAAATTCCCACCCCAGACTACCCTTCCAACTCGACGCGTTCTGAGTCAGAGTACTCAGGGTACTCAGCCATAAACCTCACAGCTTAAGGAAGGATGAACATGATGGCCAATACTCATTAGGGGGAGATCATAACACAATGCATGTGCTTCCTGCCAGTTGTGTTTCTAACAGTTGATTCAGCCCTGACGATAGTTTGCCCTCAATTCCCAACTGTGACGCATATTGCTGGCTCATCCCTGTGATCCTGAGTAGCTTGCTGTTATTCTGGCGGACACCTACGCTGGAAATCTGGCATGGAAATCTTTCGGAATTTTGATTTTCTAAAATTTGATCAAATAATTTTAATAAAAATAAAATTTAAAATGATTACATGAAAAATTAAATTATAATTGGAATTTTCTGTGAAGTTTTTATTCAGAAAGTATGTTGTACCTCCGGTAAATGCTCATATATACTAAAATGTACTAAACAAAAGTGTGCATTATGTCGCTTTGAATCTAAAATGTATCTCAAATAACTTTTTAGACAATGCGTTTAATTTCTACTACTTACCGATATTGTTGCCCGTAAGTAACATTCTCACGTATAACCTGGTTACTATAGAAAGAAAGAAAATCACAAAAACGAATATGGACTTTCGAAATATATTTCATTGTTGTTTAGTACTTCGAAATATTTCTCGAGGTTTCACAAGTGACCCAATTATCGTTTCAGCCTCTGAATCCCTCTTATATCGATTTACGAACTGCAATGAATGTGTATCTGAATCAATAAAAAGTAAACAGCAGAAAAATTATGTTATAGTTTTAGAACAGTGTGTAGAGAAAGCCATAGGAATTTATCAAATCGCATTTTAGCTACATACATTGGTAAGATCTCTATGCCGGGTGGAAGGAAAGTGTGTGTGCGTGTCTGTGTATGCTCGCGCGAAGGGAAGACATTATATAATTTAAATCAGTAACAAAACTCGTTATTTGGAACATACTTTGTATCTTTAATTTTTTCTCTGATTATTTTCTGCGGAGATATTTTAGGTTTTTCAAGAACATAAAATGCATGCTGCAGTGTTGCAACAGCATATGAATGAGTGTTGCACTCTCCCTCAGGTATGCTGTTTTGTTTACCTCCGTGAGCTGGTTCTTATAGTGATATATCTACCTTGACCTAGCAACGCTGTCTACTCTCCAACAAAATTATGTTTGCCAAACGGTGCTCGGAATATGATCATTTCAAAACCCTGTATGATCTCACATATTTACTACCGAAACTAGTTCAGAAATAGGTTATTCTACCCATCATAAACCACTATGTTCAAATATTCTTGTGAAGTAAACCATCAAATTTGGGAAAAAAACTATTTTTTTTTCAAAATGGCGAGTCCCCTGTATAAAAAAATTAGAAAAAGGTACGTGCGCGTATGTCCGTGTGCCTCTGAACACGATAACTCAAAAAAGAAAAGTCGGTAAAATACCTAACTTGGTGTATAAGTTTAGTATCTTCCAAGGATGCGACATGGAGATTTTGAGGAAAATCCCCTCACCCCAAAGTACCCTTTACTTGGAAAAAATTTTGAAAATGTTGATTTTCTTAAAAATGACTAACGATTTTGATTAATATACGGTATATTAAAGAAATGTATAAGACAAATAATACATATATTGAATTTTCTGGAATAGCCTCTGAAGACCTGTTTATTTGGGCAGAATTTTGCATAACTAGTAAAAAGTAAGATATAGACAAAAGTTTACTACACAAAAATTTAGATCTCGTTTAAACACACAATTTATATCATGTGCATTTTCTTTGTGTAGTTTACCATTTTTGAGATATTCCTTGTTATTGGTTTCAGTTTTAAAATACTTTAACTTTTCACAGCTTTTCAACTCCTGGCAATGCAAAGAAACCTATTTCATCCACATGTAACCAGGTTTTTACAAGATTTGACTATCGTTTTAGCCTAGTGCATTCCATTATTTCCCTTCTACTTACAAGAAAGCATATCTGTTAATGTGTATTTCGATTAGCATGAAGTAGACAGAAGAATACGTTTTAATATAAATAATAATAATAATAATAATAATAATAATAATTTGTTACAGAGATATAGAGAAAGTCATGTGAATGAAGCACATCAGATTTCTGGTTTGTGCTCCCTTATGAAGTATATATCTATTAAAACGAATTTGAAAAGTCTCCTTCCACTCTGTACACATGATCTAATATTCTAGACTTTTCTTGAGATTAACTGAGGTCACCATCATTATAGATTGATAATGTTTGTATATTGTATATTATAAATCCTTAACATATGACCCCGGCGGAGAACGATGAATTTTTTCGGGCGTAAAAATCCTTATCGTGGCTTCCTTCGAAAGGGAAGTAAAGCCGTTGGTACCGTGTCGTAAATTTTACGGCACTTAAAAGAACCTGAAGCCTCATAAAAGAGGCCTCAGAGCAAAATTAAGCGGTCTTTCACGTTCAATAAAGAATGGGACGCTGAGAACCATTGTAGTTAAAGAGCGTCCATAAATAAACTTCATTTCCATTTTCCATAACATATAACATTTTAAAACAGCAATATAATATCTTGGTTCACTGCCTTGGATCTCAACTCCGTTTGTTCTCTCTGAAGCAAAACGAAGTCACCGTGCAGTTATTTACCGCAAAGAACAATACCGCCGTTACAAGACACTGAAATATTGTTGTTTTATAGCATTACGAGAGAGTTGCGTTGCAGTCTTCCTGGTTATTCTGGAGTATTGTGTAACATTTAAGATTACCATTTCATCATTTAGAGAAAGAGGATAATATAAATAATTTTTGGCAGTCGTACTAATGGCACATTCTTTCCCTTAAAGCCACTGACTCTCTCGTTATACAAAAAGGTCATCTTAGGAAACGCTATAAATGTAAATAGACGCGTGTTGTGACTGGACGAGAAATGAAAAATCTGATGTGTTCCATTCACATAACCTTTTCTAGCTATTCTGCAACATATTTCTTACAAAAATTGATCCTTCTCTCTACTTCGTACTAATCAACATAAACAGAAGATAACAGAAATGGTGGTATTAATTACTTACTGTCTTATAGTAGAAGGGAAATATGGGAATACACTAGGCTAAAGCGATATTCAAATATTTAAGCTGGTTGCTATGTGAATAAATATTATTTTCTTTACATGGCCAGGAGTTGATAAATTCCCGTATGAGAAAAGTTGAAGGACATACCTTAAAGCTGAAACAAATAATAAGGAATATCTCGAAAATTGTCAACTCCACGAAAAAAGTATATTGTATTATAAATTGTGTGTTTTACTGAGATCTACATTTTTTGTGTAACAAAATCCACATTTTTTGTCTATCTCTAACGGTTTAGCAATTATGCAAAATTCAACCAAATTCATCCAGAATAAAGAGGTCTTCAGAGGTTGTTCCCAGAAAATTCAAGATAATAATTATAAATGTTATGTAAATATCTTTAATATACGGTATTTTAATCAACATCGTGTGAGCCATTTTTGAGAAAATCAAAATTTTCGAATTTTTTTTCATGTAAAGGACTTTGGTTTGGGGGATATTCTTTAAAATCTTTGTGTCGCATCCTTGGAAGATACAAAACTTAAACCAAGTTTGGTACTTAACCGCCTTTTCGTTTTTGTGGTATCGTGTTCAGAGACCACGGACCTTTCTCTAAAAATGCTTTTTTTATTAGATACAGGGGACCCTAAAATGTATATTTCTGATGAAATCTCGGAAGTTTTAGTGGAATGCAATACCTTCTCTAAACACTATATAGTACACGTAGAGAAAGTAAAAATACCTCTCTTCCTCACAATTTACCATATGTTTAGGTTTTAATGTCCAACACTACTAAACGTGTGTAAATGAACAAAAAATCTTATGTGTTCTACCCATATGACTTTCTCTGGCTGTTTTATTAAAACGTTCCTTATAGAAGATTATTTTTATATACGTCATGCTAATCAAGATAAACATTGCCAGAATTTGTCTTATTAATTGCTTCTTTGTAAGAAGAAGGAAATAAAGAAATAAATTAGGTTAAAGCGATAGTTAGATCTTTTAAAAGTCTATCGCTAAGTGAAACAATTGAAATTCGGCTCTTTTGCTTGCTAGGAATAAACAAACAAGAGGAGAAAAGAAATATGTCTACCGTTTAAGATAAGTTTAAGTGCTTTAAAACACTTTCCAATAACTCGGAATATCTCGAAAATGGTGAACTCTACCAAAATAAAAAAGTATATGACCTAAATTGTGTATTTTAATGATAGCTACATTTTTGTGTAGTAATCTTTTGTCTATCGCTTACGGTTTACCAGTTATACAAGAGTCTACCAGAATGAAGAGGTCCTAGAAAAATCAAGATATAGACATGAAACATTATGACATGTTAATAAAAATCGTTAGAGCCATTTTTGAGGAAATCAAAATTTTCGAAAAATGTTCCATGTAAAGGGTAGTTGAGGGCGGGGAATTTTCTTGAAAATGTTCGTGTCGTATTCTTGGAGGATACTGAACTTAAATACCACGTCTGGTATTATACGACGTTTCGTTTTTGAGCTATGCTGCCCTCAGACAGAGAGAGAGAGAGAGAGAGATAGAGATAGACACGCACTCACACATATGGACATGTTTCTACATATTTTTTTTATTATTATTATTCAGGAGGCCTCAAAACATATTTTCGGTGAAATTTGGGTATCGACTTTTTGGTGGAATACAATACTTTCTCTATGCACTATGTACATTGTATATACGGCTAAAGAAAGTAATAAATGCATTTATGCAATACCCAGATGGATATTGAGCATAGCAGTTTGAATTAAGGGCAAATTTAGTAGAGTTTCCCGTTTCTTTCAGTGCCTTGCGAGCGTCCTGTTTTTCGCTACCTGTTAACGTTTTTCCTTGCGGTGCTTCTACACTCCACAAAAATCCACAACCAAGTCGAAAATACATTTGTGAACTGCTTCCATCTTCAGCTGGATGATTAAAAGAAAACGAAGTTAAAATGAAAAGTTCATTACAGCTGATGTAAAACGTTGTGACACTCCATAGGCGCAGAAGAGGAGAAATAAGATGTGACTGGAGGAGTAATGGAGCATATATCACACTCAAACCAGGTGGAACACTGTACTCCATCTCTCTTATTATGCAAATAGACTGTGTTCAGTGCTATTGCACATGTATGCTTCAGGAGTGGCAGACTGTTACACGTTTTACGCTTCTATAGCTCCTATATTGCGGTTCTCGTATACACTCATTCCCTGGAACGTTGTGTTAATATTATAACACTACAAGCTTTCTTCTTTGCATGTATTTCTGGTGAAATCTTTACACATAATTTACTTTCTCTACACGTACTATATACATAGTATATGGGAAGGTATTGATTGTATTGCACCCAAAAATTCGATACCCAGATTTCACCGGAAATGCATATTATGGGTCCCCCTTATTCAAAAAAAAAAAAGAGCGTTTTTGGAAAAAGGTCATGTGTGCGTGTGTGTTCCTGTGTGTGTCAACTCCTAGCCATGTAAAGAAACGAATTTCAATCCCATAGCAGCCACATTTTAAAACTTTTGAATGTCGGTTTTAGCCTAGTGTATTGCCTTATTCCCCTTCAGCTTATATGAGAACTAAATAACATCGTTTCTGCTAATGTTTATCTCGATTATCATGAAGTAGATACAGGAATAAGCTTATTAACAATAATTTGTTACAGAGTTGTAGAGAAAGTCGTGTGAATGTAACACATCATATTTTTTTAGAAGGGGTGCAATACATTCTGTACCTAATATGTGCTTAATAGAGGAAGTAGAATGCTCGCATTTTGATAATTTTATTTCTATTAGATACCCTTATATGCTCCACTATTTGCGTAGTACTTTCATGTCCTTCATTTGTCTTATATTCCGTAATTATACTGGTAAAATTAATTGCATTTTCATGCCTAGTTATTTGCTGATGTTGATCTTTAATCGTTTATCCTAAGGCACTAAATACAAAGCTTGAGATTTGTTTTTACGCTCATATGTTATGTTTTCTAGTTGCGTTTGGGGCATTATTGGCATTAATTGTGTTGACTTCTGTGAATCTTCCCTGGACAGTTCAAGGTGACGGCTTTGCTCTAGGTAATCTCAAGGGCAATGCAGTTACGGATGAACAAGCAGAGGCTATTCTAGCTGCCAGAGTATTCTGATACTTCTTACAATCAGCATAATCACACAATTACATTGCAATATAGTTTTAGAACCACACAAAATAGCATTAAAATCTGAATTGTTCCATTCACATGACTTTCTCTGTCTATTCTGCAAACAAACAATTCTTACAAGAGAGTATTATTTTATCTACATTGTGCTAATCGAGATAAACATTAGCAGAAATGGTCTTATTACTTCGTACCTTGGAAGTAGGAGGGAAATAAGGGAATACACTAGGACAAAGCGATGGTCAAACCTTTTAGAAGCTGTCGCTATGCGATTGTCATTGAAGTTTCGTTCTCTTTCCATAGCCAGGAATAAAACAAAAGAGAGATGAAATAGATGAGGGCTTCCGTTTGAGAAAAATAAGTATTTTAAAACTGAAACTAATAACAGCGAATATGTCTGAAATGGATAGTCCTACAAAAAATAATGTATAGGACATAAACTGTGTGCTTTAACGAGATCTACATTTTTGTTTCGTCTACCTCTCATAATTTGCCGGTTATGCAAAGGTTATTCAGAATGAAGAGGACTTTAGGGTCTATTCTCAAGAAATTCAAGACATACATTTTATTTTCTATCTAAATATCTTTAACATACGATATTTTAATAACATTCATTAGAGTTCGAAAATTTCGAAAAATTTAGTAGTTTGGGATGGGGGATTTTACTAAAAATCTTCGTGTCGCATTCTTGGAAGGTGCCCAAGTAAGATTTATTTACATTCTTCATATAAATTAACATCAGAATAATAAATACATTAAATGTGTATTCCAAATATTTTGGTTAATTTCAATAAGATATATATATTATAATATATATATATATTAAATGCTTATTATATACTTACAGTATTTTATACTCATAGATACCAACTCGGTATCGAAATTTGGGTGCAATACAATACCTACTCTGTGCACTATGTACATAGTACGTGTAGAGAAAGTAGAAAAGGCACATGGTGTGTCTGCGAAAAGTCGGTTAAGTACCAAACTTGATATTTAAGTTCAGTATCTTCCAAGGATGCGACACCAAGACATTATAAAAAATCCCCCCACCTCCAAGTACATAGAAAAAATCAAAAATGTTTATTTTCTCAAAAATATCTAATTATTTTGACTAAAATCTCATATTTCAGATATTTACATCACAAATAATCTTGAATTTTGAGGGAATAGTCTTTGAAGATCTCTTTATTTTGGATGAATTTTTCTGAATTTTGCATAAATGGTAAAGTTATGTTAATGTAACATATTTTTTTGGATTGGTTGAAATTGTCATGGAATGATCCAATAGCCAAGTCTTTAAAAAGTGGGCAGCTACATACAATATATGCTCACTTTGATATTACATACTCTTTTTTAAGATAACGCGAGAAACAACAGAATGGTGACGAGCACCTAAATGGAGTTTTTAAAATTCATAGCAAACCCAGCGAGCATCTCAAGCATGTTTGACATAAACTGCATGTTTTACCAAATTTACAATTTGCATGTCTCTCTTGCAGAATTATACAAAGTTCCGTCGGAAAGAAGAGGACTTCACAGGTTCTTCCCTGAACATTCAAGTTGTACGTTTTATTAGTCATTTAAATATCTTAAACAATGGTACTTTGATCAAAATCGTAACAACCACGTTGCAATAAAAACTAAAACATCACCATAATTAAGGGTAACGGTGTGGAAGGGTGTTTTCTTGAAACTCTTTGTGTTGCATCTTTAGAAGATGCTAAATAATTGCCAATTAGTATTTATCAGCCTCGATATATTACAATTTGTGTTGAGTGCAAACTTTCTCCACCCGGTATAAATGTACAGAAATCCAAAACTAACTCTCTAGCTAGATTAGTTTTATTCATTTCCACCACATCGCTAATTGTATTGAACATTGATGTATGAGTCACCGGGCGGCTTAGAAGAAACCCCAAAATAAAGTCCAAAGGGCATATTATACACCCTGATGTAACCTAATTATAGCGTGTTTACATTTTGAGTGAGTCGCGTTTTACTTTATAGTACGGTGGTGGGTGAATAATGCAAGAGCTGAACTACAGTGTGACGAGATGCAAGTACAAGGCAACATAGATGAACAACAATCTGCCAGGTAAGAGCATGCCAAACCGTAGAGAAATAAATGAAACTCGCGCGATTTGTTAACTTCCAACCCTTTGTTGCCTGTCGGTGCCTATAAGTTCCGCTTGTTTTAAGCGTAACTATACAAATAGGGTTGTACTCTAGGATTAATTTCATGTTATACTAACCTACAACCAATAACAAGAAATCAAGACTGTTTTATATTGTAAAAATATATAAAATGTTTGCCCTAAAAGTGCAGTGATTTTTTTAACTAAATAAAAGAGTAAAACCCACATAACTACAGTAAAATGTAACCCGATTATCTTCCAAGCATCACACCTATTATTTTAATTGGGCTCTCTCCGTCCTTATCCACAGTCATTGGGATTTGAACTTGCAACATTTGGCTTTGAATGGATCACCTAACGCTCATGGTCATTTGAACCACTTTTTGGTAGTGCCTTTGGCAGGATTATGAAAACTGATTTAGAAGAATTTAAACGTTTAACTGGGAAGAAAAGGGTTAATAAAGGATCTACATTTATTTTCATTTGTATTTTCTCTTGTTTCATACAATAATTTTAGAGGTTTGTTTCGATAAATTTTACTAGAACGCCAGTTTTAAACTTGAATTAAAAGAAAAACAGCATATGTAGTGTACTAATGCAGGCAACTAGGGTAAAAAGTGAAATTTCAATGTACAAATATGATGTGATTTTATAAAACTAATGACAATAATAGCAATAATTATTATCATCGTCATTATTATTAAGGATACTACCTGATTACATCGCGGTCAACTACGCTATTCACTGTACCGCCGGATAGACTTGTAAATCTAACACCAAAGAAAGCAAATAATTAGGATTGATAATTCTGTTGCATTAGGGGAAGTACCTTATTGAGCTCTGATTATTAAACATCACCCGTGTGCATTAAATAATGATATGGAAGCAGAGACGGAATGCTGAATTACATTCTCATAACTTAGTCATAAAAGCTAATTGGAGAATGAAACCAAAACACTGAACGGCTATCTGAGTCTTTGTTATAGTTTGGTTTAACAACCTGTGCAACAGGAAAGGAAGTAGGAAGAGGAAAGTATAGTAATGGTAACTTAGAACATATACATCAAGGTTGGGCATAAGCGATAAAACCGAAAATAAATAACATTTGCTGAGATTTATAACCGATTCATATTGCGTTAATCACATGTATATGCTTACTTCATTACATATAAACATATTTCTCGCAGGACAAGTAGGTATACATATGTAGAGGTATTGTTTCATATGGTATTGTGCAATGTGCACGTTTCATGACAGAAATGGGAAGAAGGGAATTTAATTTGCAGTCCCATCTAAGATTTATTTTCACTAAATCTGATTTCTAATTGTATAATTGAAACACTGAATTAAACAGAAAAATATTATTATGGACAACAGTCCATAAATCCATTAAAAAATTCGTTGACCGCTAAATGCTAAATTTCAGCAGTTGACTGTAAGTAAAATCCATCAAAATTAGCGGAAATTCCGCTAACTTGCTTCCAACCAACTACTACTGTTTTGTGTGAGATAATGTTACTGTCAGGCAAATAAACACCATATCCTGTGTGTTCAGATTTCGAAACAGGCTAGATTGTGCTCTTCAGAAACACGAGCGAAACATGAAAATGGAGTTTTATTTATAGACGTTCTTTAACAACTGTGGTTCTCAGCGTCCCATTCTATATTGGGTGTGAAAGACCGATAAGTTTTGCTCAGAGGCCTCTTTATCAGGCCTGAAGTTCTTTTATGTACCGTAAATCTGCGACACGGGACCAGCGGCTTTACTTTTCTTTCGAAGGAAGCAATGCTAAGGAAGTTTAATATGCATGCAATAATTATTAATGAAACAACAAACATCTCCTACTCGTGCACCTAAGATAAAGTGTAATGTTCCGATATCTTTATAGTTTGTTGAGAATAATAAAAAAACAATAAAAATCAATTTTAAATAAAATATAAATGAATTTAAACCAGAACCAAGAAAAATAACACATATTAATATACTTTTTACGCCCGAAAAAAAATGCATCACCCTCCACCGGGCTTGAACCTATGACCTTGGGTACACAAGTCCAACACGAGGGAGGTTTTCGCCTTAGGCTCTTCCACTTTCACTTAGAAATTAAATGAGGGACACATATTTAGGTGAAAATTGAGCGAAATATTTCAAAAACTCGTGTTTTCTTTAGTAAGTTTGTTACTAAGAATGAATCGTCTAGTCTCATAATCTGTACCTAGTGTCTAATACTGATGATTAGAAACAATTTACACAGTTTTTAAATGCGCATGTACATAAGTCCTTTAGAATTTCAAAGCTGTATTTCTTGCTTTCTGTTGTTCTAAATCTTTTTATGTTCAAAATGTTCTACACGATGCTATTTTTGTTCAATCTCCTTCATTTTGGCAATTATTTTTCGTTAGGTGTTGTAATTAGAAGAATATTAATTTAAATGTCTAATTAATACACCAATATTAATGAAAATGTTGTTTTACAATGTTATATTTTCTCAAAGACTAAAACATAAATTAAAAAAAATGGTATGTTCTATTCAGATGACTAGCTCTACCTATTCTGTAACAAACTATTTTTACAAAAACTTATTCTTCTGTCTAATTCCTGTTAATCGAGATACATATTAACCGAAATAGTAATATTGCTTACTTCCTTTTAGGTGGGAGCAAAATAAAGGAATAAATAGACTAAGCTAAGGCGATAAATCTTTTAAGAGCTATCCGGTATGTGATGACATGAAAATTAACTTCTCTTTGATTGGCCAGGATTAAAAAAAGAATGGCGATTTTAATTTGAGAAAAATATGAGTATTCCTATTGGGAAATTTAAACCAATGACAAAACATATCTCAGAAATGAATAACCAAAATAAGGTATCTGGCTAAAATGTATGCTTTAACGAGTTATACATTTGTTGTGTAGTATAATAGTTTGTCTGTCTCTTATGGTTTAACATATGCAAAAGACATCCAGAATGAGGAGGTCTTCAGAGGCTATTTCTAGACAATTCGGGACATACATTTCATTTATCATGGAAATACCTTAAACATGCGGTATTTAATCAAATCTTTAAGAGCCCTTTTAAAATGCATTACACATTTCGTTATAAATACAAAGAGGACAGCGATAGTCAATTGTTGAAGAATGTAAAGCCGTTGGTCCCGTGTCGTAGATTTACGGCACATAAAAGAACCTCAAGCCTAATAGAAAGGCCTCTGAGCAAAATTAAACGGACTTTCACGCCTAGTATAGAATGGAACGCGGAGAACCACAGCAATTAAAGAGCGTCCATAAATTAAAAGGCCATTTACATTTTTTACAGCATTATCGATTAGCAAAATGCTCGAAAGCTAAAAGGACCTGATATAATCATTGCAGTTAAAGGCGAGGTTTAAACTGAACAATAAAAAAATCTGGTGTGTTCCATTCACATGACTTTCTCTAAACTCTGCAATAAATTATTGCTAAAAAGCTTATTCTTCTATTTACTTAATGCTAATCGATAAAAAAAATGGCAGGAAGGTCTTATTACTTGCTTTCTTGTAAATAGAAGGGAAATAAAGGAGTACCAACGGCTAAATCGACTCGACAGTCAAATCTTTTAAAAACTGGTTGCTATGTGATTGAAGTACCATTGTTTGTATGGACAGGAGTTTACATTTCCCGTGTGAGAAAAGTATAAGTATTTTAAAGCTGAAACTAATTACAAGGAATATCTCAACAATGGTTAGCTCCACAAAAAAAGTATATAACATTAATTGTGTATTTTAACGAGCTGTACATTTTTTGTGTGGTAAATGTTTGTCTATCTCTTACGGTTTACCAGTTTTGCAATGTTCCGCAAACTTCATCCAGAATAAACATGTCTTCAGAGACTATTCCCAGAAAATTGAAGATAGGTATACATTTTATTTGTCACATGAATATCTTAAATATAAGAGGTTTTAATGAAAACCGTTAGAGCCATTTTTGAGAAAATCAAAATTTTCGAAAAATATTCCATGTAAAGGGTAGTTGGGGGTGGGAGAATTTTCTTGAAAATCTTCGAATCACATCCTTGGAAGATACCAAACTAAAATACCAAGTTTGGTATTTAACGGTCTTTTCATTTTTGACATATGCTGCCCACAGACCCACCCACACACGGACCTGTTTCTGAAAATACTTTTTATGGACTCAGGGGGTCCTAAAACATGTATTTCCGGTGAAATCTCGACATCGAATTTTTGGGTGGAATACAATACTTCTCTATCCCTATGCACATTGTACATACGAGGCTAGAGAAAGTAAAAAATCTAATGTGTACTATTCACATGACTTTCTCTACATCTCTCCAACAAACAATTCTTAAAAAGCTTATACTTCTATTTACGTCATGCTAATCAGTAAACAATTAGCAGAAATATCATATTACTTGCTTCCTTGTAAGTAGAAGCGAAATAAGGGAGTACTATAGGTTAAAGTAATAAAAGCTGGTTGCTATGTCACTGAAGTTCCTTTGTATGGACAGCAGTTGACAAATTCCTGTATGAGAAAAATATAAGTTTTTCATAGCAGAAACCAAAAATAAGGAATGTCTCAAAAACGACGAACTCCACAAAAAGAAATGTATATAACATAAATTGTGTGTTTTAACGTGCTCTATATTTTTGTGTAGTATTTGTCCATCTCTTACGGTTTAACAGTTATTTCAAAATTCAGTAAAATTCATCCAGAACAACCTACTCTTCAGAGGCTATTCCCAGAAAATTCGAGATATACATTTTATTTGGCAGGCAAATATCTTTAATATACGACATTTTAATCAAAATCGTTAGAGCAATTTTTGAGCAAATAAAAATTTTCGAAAAAAGTTCCATGTAAAGGGTAGTTTGGGTGGGGGGATTTTTCTCAAAATCTTCGTATCGCATCCCTGGAAGATACTAAACTTAAATACCAAGATTGGTATTTTATCTACTTTTCGTTTTTGAGTTATCGTGTTCACACACACACGGACCTTTTTCCGAAAATGCTTTTTTTAGATAAAGGGGACCCTAAACATATATTTCTGGTAAAATACCTTCTCTATACATTATGTACATAGTGCATATAAAGAAAGTAAAAAGGATGTAATTCTTATTCTACGTAATCAAGGGAAGTAACTAAAAATCGACGGAACTTTAAAGAATGACTGAGTATTGAATAATTCGAAAAAATAATAATGGGTATCTTGGAAATTGCCTATGTGACAAAAAATGCATTTGGAATAAATTGTAAGTTTTAAAGAACTCTACAATTGTTTGGTCTGCTTCAGTCTATTGCTTAATGTATACCAGTTATATAACTTTACACAAAATTAATCCCGAATGAAGTGGAACTTCAAAGGTTATTCCCAGAAAAGTCAAAATATACATTTTATTTATCATATAAATATCTTTAATATACAATATTTTAAGCAAAATCGTTAGAGCCATTTTTGAGAATAACAAAATGTTTACATTTAAAGAGTAGTTTGGGGTGGGGGAGTTTCTTTAAAAACCTTTGAGTCGCATCCTTGGAAGATACTAAAATGCTGTCCACAGACACACACACACACACGCATGCACGCACACAAAGATTGACTCACATACACACAGGACCTTTTTCTATTTTTTTAATGCAGAGGTCCTCAAAACATGTACTTCTGTGAAAACTCGGTATCGAATTTTTGAATGGAATACCTATGGTGTACGTACATAACACTTGGTAGAGAAATTAAAAGCAAAGGCATCGGTGTGTGAGGGCTCTCGAGATCGATTCCCGGTTCTGGGAGATAACTGTTCCCCAGCCATCCCCAACCTCCCCAGAGTGTGGAAGTATGAATGAGAGTATGAATGTGCGCGTGTAAATTTACATAGTATACCAAAAATAAATAAATAAATATATATATATACATATATATATATATATATATATATATATTAAAGCAGTGAACTATGAACAGTTGTTCCAAAGGAGAAGCCGCCGTAATGACCTAGATTTTAAATGCGGTATATAAATGGGGGAGGGAGGTTTCCACACGAGCGGTTAGTAATAGTGGGGAAATTGCATGAAAATCCCTGTTCTACAACGGCAAGAAAATAAAACATGGCATTTTACTCACATTATATCCAGGTATCTGATCTATCGATCTATTTAATGTATGTATGCATGTATGTATTATGTATGTATGTAATGTATGTAATGAATGTATGGATGGATGTATGTATGTATGTATGTATGTATGTATGTATGTATGTATGTATGTATGTATGTATGTATGTATGTATGTATGTATGTATGTATGTATGTATGTATGTATGTATGTATGTATGTATGTATGTATGTATGTATGTATGTATGTATGTATGTACGTACGTATGCATGTATGCATTATGTCTATCTATCCACCTACCTACCTACCTGTTATCTAGTATCTATTTATTTATTTATGTGGCTATCTATTTGTACGTCTATCTGCCCGTGTGTCTATCTATCTATCTATCTGTCTGTCTGTCTGTCTGTCTGTCTGTCTATCTATCTATCTATCTATCTATCTATCTATCTATCTATCTATCTATCTATCTATCTATATAGCTGTCTGGCTGTCTATGGCCTACCTACCTACCTATCTATTTATCTATCTGTCTGTCTGTCTATTCACCTATCTCTCTGTCCATCTGTCTATATATCTGCCTATCTATCTGTATGTATGTCATTTGTCTATATATATATATATATATATATATATATATATATATATATGTGTGTGTGTGTTTATCTATCCTACTTTCTGTTTGTCTGTCTACATACGCCTGTCATATATACGTCTGTCTTTGTGTTTGTCTATCCATCTATCCATATATTTATGTAATATGTTCTGTCTATATATCTGTATGCATATCTAGCAGTTATTTTATCAGGATTTATTAGTGTATTTTCAGTGAAATCTCTATGTGGAATTTTTGGATACCTTATCTTATGCGACTAAGCTGTAGAGAAAGTAAATATGTTATCAGAGTAAACACAGAAAACAATATAATACTTATAGGTACAGAGTCCTGCCAGGAAAGAATAGACGAGGTATGGACTAGACAGTGCTTGCTCGAGCATGGAGAACAGCTAGTGGGAATTTTACCGATATTACTCCTTTGTGCTCCGGACAATAGCTCCTAATAGCCCCAATATACATAAACTGTTCAAGTGAATGGCTGGCTGTCTTTATACTACCGCGCGTAGAAGATCTAAGTCAAGGACAAGAGTGTGAATTTATAAACACCTACAACATAGTACGCCTTGCTACAGTATCATTGTCATTGAGTGGTTCACTCAGAAAATGCTTGCGACATAACGCTCTGCTTTTGATCTTATTTTGTCACTAAGGGCGCCTGCATTACACATTTTATCATTAGGGTGAAATTTGGAAAATTCACAGTATATAAGATCTCTTATTGAAATTTATACCAGTTATCATACACAACAATAGTGATATTTCTGCCGTGTACCTAAACTCTAGGTTGCATAATTATTTAAATAATGATTCTTTATTGTCTATATTCATTGTTTTAATAAAAGTGAACCACGTGATTTATTTTAAAAGATATTCACATACAAATATTACATTTTACAGAAAATAAGTTTACAAATAGATCTGTCATAATACATATTTTAGTTAGCCCTAAAAAATCTGCAAAAATTATTACTTTTCGTACTTTCCAAAACGTATGATTTTTCAAAAGTTTGTAATTTATTTATAAAAATTGGAACATTATTTCCAAAAAATAATATTACCATTTTTTATGTGTTTTTGAGAGACAGGATAAAAAGTTTTAATCATATTAGTGAAAAATTGCATCTTGTGGAATAATTTGAGTATACAAAAGTGTTGGAGAAAAGCTTTGTGAGAAAATAAGGTTTAAAGTTGGGACTGCCTATTAATAAGCGTGTAATAATAATTAGTTTTCCTTGGGCAGGGCATTCTCGCCCTTTTCTCTTGGGTCAATGCACGGCAGGTAACGGATCTTGTACCCCGAGCTCGTGCCTTGTACGTGTTAAAAGTTTTTCTACCATTCCCATTTTCACTCTACATTTATATTTAATTTTCGTGATATAAAATATATTCTTGACTATGATTTATATTTCTCTTCTGAATAATTCTTTTCCCTGGGACAAGACATGTACTGTCTCATACTGCAGGAAGTAGCACATACAAAACATGACTCTACTTTAGAACGTGGCAATTATATTTTGCTGCCTCTAAGAATAATAAAGTGGTGAGAATGTATATGCGTAACCATAAACAAACAAGTCGGCAGTGAGGGATCGGTGAGCACTCTTTGTTTAAGAGACTCATATCAATTGCTGCTATACCAAGCCCCTATTACTTTGCGCAATAGACCGCATTGAAAATGTTAAACTAAGGACTATCCATATGTGGAATATTATTTCCTTCCTTCCGATTAATTTTGAATCAGTTAAAGAAATTATTTTGTTTATTAGCGACGCTGTCAATTACCAGGAACATATCAGGCAATATGTATGCTAGAATTTTAACCTGCTGGAGTTATTTTACTGCCAATAAATCTACTGTCGCTTTAAGCCCACTGAAAAACCATCGGTCTGGGCCGAGTTTTGGATCAGAGAGCCAGCGCAAGAATCAATTTAATTTTTCAAATAGAACAGGATAATGGACCTAATATTTGAGATATTACTATAATAATGTACATTTTTAATGGAATAAAATCTTTATTGGTCGATTACATAATTTCCATGTTGGCAAAATCGGTTAGACTGCAAATAAACGTGTGGCTGTCGAATGGTGCTACATTTAAAATTGATAAATTTAGATTTTAATGCATTAATTTCAAAAACTTAAAGCCGGTCAAAACCAATCTTGTATTTAAGTTCAGCATCTATCAAGGATGCGACGTAAATATTTTCGAGAAATTATTACTTCAAACCAACATGGAGCATTTTTGAAAATGTAGTTTCTTCTCAAAAGTGGTTATAACGATTTTGATTAAACTCCGTTTCTTATAGATATTTACATGACAAATAAAATGCATATCTTGAATTTTCTGGGAATAATCTCTGATGACCTCTTCATTCTGGAGGATTTTTGGATAACTAGTAAAGCGTAAGAGATAGGAGATAGACAAAACCTTATTACACAAACCGTGTATATCTCGTTAAAACACACAATGTATGTCACGTACACTTTTGGCGGCGTTAACCATTTTCAGATATTCCTTTTTATTGGTATCAATTTCAAAATACTTAAATTTTTCTCAAATGGGAATTTGTCATCCCTGTTTCTTTTATTTTACTCCTAGCCATCCAAAGAGAACTGAATTTCAATCACATAGCAACCAGCTTTTAAAAGATTTGACATCATTTGACTATCGCTAGTGTATTTTCTTATTTCCTTTCTACTTGTAAGGAAATGGAAATTGAGTTTTATTTTTGAACGCTCTTTAACTGCTGTGGTTCTCAGGTCCCATTCTTTACTGGGCGTGAAAGACCGCCTAATTTTGCCCCGAGACCTCTTTTTCAGGCTTGAGGTTCTTTTGAGTGCCGTAAATCTACGACACGGGACCAGGGTTCTACTTCCCTTCCGAAGGAAGCTATGCTAAGGATTTTTGCAACCGAAAAAAGCCATCGTTTGAACCCGCGACCTTCAATATATGGTAATCATCACACCACGGAGGGCGACTGCTTATAAGGAACTAAGTAATAAGACAATTTCTACTAATGTTTATCTTGCTTAGCATGAAGTAGATAGAATATTAAGCTTTTGTAAGATTATTATATTATAGGTATTAGAAGTTATGTGATCAGAACACTTTTTACTTTCTCTATACGTCCTATGTACATAGTGTATAGAGAAGGTATTGTAATGCACCCAAAAATTCGATAACGAGATTTCACCGGAAATACATGTTTTGAGACTCCTTGGAAAAAAAAATATATTTAGAAAAAGGCCCGTGTGTGTGTGAGTGTGTATTTGTGTGTGGGCAGCATAACTCAAAAACGAAAAGACGGTTAAATGCCAAACTTGGTATTAAAGTTTAGTATCTTCTAAGGATGCGACACGAAGATTTGCAAGAAAATCTCCCCACCCTCAACTAACCTTTACATGGAAAAATTTTTGAATATTTTGATTTTTTTCATAAATGGCGCTAAGATTTTGATTAAAATACCTTGTGTACATATATGTACTAGCTGCCCGCTCCGGATTCGCACGGGTGGTGTACCTAAAGAAAAGAACTCGGACAAAATCTTCCGTTTACAGTACGATCATGCAATGAAATAAAACTACAATTAAATAATTTCACAACACTTTATTGTAATGCCTTGTGATGTACAACTTTCCTTCCGGAGAGTAAAAATAGCGCCGTTAGTTTGCCCACTCTCGAGTTTGCAACGTACAGCATGCGAAAAACACAATTCAAGGTATATTACACACACTTCAAACGATTGATCTTGGGATTTATTGTCATTGCGAATGCAAGGCGCGCTTAAATTCAAAAGGAACGTCGGTTGATATTAGTGGTATTCTTGGAATAAGTATATCCTCGCTTTGGAACGTTCCTATGTTATAGTAACATAAATCAAAATTGTCATAATTTTTTTAACAGTGAGTTTTGTTCCGCTGCATAATTTCGGCTGATTGATATTGCGTAGTATAATTATCACCGAGTCAACTTTGAGCTGTAAATTATGTGGCGGGGATCCTGGCAAATCCAATGAATTTAGTTAGATAATTGACTACTTCATTTGGTTTGGCAATGGAATTGATCAACTTAAATGAATGCATTTGTCCATCAATTTAACTCTGAATTTTTACATTCAAATCATCTACATCTACAAGTTGCTGCTAAAATGGCTCGTTCGCTCAATCAAGCATAGTTTTTGTAATTTGCACCAATAACGAAATGAGGCCAGTAGAAGTGTCAACATGAATTTTCCTATTGCCAATGTCTAATAATGCCTTTGCATCTGAAAAGCGCAATGAAGCGCAAGATTTGCGCAATGTAGCACATATAGTAGGTATTGCGAAATGGACGAAGTCAGAGTACCCATAAGGTAGTGTGGAAAGGATGACATGCAGTTAACAGCATGGGCAGGCAAGCAAGATGTGTGCGTGCGTGCGTGCGTGCGTGCATGCATGCATGGATGGATGGATGGATGGATGGATGGATGGATGGATGGATGATGGATGGATGGATGGATGGATGGATGGATGGATGGATGGATGGATGGATGGATGGATGGATGGATGGATGGATGGATGTATGTATGTATGTATGTATGTATGTATGTATGTATGTATGTATGTATGTATGTTATTCAAACGAAATGTATATCTTGAATTTTCTGAAAATAGCCTCTGAAGGCCTATTTATTCTGGATGACTTTTATATAACTGGCAAACGTTAAGAGATATGCAAAAACTTACTACACAAAAAGACAAATCTCATTAAAACACAACTTTATTTAACTGTTTTCGAGATATTCCAGATTATCGGTTTCAATTTTAAGCCACTTAAACTTTTCTCGAATGGGAGGACATCTTTCTTCTCGTTTCTCATTTGTTTACTCCAGACAAACAAAGAGATTGGAATTTCAATTGTTTCGCATAGCCACCGCTTTTAAAGAATGATACTTTCCCCTTAGCCTGTGCATTTTCTTATTTCCCTTCTACTTACAAGGAAGCTAGTATTAAGGCTAGTTCTGCTAATGTTTATCTCGATTATTATGAATTAGATAGAAGAACAAGCTTTTTAACAATAATTTTACAGAGATGTAGAGAAATCATGTGAATGGAACATATGAGATTTTTTTATTGCACGCCTCAGACAAACAAATGTCGGAATGGGGGCAATTAGCCATATTGGCCAACCAGCAAAATCCAACAACTAGAAACCCTTCCATCATGAACGAATACGGTAAATATCAGTTGCCGCACGAACAATTTTAACTTATGAGTGGTCTATAGCACAAGGCGGTTTTCTTCGAAACAGGCTCACATTATGTGGTTAAACACTATATAATATGTACAACTCTTGTTCTTTGTCGCCGGATTCTCTCCAAGTGTCAAAATGCTGGTACGAACCATTGGAACCTATTATAGAGCGAAGTGGTTAAATTTCACTATTAACCAGTAAGCAAGTTCACACGCTGAAACAAAACACCGCCGAATAGGCGGGAAACGCATGACTCATTACAAAGTTTTTGCTACTCTGCAACTGCCTTCGTTAGTGATGGAGTCTACTCATTGCATAAAGTAAAAGGTTTAATTACTGCGTCATAGGAATATGAAACCGACGGTTTACGAGTATAAACCATAATGTCTTTTTGAACAAGCACACTAAAATAATCATTAAATATAACGTAATGAACTATAACGGCCTCCATAATATTTCAATGAGCCATTACAATCATACCCGAAGGTGCGTGTAGCTCCCATGTGGCCATTAACATCTTCAAAGCAGCAGCCCAATAAGGTAGGCAATTTTGAAAGCCAGTGATTTAGAAAATTAACACCGCCGAAAATTCAGACATGGGATTTAGACACATTTTACTGTCTTAAAGAAAGCTATACGAAAAGTCTGATCTGTTACATTCACATGACTTTCTTTACCTATTCTGCAATAAATTATTCGTATAAAAGCTTATTCTTCTCTGTACTTCAAGCTAATCCAGATAAACATTAGCAGAAATGCTTTTATTATTCACTTCCCTCTAAGTAGATGGGAAATAAGGAAGAACACTATGCTAAACTAATAGTCAAATATTTTAAAAGCTGGTCGCTATGTGATGCAATTGAAATTCCTTTCTCTTTGTATCACCACGATAAAAAAGTGAATAACGACTACCAACTTGAGTAAGGTCTAAGTAATTTGAATGTTTAAACCGATAACAAGGAATATCTCAGAAACGTTAACTTCACTAAAAATGTTTTAACGATATCTACATTTTTTGCGTAGTAAGTTTTTTTATATCTCTTACAGTTTACTAAATACACAAAAGTCATCCAGATTATTCCCAGAAAATTCAAGGTATACATTTTATTTGCGATAAAAATATCTTAAACATGCGGTATTTTAATCAAAATCGTTATAGTCATTTTAAGGAAATCAAAATGTCAGAAAATTTTCCATCTAAATCATAGTTTGAGGTGGGGGACTTTTTTTTTTTTTTTTTTTTTTTTTAAATCTTTATATCCTTGAAAGGTGCCGAACTTAATATTAAGTTTAGTATTTGACGGATTTTTCTTTTTCTTTTTTGAGTAATGCTGTTCATAGTCACACCACAGACATAGATCTTTCATAAAGTTTGTTATTCAGGAGATCTCAAAGCATATTTCCGGTGAAATCTTGACATCCAACTTTTAGATGGATAGAATACCTTCTCAATCTACTATGTTCATTGAGGGGAAACTAAAAATACTGTGTAAAGATATAATATGTTATTATCTATAAAATATCAATAAATATGGTGAGAACTGAACTCTCAAATACGTTCAAGCCCTGCCAATAGTGCTACCATATGATAACCATATAAATTATAATATAAATTGCCTACATACAATTAATAAGGTGAGTAAGACATTCAAAATTACTCGCTCTCGCTCGTTTCACACACACACACACACACACACACACACACATATATATATATATATATATATATAATTACTAGAGCCCGGATTTTATGTAATATCAAGGTACGAAATATATACATATTTATGTAATAAAAACATCAAAATATGTAATGAAATATTTAATATCAACAAAATATGTAAAATTATGTAATATTCTAAATGCTAAGATTACCACCTCAAATCTAAATGCAGACTGAAAATTTCACACAATTTTGAAATTTGATGGGTCTGTAAGTACATTAGTTACAATGAGCTAATTTTTAAAGACTAAATATAAAATTAATTATAGAGAAAATGTTTTGTTTTATGCAGAATTTATCTAAAATTTATTTTCAAGTATGTAATTACGAAAAAAGAAATATATGTTTTGGATTATATTTATTAAAATTATTCATTTCGTATAATTATTTTACATAAATTTTATACGGTAAAGCAATGTTGAAATACTGAACCAATTTATCAATGAGTGAAACAATCAATTAAAAATGATTAAATTTTATAATAAGGATGTATTTTTAGTTTTCTATCTCTTGACATACAATGAACAACCAGGCATTTTCATTTTGAGTCTTTTGCTTCTTTCAGCGTACAGGGAATAACCATATACTTTTCCATATTTTCAGGGGTCATTGTTTGTCTCCTATATGATAAAATGTTCTTATCTGCAGAGAAGCTTCTCTCCACGTCACACGAAGTAACAGGAGCATATTTTAGCATAGGAATCTGATTTGCAGAGTAGTAAATCGACACCGTATCCATTTAGCACTTTAGACACGGACACAAGCGTAGAGTACCCTGGATTCCTGTTTAGCACAGCTTTGCATTTTTCACGTACAATTCTATGCGGTGGTTTCACGAGATCTTTTTTGTTGCCGATATAAACTTATTCACACAGGGAAAATTACTTTTTTTTTTTTTTTTAAATACAGTACCGGAGTCTGATCAGGACTCCGGCACTGTATACCCTACTTTTATTTACCTTTTTCTTTTTACCTTGTTTTACCGTATTATTAATGTTTTCTTACTTTTACAATACACACATATACACAAACATGTAACACCCATGCCCAAGGCGGGACTCGAACCCACGATCCCCAGCGCTACGAAGCACCAAAGCGGGACGCCTTGGCGAGCGCGGCCATGGGGACCGGCACTTCTTCAGCAACACGTTGCAATGCATGGTGAAGTGAAGTACATTTGGATAGAAAACCTTAAGAGCAGTAGCAGCTTTAATCATGTACGCTGCGGCATCTGAATGCATAGTTAAAACCTTTTCCTCACACACACACACACACACACCCTCTGGCCACAGAATCTTCATCCCATCATTTACGAATCTTACAATTTTAGAATTATTTGTTTGTTCTAACACCTTGCAACAGATTAGAAATGGTTTTGCTGGACTTTCGGAATCTAGTTTTCCTACTATTAAATTTGCTATGTACCGACCCATGTCATCTGTAGTTTCATCGATGGCAAACCAAATACAGGAGTCTCCCATTTCATTCCGTATGTAAGCGACTGCTTCTTCATAACACACATGAAGATAGTTTTTCCTCAGATAGTTTTTCCTCAGTAATAACCTTCTTGCAATATTTTTCTAGAAAGGAGCGAAATTGAGGAATTTGAAGTTTATGCCACGGAATATTAGCTGCAACCATTGCACTTCACAGGTCTTTAAAAAAAAAACATTTCCGGACAGTTCCTGTTGCGGACTGTAGGTCTTTGTTGCATATGTGAAGAGCACTCTTGATATGTTGTTCCCAATAAGATTTCATGGAACAGGTAATTCTTTTACCGCATGCTTAACAGACTATTATTTTTCCGTCGGTTGTAAAGGCGCTATCTAACTTGCGAATTCAATTTGCAAGATAGCGAGGACGCAATTGGTGCTATTATACTAAGACTTGCAAGAAACTAACTGCAGTATATTTTGATGCTTGTCCAGCGGCTCACTTTGTTTCCTCGCAGCTATTATATTACAAGTTGCCGACTACCGCGACAATGGTAACAATCAATTTCTCCGGTCCTTGTAAATGCCCAAAGTGCTACGAGAAACGTGACACTGGAGGTCAACATTGTCGAGCGGCACCTGTCTTGATATAAACGGACAACAATCAGAACGAGGCGAGGCGGTTATTATCGCATTCTTAATTTCATTTGCAACCTATTTCGCAGATTGATTTTTGTTGCTTTCAGCAAAACTTGTGAAAACAGTCGTTTATAATGTGACTACAATATTTTTTAAAAAATAATAAAATTGTAACAAAACCCAGAAAATATGTACGTTTGATGTAACATCGTTAAAATATGTAGAAATGTGCAAAATATGCAAAAAAAAAAAATGTAAAATAAAACTTTGCAAGGGAGTCCCAAATGACGTAATTCGCCAACATTTTTACTTCTCATTGAAATATTATGCAGGATTTAAAATATGTAATTACATAGAAATCCGGGCTCTAGTAATTACTGTAATTACTACCATTACAGTCTTATTTCGTAATGCACCATTTTCTGTTGTTAAGGTCAGTTTCTTTTCGTCGGCTGCATTATTAAAGATAAATCGACAACATATAATTACAGTAGCTTAAACTAAGGAGATATTTATCATAGGTAATATTTCAAGAGCTCCAACTTTTATCGATAAATTCGAGAGCAACTTGTTGCGAGCGAATTTATCTAGAGAAAATTTATAGCTCGAGTTGTATTTAATAAGACTATTTCGTGAATAAAATAACAATGATTGGCCAATACGGACACAAAGAATAATATTCCTAAAGTCCCATTTGACTTGACGTATATTTGTACTGAAATCAGTGCAACTTTATGTCCTTATCATAAATCATGGCTTGCAGGATTCATTGATCTGGTTCCACACACTCTCTCTCTGTTGTTTTGGTACTCCGCGGCTTTGAGTTTCCAATTAATATGTCTATTTCAGGGATAGACTTTCCCCAAAACATTTTGGAACTTCCACCATTATGTACCGGAATATCACTGCCCACTAATACTATTACTATGAGACAAATATTAGTTTAGAGAAAACAAATGCACATGGGTGCGATAAATTTAAAAAAACAATTGCACGTGGGTGTGATAAAAGACGATTAAAAGGCACAGATAATGAGTTCCGATTGGTTGGAATTTTACGCGCCAATGTACTGGATTGGCCATTTCCTATGATCACATGTCATGAATGAAATAGTCACGCATAAAAAGTAGTTGTGATATAAATGTCCACTAGACTTCGGTCTCGTTTGCAAACGATATTAGGTTGAGAGTACTGTACTGTACTGGTTTGTTCTTCATGTTTGTATACAATAGAGGAGGTGCTAAAAAAGGCAAGCCCCAGTAGTCGTCGTCGTTGGCACGTTTGGAGTTGACGCTCCGCCGCGAAAGGGCCGGGGGTTCGAATCTCGCTATGAGCATGGAAGTTTAGTGTTTATGTGTAAGTCATTCTCTCTCACCTAATGGACATCTAAGTTAAGCCTGTACAACAAAATAATAATAATAATAATAATAATAATAATAATAATAATAAAGTAAGGAACAGTAGAGAAACACACCCCACAATCCGGTCAAATTTGAGCGCTTGGAATTATTTTCCTGTTGTCTCTTAGACATTCGTTATTGACACTAGGTAAATGTGACGATAATCTTTTCTACATAGGTATATATTTCACTAAAATAAAACAAACCTTCCAATCGTGATAAAATAAATATGTAAATTGCATAGGTAGAATCACACTGAAAAATGCAATGCCCTAGATGGGATTTGAACCACAGATCTCCCAGTCTCTAGCCGGATTCTCTACCACTGAGCTACCATGACAATATTCCGGCAGGGAATTAAATTCAACTGACTCGCTTGATTCCCGGTAAACCACAAGGTGATCTCAAATTATTTTGAGATTACTTACCCCAATAGTGACTTACAATACCGTAAGTACTTTAAGTCCCGGGCTTCAAAGTTTAGCCAACTATCATGGTCAATTAGTGTTAATTTAATTGTTTTTTTTTTTTTTCATACAAGCCGTGTCTAGGTTACAATAATTAAATGATTTTCTCTGTACAGTGGAATCAAGGCACGTATTTAAAACATGATTAACTTATATTAGCAGAAATTAAAAACAAATGTTTTCCGTGTTCATAGCTCGCTTTAAAAATTGCATTGAGTAACGATATATTGTATTAGTGTATGACGTGAAAAGCGTTTTCTGTTATCAGCTAAGATAATTTTGTACTTATAAAAGTCTCTCAACGGTCGTGTTCTTAGCGCGGCTGCTTGCCAAGCGGGAGACCTGAGTTCGATTCGCGGTACCGGCGAGGGGAATTTTCCCTCGTTGGGAGACTGGTCCGGAGTGCACTCAGCCTCTTGAGGTTCCTGGGGGGGTCAACTGAGAAGCTACTTGATTGAGAAGTAGCAGCTCCAGATCGAGAAGAGCGTATCAACCGGCCGGGAAGGACTCGAGGCGTTGATCACCAGTCATCCTCCAGCATTGCACCCCTTCATGAACGCCTGCCGAAATGGGGATGCAGCAACCGGGCGGTAGGCCAAGGGCCCTTGCGGACTGTCATGCCGTGGAGTTATGTTTTAAACTCTCTCAAAGTCACATTATGTAACTGATGCATATCAATGTTTATTATTGTAGATTTATGCTTACTGCCCAAAATTACGTCCCTTTATATCACACATAGTTGCAATTCCAAAAAAATGTTTGTAGAACAATATCGAACTTTGTTCTCCCTCTTATAGTAACCGGATCTGGTGACGCTTCTTTCACTGTCTGCAGTAATTTGTCCACTATGGAAGTGCTTCGGAAATTTCTAAATTTGCAGATTCAAGCATTATGATTGTTTTAGATAGATTTGCAAAGTCATTTTTAATATATCTAGAAATTGATTCTTCAGATATTCCTAATTTTGATATGTCAATTGATGTACAACCCTCGCTGTCTAACGAATTATTATTTTATTATGGCGACTTGCAGAATATGTAGCTATCTAGTCGGCCTCCGTGGTGTAATGGTCAAACCCAGCGGAGGACGATGGATTTTTTCGGGTGTAAAAATCCTTAGCATGGCTTCCTTCGGAAGGGAAGTAAAGCCGTTGGTCCCATGTCGTAGATTTACGGCACGTAAAAGAACCAAGCCTGATAGAGAGGCCTCTGAGCAAAATTAAGCGGACTTTCACGCCCAATTCAGAATGGGACGCTGAGAACCGCAGTAGTTAAAGAGCGTCCATAACTAACACGCCATTTTCTTTGTAGCTATCACTCAACGAAATCTTCTAAAGGTGCTACGAATGTAATCATTATCAATGTTCCCCTAATTACAACCGGTTTGTAAAGCGACACGATTATGCCACCCCAGTCCGAGGTATGCCAAAAAACCTCCGTGCAAACATGACTGAATTTCCGATCGCATGCAACCGGCGCCGAAGTTTAGTTAACAAGATTCTAAAAATTCGCCAGGAATTGGACGCTCCATACAAAGAAAAGCGCCAGAATAGCGATAAAATAATAACCACATCTGGCAACCCTGACCCAAAGTATTCTGAAAATTTTGTTAATCACTACCAGCTGCGGCGGTTGGTGGGTTCCGGGTTCAAATCCCGCGTGATGGTTTAGGAGATTACGGAATGGCGTGGAGATGTAGGTGCCCTAGCTCAGGATGTGTCATTATGTAATCTTTCTCAGGGGTGGTGGTAAGACACCAAGTGGTTTTCTTTGAGTCCACGATTACTATTGAATTTGTTTATTTATTTTCTCCGATATATTCTGCCATTGAACACACAAGCATTCGTCTAGCGTTTTCCCCTTTCCGGCTACTCTTTATGCGACCGCGTCTATCATCTTTTATTACGCGTGGCCCTATTCTGGTGTATTAAATAAACAACATTTCTAATGCGACCATTGTAACCCGTGCGTTTCCACTGTGGAATCAAATATCACGTCTTAACTCAACGAGTCTTTCATAGTACGTGAAGTTGCGTCGCTCGAACAACAAGAAATCCGTATGTATTCGCTTTTGTTATGTCCAACCTCGGGCAGAGGGACTTCCAACCCCTTCGGTCCATTGTGTTGCCCTTAACGGTATTCTTCAACCTGGATCGCTTGGTAAACTCTGTCTTTGCACTTTTAGGGTGTTTCACAACATTTCTTCTCTGGTCATTTCCAATGTATATTTGTCCCTTAATATCATTTATTTACTATGTTCGATATAATTTATGTCTCCTTTTTAGAGACCTTTAAATCTCGTGACGCGACATATACTGTCTCACGGCTCAGAGGACATCTAAAGGTAATATCACTAATTACAATGTCCCAGTTATAATTCATACGTGGTGCAGAACAATGACACCTTCCCATATGTCGCAATGATAGTATTGTAGTTCCTGTCCCTGAATGTGCATGGTACAGCGCGCCTGGTCACGCTCCAGAGAACTCTTACATATAAACTCTCTTTCAAAACACATCCAGAATGTAACATTGCTGCGTTCACATTAAAAAGCGTACAGCCAGCCAAAGTATGTCCAATAGTAGATACATCTACAAATTAACGTTTTATTTTAACTATTCTGGATTCTATTTTAATGATTCTGGATTTTATTTCAACTCCGCTTCTATTTCGTGTTTATTATTATATTATACAAAGCATTATAATTATTATTCGTTCACTGCGCAGTTCTATTGTATTATAAACCCGCGACATGAGTTCACGTGGCCTGCATTACTTTCTCTAACACGTATGTACAATGTACATTGTAGGTAGAGAAGGTATTGTATTCCACCGGAAATAAGTATTTTGAGGACCCCTGAATAAAGAAAAAACATTTTAGAAAAAGGTCAGTGTAAGAGTTTGTTTGAATGTGTGTGCGGACAGCATAACTAAAAAACGAAAGGACAACTAAATACAAAACTTGGTATTTAAGATTAGTATCTTCCAAGGTAGGATATCAATATTTTCAGGAAAATTCCCCACCCAAAGCTACCCTTTACATGGAAAACATTTCGAACATTTTGTTTTTCTCAAAAATGGCCCTAATGGTATTGATTAAAATTCCGTAAGTTTAAGATATTTTCATGACAAACGAAATGTATATCTTGAATTTTCTGGGAATAGACTCTGAAGAGTTCTTCATTATGGATGATTTGTATAACTTGTATACCGTAAGAGAGAGGGATAAAAACTTAGTACACAAAAAATGCAGATCTCGTTAAAGCACACAATCTATGTCATGTGCTTTTTTTTTTTATTTATTTATTTTTTTTTTCAATTTTAAACTACTTATACATTTCTTAACCGCAAAGTTATCTTTCGCTTCATATCTCTTGTTTTACCAAATTTCAATGTTAAACGCGTAGTGAGAGCTTATAAATATTTGACTGTTGCATTCCCTTGCTTTCCTCCTATTTACAAGGAAACAAAGCGACAAGTTTCTGTTAATATTTATCTCGATTTCATGTTATAGATAAAATAATAAGTTTTTAAAAATAGTTTCTTTGCAAGTCAGGTAGAGAAAACATGTGAATAGAACACATCAGAGTTTTGGTACTTTAAAACAAATTGTGTCAGTTATCAGATTCTACTCCAACCATTTGAAGATGACCGCGGTAGAAAGATTGAAACGTGATGTAATCCATTTGATTAACACACGTTTTAAAGTCTTGTAATTCTTTATAAAGTAATTATTTTTATTTCTGGATTATATGATAAAATTTAAAGAAGTATACAAATGAAAACTATTTGAAATATTATTCCAAAATTTTGAAAATTGAAATGCAAAATTCTAAAAAAAAATATATCTGAAGTGTTCATTCACATTACTTTCTCTATATATCTCTAACAAATTATTGTTAAAAAGAGCATTTTTATCTATTTCATGCTAATCGAGATAAACATTAGCGGAAATGGCGTTATTACTTGCATCCTTGTAGATAGAAGGGAACTAAGGAAGTAGTAGGTTAAAGGGATAATTAAATATTTTAAAAGCTGGTTGCTATGTGATTGATATTCGTTTCTTTGCATTACCAAGAGTTAAGAAATTTCTGTATGAGAAAAGTTTAAGTATTTTATAACTGAAGCCAATAACAAGCAATATCTCAATAATGGTCAACTCCGCGAGAAAAAAAATTTATGACTGACTTGATTGTGTGTTTTAACGAGATCTACATTTTTTGTGTAGTAAATTTTTGTCTAACTCTTACAGTTTAACAGTTATGCAAAAGCCATCCAGAATGAAGAGCACATCAGAGGCTATTCCCGCTAAATTCAAGATATAAATTTTGTCATGTAAATATTTTTAATATACAGCATTTTAATCAATTTTTGACAAAATCTAAATGTTCAATATTTTTACATGTAAAGAGTAGTTTGGGATGGGGGGATCGTGTCGCATCCTTGGAAGATACAACATTTAAATACCAAGTTTGGTATTTTATTGACTTTTTGCTTTTGAGTTATCTGTTCGCACACACACACATGCGGACTTTTTGCTAAAAATTTCTTTTTTGGATTCAGAGGACACTAAAGCATGTATTTCCGATGAAATCTCGGTATCGAATTTTTAGTACAATACAAAAGCCTCTCTGTGCACATTGTACATACGTGCTAGAGAAAGTAAAAAGGTGAAGCACTTCCATCATATCATTGAAGCCGGCTTTTAGTTTAACCATCTATAACAGTTCATTTTCATGTTGAAATGTTGGTGCAAATAATTTTGAGTAATCCAAAAACTCTTACTTTGAATCTTAGGCATACACAGTTTTAACTTAATTATCCTGTATCCTATATATCCTGTATATTGCTTATAAGGTCTACGTTTTTATTTTTCACCTCTTGAAGAAGAGCAACGTGGAATAACAGGTTCACCAACTTCATAACTCTTGTAGTCTTTCTTATTCATATTTTCTTCTTTGAGTAAAGAATTCAAATAAAACTTCTTTTTACGTGATAAAAAATAAAGATCATAGGGGAGTTAAGAATAAACATTGACTATCTTAGCTGTCTTTTCAGTATTTGAGCACGTTTTTATTGCTTGGGTTTTCCATACATTTTTTGCTCTTATGACGTCAACTGTCAAGAACAGGTTCTAAAAGCTTTAGCTCTGAACTGGTGAGAAAGGCCAAGGACTTGAATCTTCTTAGAAAGAAATCCCCCAAAGCACATGAAGTTATACGAGTACAGCGTGACCAAATGTTAAGAAGGTAGCAAAGGACTTACGGTATGTAACAGAATACGTGGGTTAGTTCACGGGGTTTTGGCGAATATCAAGGGTACTTGGAAGAATAAAACTGAAGAATAGATATTTATGTATCAAATATGCAAAATAATGTCAGTACTAGAAGAATCCGGTAAAACTTTTATACTGCACACGTTGTGTATTCAGTAGTTTATGGTAAAGGCTCTCTAAATAATATTAAATTAAATAAATAAATGTAATATAAGCACTGTAAAATATAAACGGCATAGTTATTCATTTGTTGACACATACGGTCGCTCCTACTCTATGAACCGTACCAAGCTTAACAATACGCGATGCGGATGTAGATTAACTTAGAGGAGAAGCGGCGAATATGGAACAGTCGGGCAATATGGAACACAGTATTTCCCGCCAAATCTGTTACGCTGTTTGTCGGTAAGAATCGCGATACGGTAGCTTTAGATCAGGCCTTTATTTTAGCCTCATTGTTGGTCGCGTGCTTAAAAAGAAATGCCGCATAAATTTATCTTCCTATACTGAAGGCTTTGGAAACATTTTACAGGTAAGACTGACATATTTTTTAACGTCCATTTGTGACTCTATTACAATGTTCAATATAATGTATCTAAGGCTCGACATGTTAGGCTACACTTTCCATCATTGTAATCATCTGCATAAATATACTGATACTGTTAAAATTAATGTGAATTTCAAGATGGCGAGGCGGGTAATATGGAACAGTTCAAGGTGGGTAATACGGAAGTGTTCAATATTAAAAAAAATGTTGTTTCAGAAAGTGATTCAAAGGGAAAAAAGGTCGCAAACGCTATTGTTTCCAATGCATTTAGTTTTTAGTATATTCATGAGAGCTGATAATAGATTAATACTACAAATTAGTGTTCCACACGTTAACAAATTCAAGAAAAGGAATGTCTCTTAATATGACAGTGGAAATCGGTGCTCATGCCTCCACATCTGAAGATCCTTGTGATGACGCTGTTTGCAGTTTCTGTGCCAGAAAATTTTCTGATGATGCCGGAGGGGAAGAATGGATACAGTGCTCAGTATGTGAATCTTGGTCCCACAGTGCTTGTTCCGATGTAGAACAATTAGACTTTGTGATTATTGTAAATGATTTAAACTTTGTGTTATCATATTGGATTTATTTTGAATAATTGAAGTGAATATTGCACAAGTTTTGTTATATTCATAATCTATGTAAGTTTTGACTACTTTTTATTGGTATCATTCAGTATTACGGGAAGTGTTCCATATTACCCCCAGGGCTGATGATGTTGGAGAAACGCAGTGTCTTCAAAATATGGGTTTCCTTCCTTTTTGATAAATATTAGCAACTTATAACCAATACCGTATGCTTCCTATGCCTTGTTCTTTGTGTTAAGCTACTTTTATAAACATTATATAACCTTTATTGCAATAAAACTGTATTTTTCAAAATGTTGTTCCATATTCACCGCCTCTCCTCTATTCTGAGCACTTGTTTCTAAATAACAAGCTTGTAACTGAAAATATAGACGAAAATCCCTAGTAAATTTCAATCCAAGCCAGAAATATTGAAGCGGAGCTGCTATCAGCAAAATCTCGACAGCAGTATATGGAATATAGTATAACAAGTATTATGTTTAAAACCCTTTAAAGTTGCCATTTGGATTTTGTTTATCGCGCCACTCAAGTATTATTTTTCGGCGTGTATACATCCCGAAAAGCAGTTGTACTAAAAGCGCATACATTACTGGAAAAATTAAGGCATATCACGCCAACCAAGCCATTTAGGTATACATGTTGAGGAATTTAGCTTATTTATAAAGTTACATTGTGGTACACACAGCGTCCGTATGAATAAAAGTAAGGAATTAACTTGGTAGTTAAAGGTGGAAGTAAGAGAATTTGCTTGAAAACAGAAGGAAAAGGCGAAATATTTGGTTTAGATGGTGTGAATAAGTTTTACCTTTTACTCCTACCTTTTTCTTCTTTGACAAAAGCAAAAGCTTCTATTGATCTGCTTCGTCTGCGCTGACAGCAAACATTACCGAATAAGGGTGAGATAACTTGTCAAGGTAATTAAAAGTACTACCATATTTCGCACCGCGCAGCTCATGCCTTCAACTTCTTCCTCTCTTTCCGCTTTAGCCGACCTACGTTCGGAGATAATGGAAAGGTGGGGATGGAGAGTGAGTTTGCCATCACCGCTACATCATTGTCACAATATGCGCGTGCATGGCTGAATGTAAGACGAAAACAAGTTCTCTGTTTATATACTCTTACAAGAAACAGTACTCTGACGTTAGTGCTTGTACATTGCCGCTTACAATGTCCTCTGACCCACCACTGACAAAAACCTTGCAATGCGCCTGCGTGCCTGATGTCACATAGTCATGCGGGAAAAGAGAGATTGACGTAATCAGTAATAGCAAGCGCCCACAACGTTCTGCGCTTATTTTTCAATACTTGCAATATATCAGACCTTAATTGTTATATCAATATGTAACAAAATGTCGTCAG
This sequence comes from Hymenopus coronatus, assembly GCA_030762935.1. NCBI lineage: Eukaryota > Metazoa > Arthropoda > Insecta > Mantodea > Hymenopodidae > Hymenopus > Hymenopus coronatus. The sequence goes on along the minus strand of CM060898.1, from coordinate 80,741,301 downwards.
AGGTCGCCAGTTTGAATCTCGCTTAGGGTGAGTTACCCGGATAAGGATTTTTTCGAGGTTTTCTCCTCTCCTGAGAAGACGAATGTCGAGTAACTTTAAGCTCCACGGACCCCGAGATCAATTGAACATCATTTCACCGTTTTCATTTATCATCCTATATGACCAACTAGGACGTTGAGCTAAAAAAAAAAAAAACTGATGTGTTTTCACACACATGACTTCCCCTAACTGTTCTACAAATTTCCCATAAAAGCTTATTCTGCTATCTACTCCATGCTAATCGAGATAAACATTAGCGGAATCTTCTTCTTAATTAGTTACTTTAAAGTACAAGAAGGGAACCAAAGGAATGCGCTATCCATGTGTGATAGTCAACTGTTTTCAAAGCTGTCGCTATGCGACTGTCATTGAAATTCGTTCCTTTGCTTGGCCAGGATAAAACAAAAGAAACATTGGTGACGTCCTGTCTGACAAAAAAAAAAATTTAAAATTGAAACCAATAACAAGGAATATTTCGGAGACGGTTAGCTCGACAACAAAAATGTCAGAATTTAATGTATTAGTTTACAAATTCAAACTTTTTGTCATGTGCATCCTTAAAATTTCATTACTCATTTACACATATTACTCTGATAAATGTAAAACCAAGTATTATGTGCACATAACTTTTACCTACTATGTACATAGTGTATAGAGAAGGTATTGTAATGCAACCAAAAATTCGATAACGAGTATTCACCGGAAATACTTATTTTGGGTCCCCTTGAATTAAAAAAAAAAGCATTTTTGGAAAACGGTCCGTGTGTACGTGTGTGTGTATGTATGTCGGTGGACAGCATAGCTCAGAAACGAAAAGACCATTAAATACAAAACTTGGTATTTAGGTTTGGTATCTTCCAAGGATGCGACACGAAGATTTTCAAGAAAATTCCCCCACCCCAACTAGACTTTATATGGGACTTTTTTCGAAAATTTTGAATTCCTCAAAATGGCTCTAATATTTTGATCAAAATATCGTATTAAATCACATAGAACCTGAAAAAATAATGAATCCATAATATTTAAATATATTAAAATAATAATTCAAATTATATTTAAATATTACACTCCATATATTTACCTGACAAATAAAATGTAAATCTTGAATTTTCTGTGAATAGCTTCTGAAGACTTTATTCTGAATGGATTTTACGGAATTTGCATAACTGCTAAACCGTAAGAGATGGACTAAAACTTACCAACCAAAAAATGCAAACATGTTAAAACACACAATTTATGTTATATACATTTTTTTTTTCGTGGAGTTGATCGTTTTTTAGATATTGCTTGTTTTTGGTTTCAGCTTTAAAAAACTTACTTTTCTCTTACAGGAATTTGTCAACTCCTGACCATACATACAAAGGACCTTCAGCCACATAGCAACCAACTTTTGAATATCACTTTAACCTTATTTGGTACTCCCTTATTTTGCTTCTACTTACAAGAAAGCAAGTAATAAGACCATTTCTGCTCATTTTTCCTCGATTAGCATGAAGTAAATAGAAGCATAACGTTTTTACAATAATTTGTAGCAGAGATGTAGAGAAAGCTATGTGAATGGAACACATCAGATTTTTTATGTATGGTTAAATTTAATTTTTTATATACTTGTATGAATAGGATATAACTCCAGAATTTACGTTTGAAAATTGCAGTCAGAGACTTCATTTGTGTCTTTCGGAACAGGACGAGCGAGACCCTAGGCTCACCCATAGTTATGTTATTTTTGCTGAAACAAAAGCGAATTTTGGGTTTGTAACCACCTCGAAATCATTAATTCACTGCACGGAGAGGCACGTGGAAGGAGTAAATGAGAAAATTTGACAAGTAATGGCCGCCCACATAAACGCATGGCTCTGACCCGACAGCAGCTGTGTTTGACATCTTGATAATGAATTGTCTGAGCTTGGGAAAAGCGCAGCTGTCTTTTCATTTCAGTTCACTATACTTTATTTCTGAACCCAAATCACGAATTAACGTTGTTCTGTATGGTATCTATATTTTGAGCCTCTTAATTAAATACTCCATTCATCTAGGATCCTCAATACTTAACTTACAAAATTGGAGTCTAACCTGAATAGTATAAAGATCCTGACCAACTATTGTACAATCCTTCACTATTTCCACAACAAAAGAAAAGCCAAGTCACTCAAAAGTTCATGTTAAGAAGAAAACGACAACATTAAATCTCAATAACGAGATTTCACTAACAATGAAACTTTTGAGGTCCCTGAATAATAGTAATAATGATAATTAATAATATAATAACAATAATAATAATAATAATAGTAATAAATCATTGTCTACCATACACCTGGTAACGGTATTGTATTTCACCTTGAAATTCAATATCTAGATTTCGCCGGAAATAATTGTTTCGAGAGTCCTAAATTAAAACAAACAAAAAAAGCAAGGAAACATCCAAACAGGGAACAAATGTCTGCTTAATTCAGCAACAAAAATTGAGTGCATACCAAAGTTACTACATATTTTCTCTACTTCGTACATAGTACATAGGTAGAGCATGTATTGCATTCCACCCAGAAATTTTGTACCGAGATTTCACTGTAAGTACACGTTTTAGGTCCCCTGTATAAAAAAGTCATTTTTAGACAAAGGTTCGTGTGCATGTGAGTCTGTAAGTAGGGTAATTCAGAAACGAAAAGTTCGTTAAATATTAAATCTAATATTTAAGTTCAACATCTTTCAAGGATCCGACAAAGAATTTCAACAAAGACCCCCACCACAAACTACCCTTTACATAAAAATATTTTTGATAATTTTGATTTTCTCAAAAAAGGTTCTAACAATTTTGGTTAAAATATTAAAGATATTTACATGACCAATAAAATGTATATCTTGAATTTTCTGGGAATAGACTCTGAACACCTCTTCATTCTGTATGACTTTTGTATAACTATAAAATCGTAATAAACAAAAACGTGCCATAAAAATTTAAACACACATTAAAATACACATTTATGTAATATACATTTTTTGTACATTTAGCCGTTTCCGAGATATTCCTTGTTATTGATTTCAATTTAAACTACTTAAATCTTTCTCAAGCTGAAAGTAAACTTTCGTTTCACCTCTTTTGTTTTACTCCCGGGAATGCAAAAGAGCACCGAATTTCAATTGTTTTTACATAGATTTAAAAGATTTGACTATCAGTTTAGCCTGCTGTATTCCCTTATTTCCCTACTATTTACAAGGAAGTAAATGATAAGGTCATTACTGCCAATGTTTATCTGGATTAGCACGACGCAGATAAAAAGAATGATCCTCTGTAAGGAAAGTTTGTAGAACAGCTAGAAAAGGATACGTGAATGGAACACATCAGATTTTTAACGAATAGTTATCGATTAAAGTTGGACAATATTCTTGTGTCATACTTTGAAAATTTAACACTTCAGCAAGACATTTCAATATCTACAGTCAGTTAAATTGGAAGTCATCTTACTGAGACGTGGAAATATAAGCACCCTTCTACATATTTCAATAAATACGAATAAAAGCATTCGCAGCTTGCTGCACATTTAGCAATCATCTAAATGTGACTAATAGCTTAATACAAAAGCTTCAATGTATTTAATCACATCCTTTCTTGCACTTGGGTGAGACAGACATATGATAGACAGAATATATATAATTTTTTTTTTTGGGAGCATTAAATTAAATTTACCAAACGCTAGTTTGCAGAGACGGATAATTTACAGAAGGTTTAAATATATCAACACCAACTTCAAATACATATGTCGCCCTCCGTGGTGTAATGGTTACCATGCTAACTTCATATACCCAAGGTCGCGGGTTCAAACCCGGCGGAGGACGATGGATTCTTTCCGGCGTAAAAATCCTTAACATGGCTTCCTTCGGAAGGGAAGTAAAGCTGTCGTCCCGTGTCGTAGATTTACGGCACGTAAAAGAACCTCAAGCCTGATAAGAGGCCTCTGAGCAAAATTAAGCGATCTTTCACGCCCAGTATAGAATGGGACGCTGAGAGCCAAAGCAGTTAAAGAGCGTCCATAAATAACAGGTCATTTCTTACCAACTTCATATTTACAATCTTATGTTCAAGTTTATCTGGTTTCATTCAAATCTTCATGCAAATAAAGTAGTGAGTTGCATACCCCATTTTTGACATAAGAATACTTGAGAGCTACAAGGAACATTTTTATTGCCATGGTTTGATGTATCACTTGATATACTATAAAACATAGTTCTATACTAAATAGAGTAAACACGTCTGTAACCAATGTTTCCTTTGTAGTTAACCAATAATACCTTTTTGTTGCAGTTTATGATTCAGAAAATGAAACATTACTTAATTATGGTGAACGTTTAGTGAAGGATACGATCAAATATGCCTTTCAAAATATGCCTATGCTCTCAGCAGCAGCAGCTAATTTTGACTGAGCAGTCGCGTCTTTTTGAGAAAGAGAAACATATTTTATCAACTTAAAAGTATAGACTAGTTTCCTGCCTAACCTAAGCGATTCTGTGTGATCATATGCGCTTTTACATAATATTCTGAGTCATGCCTACTCCAAATCTCTTCCTGAATATTGTGCAATATGTTGTGTAACCATTGCTTACCTCTCTGATTCAACTGTAGGTCACGTTTCATTTATTATTGAAATAGCAGTTCTTTTCGTTTTCTTCTTCGGTGGTGTCTTTGCCATACTGGATTGTCACTTTCTTCTTTCACTTTCTGAAGAACTTATAAAGGATCACAATAATTGCAATGAAATAATGGTATTCAATATTACTGCGTACAGTATACAAAATGTTAAAAATTAAAGGTAAGTTGTACCATAGTTTATGGCGGGGAAATGAAAACGAAACAAGTGACCTGAAATATACCTCAGTGCGCATGCTCTGGTTTTAGCTGTCGGAACTCATAAATACGTACAAAGAGAAATGAAATTCTGGAGTTGACTACCACTGATCAAATGGCGCAAGGGAGGAATCTTAGAACCAAAAACGGGACTCCTGGGCCAACCTGGACAGCGGTTAGTCAACCTATAAATGACCTGATTAAAGAAACAAGCCCATTCTGTCAATTACTGCCAGGCTGCAGTGTACGTGCGCTATTTTGCAGGTTCCTTTCTCAACTGAGCTATGTCCATGAGAATAATGCTACACATAAAACAATGATTGCAAATACAAAAGTGTTTTCAAATAGATGAGTAATAACAACACCCTATCTTTCGATTGAAAAACTATTACCTTCATTAAAATCATGACCAAGAGTGGCTTCGAAACTACTGGAGAGGTTATGTCAAGGGTGTAACATAACAGCGATTGCTGACTGGCGGAAGCATTTGTTGCCATGGTAACGCTCTAAGTGCGCCCGCACCTAACTGTCAGAAAGACCTTATTTCTTTATTCAGACAGTAGTGTACAGGTGGGAAGTGAAAAATGCAAATACTTTGATAATTAATAGAGAGCAATGCATAGTATATCTAATTTTGTCCACTTACTAATAGCATTGTCATACATGAAGCAAAGACAAATTTCAGGGCCTGCAGTTCTATTTTCGTAAGTTGGGGTCTGAAAAATTAGCGGCCAAACTCCGAACTAACGCTATGCTGCCAATGTGAAAACTTAAACAGAAAGTTTATTTATGAGCGATCTTTAACTGCTGCGGTTCTTAGCGTCCCATTCTATAGGTATACTGGGCGTGAAAGACCGCTTAATTTTTCTCAGAGGCCTCTTTTCAGGCTTGAGGTTCTTTTACGTGTGCGTAAATCCATGACACGGAACCAATGCCTTTATTTTCCTTCCGAAGGAAGCTATGCTAAGGATTTTACGTCCGAAAAAATGCATCACCCTCCGTCGGGATTGAATCCTTAGGGACCAGAGGCTAGCATGTTACCCCTAGACCACGGAGGACGACGACATCCCAATGTGAGCAACACATGTGCATGCATCAGAATTTGATAAAAATTAAACACTCCACAAAGAGACAGCAACAAAGAGTAATTTTGATGATATTTGTGGGGGAAAAAAAACTTGATAATTCAACAACATTGATTTATTAAATACTTCAGTGAGCTAAATTAAAGAAATTAAGTAAGAAATACATAAAGAGGAAAATCCGTCGTTTTTCTGAGCCGGTCTTGCATGTGCTTTGAAGTGTCGAGGAAAATTCACATTACGATACCAGAAAATGACCATTCATAAAAGTAATGTCACCTCTCCTTTGGTTTTTTCATCGTAACCACAAATTAAATAATAAGGTAAACAAGTTAATAGGTAAGAGGAATATCAAATCAATTCGGCGTAAACTTCTGCTACATTCAACCGTATTGTTTTGTGTGTTTACGTAAATCGGGAGCTGCTAACGCCTACATCACAGCCTCGGTCATCCTCTTAGAAAAAATATCTGATGTGCTCCATTCACACGATTTTCTCTACATATCTGTAACAAATTCGTGTTAATAAGCTTATTCGTCTATCTATTTAATGTTAAAACACTAACAGAAAATGTCTTATTACTTAGTTCCTTTATAAGTAAAAAGGAAATAAGGGAATACACTAGATTAAACCGACAGTCAAATGTTTTAAAATACGATTGCTCCGGGATTGAAATCCGCTTCTTTGCGCGGCCAAGCGTTTACAAGTTCCCATATGAGAAAAGTTTAAGTATTTTAAAATGAAATCAATAACAAGGAATATCTCAAAAACGGCCAACTCCATAAAAAAATTATATGACATAAATCGTATGTTTTATCGTGATCTACATTTTATGCGTAGTAACTTTTTGTCTAACTCTTACGGTTTACCAGTGCAAAATTCAATAAAAATCATCCAGAATAAAGAGGTCTTTAGAGGATATTCCCAGAAAATTCAAGATATATATTTTATTTGGCATGTAAATATCTTAAATAGAAGAGATTTTAATCAACATCGTTAGAGCCATTTTTGAGAAAATCAAAATTTTCACACGTAAAGGGTAGTTTGGGGTGGGGGGAATTTCTTGAAAATCTTATCTTTGGAAGATGCAAAACTTAAATACTAAGTATGGTATTTAACGGTCTTTTCGTTTTTGAGCTATGCTGTCTATAGGTACTTACATGGACCGTTTTCCAAAAATGCATTTTTTGGGATTCAGGGGGATCCAAAACATATATTTCCGGTGAAATCTCGGCATCAAATTATTGGGTGCACTACAATACCTTCTCTATATGTACAGAGTACGTGTAGAGAAAGTAAACAAAGTCTGATGTGTTCCATTCACATGACTTTCTCTACATCTCTGCACAAATTATAGTTAAAAAGCTTATGCTTCTATTTACTTCATGTTATTCGTGAACAAAATAGCAGAGATAGTCTTACTTGCTTCCTTGTAAGTAGAAGCGAAATAATCGAGTACCATAGGTTAAAGTGCAAGTCAAAAGCTGATTGATATGACTGAAGTTCCTTTGTGTGTATGGACAGGAGTTGACAAATTCCTGTATGAGAATTGCATAACTGGTAAACCGTAACACATACACAAAAACTTATGGCACAAAAAATGTCGTTTTCGTTAAAACACACAGTTTATGCCATATACATTTTTGTTTCTGAGATATTCCTTGTTATTAGTTTCAATTTTAAACTGCGTAGCTTCTCAAACAGGGTCATCTTTCGTTTCATCTTCTTTTGTTTTTCTGAAAATACAAAGCGAACTGAAATTTAATTGTTCACATATCGATCAGCTTTTAAACGATTTGACTATCGCTTTAGTCTGATATATTCCCCTTATTTCACTTCTGCTTATAGGAATAAAGTAGTAAGATGAATTGTGTTAATGTTTATCTGGTTTAGCATGATGAAGATAGAAGAATAATCTTTTGTAAAAATAGTTAGTTTGCAGAACAGATAAAGTCATGTGAATGCAACACATCAGATTTTTCCTTTTGCCGAGCTTCTGTCAGACCCACAGCTTAGGAAAATAGAAATATACTATTTTTGAACGGCCTTAGGCTATGTCCTTGCTGTGTTGCATACACCATCCATAGTCAGAGGAGGGTCACCTGTTATGTAAACAACCGAACGTCTCACATAGGGAATAATAGCATCCTAAAAACTTCGTAAAAGTTCCTCATGAACATAATATCAGAAAATAGCGAGAAAAAAGAGAAAAAGCTGCAAATACCGGATCATCACATAGTCCTCAACACTGATACAATTAGCTGCACTTATTCGCTTCCCACGCTTGTATATTAAGATAGGTACATTGGAATTTGTAATCCTTTGTACTTTCTTTTCATTTGTATAGCTCCCTTTAATGCTATGGTCATATAACTTGTCAAACAGCACACGACAGATTGTCATTAGGCTAGTAATTTTATAGCATTAAACACATACGCATTCATTCTCACGTTCATACTTCCAGACTCTGTGGGGGATAGGGAATAATTCTGATAAAAGAAAAATTCCCCGTCCCTGCCAGTAATCGAACCAGGGACCTCCGGGTGAGATATCTTCTGCTGACCACTCGATCACGGAGACAGCCAATTTGCAATCTTGCCATGAAGCGCAATATCATTTATCAGATATCCGTGCAAGTAGACGAGAGCGCCGTAAACATGATGCGCAGTGGCATCATCTGATTGCTGCAGTTGGCCGGCAGCCGATATCTTCGTGCATTTACATACCCATCCATGGCTAACGCTTCCAGTCTCCGCCCCCCCCCCCCGCACTCCATGTGCTGCACAACTTGACTGTTCACGGTTATTTGCAAGGATAATAATTTCCACGAACATTCAGCTCCACTGTTTAAAGCGCCTATGGAATGGCCGAGGTTAGGCAATTTCAATCGATCGCGGTCACCTGACTAGAGTGATTTCGAAGAATCTTATCGCAGCTGACGTTCGTATGCTTAATCTCCTGTTCTTGGTTATTTGTAACAAGGTGACAATACAGGTAGTCAACCTTCACTCTTAATAACTGTCAGTTCCACAATTGTACTTTCAATTAATTCAGTTACAATATTTATTTAGAGTTTTTCCAGTTGATAATGTATTTAATTAAAAAAGGAGTGAAAATAATCATTATTTGTATTTCTTATGTGTGAGATGAGTGCAATAACCTCAAATTAATTAATGTTCGTTTTCATTTCATGTATTTTTGAGAACTAACGTATTATCATAACCTATAAAACCCCCCTTCTTATAAATTATAAATGAGGAGCGTTTTTTTTCAAAACTCGATAGAGGACAAAAATATATTTTTACAGAAATTACATTTTGTTATTCTAGTACAGAATCTTTCATTACACAAACTTTAATTTTGGTAATACTAAGACATTATCATGGGAAAATTTCAGATAAAAATGAAACTCCTAGAGGATAAAAATATTTTCCATAGTATTAGCCAGTTAAAAAATGCTTGTTTTTTTTTTTCTTTCAAAACTCGGTACAGGACATGGATGGACAATGAAACAAGCGACTTTGACTGAACCTGAATTTGCTACTAGTTTTGTTTTTATTACTGTTTTGATATTATTTTCATTTCTTCATACTTTATTTTTATGTACAGTATACACATTTAATGAATAGTTAAGTCAACATTGTACATTAATGAAATAATAGACATTTATAAAAATTTAAAAAATTATTAAATTAATAACTACAGAAATTTAAGAATACAAAGTGATTAAACTAGTTCGTAATGTGTTTACTTATTTTGATTTCTTAACAATCTCTGAGAACATCTTCATAAAATCCTTTTGTTTCTTCTGGAATTTCAAAAAATTGCACAAGTTTTTTTTTTTTTTTTTTATATATATCTTTCTTCTTCTCACTGGACACCATGTTCATCTTCTGTAGACATTAAGACATCAGCATTTCTTTGTGGCATGTTTTAATTCCAGATATGTATATAGAAACGTCCACAGGTGATGTAGTGTAAGTATTCTATACAGATACAGAAATATTACACACGTTTGTAGATTTTTTGTACGATATGACACATTGAATTCCTATGTTAAATGACAGGTTTGCTTTCACAATCTTCTGAGTAGTCTCCTTCGGTGTTTTGATTTGCCAGTCCCTGTTGAGAACTTTGGTAACTCCATGGGACTGCAAAATTCGGTAATATTCATTGGGTGACAAAACATCTTCCTTACTTCAGTACTCCTCAACCCTATCAAATACATGATCAGGAGCCATGTAACTATGTCCTCATATGGGGAAGAAATAATGCATAGACGTAAATGTTGTTCTTCCCAAAAAGAAAATGAGTGTGGTCATTACTACACTGTTCTTATTTTGACCTGGACATGAATCTGAGAAAAGATGAATAATGGAATATGACATATCTTTTTTTCCAGGTCGAACAGAAAATTCAACAAAGCAGATGCCACTTGATTAGATCCCTTAGATGACTAGGTTTCCAACCAGGTGTAGAAAGGTATATTCTCGTTCATTTGTGGTTTAGAGTGAATCGTAATGCAAAGATTATACAACCAAACCTGATGGAATAGTCACTTCACCTACAGCTAATTTAGGTAATGGCTGATTTTACTGCATATCGAAACAGATTTTGATTACATCAGTATTTTCTTCTTTCATTATAGTATAAAACTTCGTTGCAACAAGTTTATGTAGTCTGTATTTTGTCCTATATTCATTATTCTTCTCCATCTCTCTCTCTTGCTTTATGGAAATTAGTCCTATCTTGCACATGGAGCATGTCTCAGTATGTGGTGTCTTGAATGAGAGATTAAAACACCTATAAAAATAAACTTGTATTTAGATAATGAGCATGTAGATAGTTTTTCTTTTTTTCACAAACATTTTCCACATTTTTTGAATATTTAATTTGGGTGGTAGGTATTCTCTGAAGATTTTCCTCTACTGTAGTGGCTTTCTCTGCCTGTAGCTCTTAATATAATTTTTCACAGCAATGATAAGCTACTTGTCCTTTGCACCAGTTCTATCCCTTCTCGATTTTCTTTAGGTGAATACCCAGAAGAATAAACTTTTCTTGCAAGGAGGGACAGTCTATCGTTAGACATGCCTGCTATTCCCTGAAAACTTTCAGCACAGATTGGTAATACATCTTCATTTTTCTTTCTGATGCTATATTTAATACTCACAGATTGTTTTCTTTTAGAATTTTCTTCCTTCACTTTCCTTCATTTTGGAGAATTAATTGTCATGTATTAAAGGCTTAGAAATATTTTCCCTTTTGTTTAAGTGCTACAAGAAATGAAGACTAAGCGATTACTTGTGCCACTTCCTCAGCGGTATACCTAATTGTTCCAAAAATTGACTTTAAAACCGCATCATCTTAACCCAAGGAATATGCACATAGAGATCATGTATTTGCACAAGGAAATTATCAAATCATTCATATCGAATTCTATCTTGAAATTCGGTGGGAGAAGAGGTACATCCAAATCCAAGGCCTCGAAGTAACAGCCGAAATCCCACAACATTGTGTGCATAATTGCCTCGACGGCGCGCAACAATATTTACTGCTGCCTCTTGGTCTTCTTTGCATGGAGGGGATGCGTGGTAAACCACGAAGTGTGACCTTGAACCACCTAATCTAATTTTTTTTGGTAGTGTTTAATGCCCTCTTTAACTATTTATGGCGGTACCTAATCTAAATGAAAATACTAAAATACTAAAGAAAGAGTACATATATTAAATATTACATTACAAGGGCGGTTCAATAAGTACCTGTTAGGATTGTAAACAATTTGTTTTCCTTCTCCAAATACACATTTATTTCTAATAGTCCCTTTTGGATATGCACTCCTCCAAACGCTCCTGCGATTTTAATCCCTTTAAAAATAGGAATTGTCAATTTCTGCAAAATAGTCACTTTCTTGACAATAACCACCTCATTTTTTCAATATGTTGCTTTCGTGTGCCATTTATCCACGTTTAGGATCAAGATGAAATCGCCAGGAGGCAGGTCAGGCGAACATGGAAGTGCGGCAGCAATTCATGCAGTTTTGCAGCGACAGCTCCTGATTAATGTGCTGGTGCTTTGTCGTGGTAGTACAGCACTTTTTTCTTCGCCAAATGGAGTCCTGTCTACAACTACTGATCGAATCGGGCCAATAACTCACGGTAGTATTACCCAGTATTCCTTTTCCTAAAAAGTCAACGAGTATTTACAACTTGAAAATGGTAGGCATTACTTTTCCGGGTTAAACCGCTTTGCCTTCTTTGGAACAGATTTGCCGGAAGCAGGCCATTTCTTTGTTTGTTTTGGTTTCAGGAGTACAATGATGAATCCAGGTCTCGTCGACAACTCAACTTAAAAGGTCCTTTGGATTTCGCTTAAATAGCTCCAATCACAAATTTCAAAGGTGAAAGCCGCACCTGTTTGTTTACTTGAGCAATCGCGGCACTCATCGGGCCGACTTTTTCCACCTCCCATTTAATCATGCAACACACCTATGGCCTCTGCCACTTTGTGAACTTTCGTTTGATAAGTGAACTTTTTCAACGATTTTCTCGGTAATATCATCCTGGGCGCTCATCAAAAATGTATGTTCCACCAAATTTGAAGCGTAGCCAATATCTAACTCCTGTCATAGATGGCAAAAGGTCCCCCCCCCTCCATAAACTGCATCCAATTTTTCTTTCATCTCACAAGTTCTCCCATCTGAAATTAAAAAGTGAATCATTGAATGATCTTGCACTTTCCATTTCAGTGAAAACACGTTGAACTGCTAATTGAAATGCACGAAAAACACAAACTAATGAATCAGTAATAAATTTGTTTCAGTGACATGTAACAAATAACAGTATATGATAAGAACTTGCCTAAGCAACACGAACTAATTAAAACACTGGTACTTCTTGAACTACTTCTATATTATAGCCTGCAGAATATACTAAACTCTACTCCATACAATTTTGTCCCAAATCTTTTGTCACTTGCTCTGGTCACCTTTCAATGGCAGCTATTGTGAAATAAATTGCTCTGATACAAACTAGTGTCTTATTTAAGATTCCTTAACCCTTAAGCATGTGCATCTATCATAAGTTTTCACTTATGTGACCTTGCATTGCAAAGGGTAGGGAAGAATGGAAGAATGTGTGTCAGCAGCGCAGAGGTATATCCTGAGTAGAGTTTTTAAAACCCCCCTCCCCTTGCTAAAAAATGTAAAAAGTAATATCAAAAGCTAATTTTAATTCCAATTGCTGCATCTTAATCTATGAATATAAAAGCAGTTTTTAACTATTTCAATTTAATTCATTTTTATAATTTTTAACAATTTGTGGGGTACAAAAAAATACAATTTGTATTTTTATGAACTTACTACTGCAGCAGACAGGTTTTAGAGTATATTATTAAAAGGGATTGAAAATAGCTTTCTAACAATTATAAGAGTCAGACTGAAAATTCATTGTCATAGCCAGAATTTTTCAATCTGACTGGCATGGAAGAAACAATTAATTGAAATTATAAAGTTTAAATGAGGATTTTATGAACTTAAAATTAGTTACATAATAATTTAAAAGTTTTCTTGTATAAATCATTTCATATACATATTGTTTAGGATTCATTAATTTATAGTTTCAATTTTTAATTTTGTTTTATTTTAGGATTTATATATTTCTTTTAAAGGATTAATTAAGTAAATAAACTTAAGTTAACCCTTTGGTTGTAACAGTATATAATGCTCTAAAATAAGAACATTTATTTGAGACAGGATGTAGTATATGGATGTTAGGTATTTCTCAGAAAAATAAAAAGCCAATTATATATTATGTACACACTGTTTATTAGTTAATTTCTTTCTTCTTCTTTTTTAAATCCTGAATGTGTAACAAGAGAACAAGCTTTCAAAACAATGTAGTGCCCCACATTAATTGCTGGCACTACTGCTGAAAAAGTCCATTACTCAGTTTTGTGCCTACTGGCCTTCTGTTTGCAGAGTCTATGAGGCACTCTTTCATAACAAAAGCTATAATAATATATTCAATATACACATCCACTCGCAACAATGCTGACACCAGAAAATAATGTCACAATAAAACATACATTTTTTGGTATATGAAAATAAAATAAAGAACATACACTGCTTCAGCCACAACAAATGGAACACAAGTATTCGACATTCCTCGAATGTTATATAAAACATAACAAAGAAATTCTGTACATCACCTAGGTACAAACTCCAGCTTTACATGAACCTGGCACTTGCATAGTTCAACTTCAAATAATTATGCTCATACTGCTAAGATATGTATTTATAAAATTAATACAAATGCAACTGCTTTCAAATTATGCCGTAGGAAGTTCAAAATGAATATGACTATGAACACTTCAGTTTTAATGAACGAATTTACAAAATGTGCAAAATGGCAGTCTATTGTGCATGTGTTAAACAGTTCACACATAAAATGCTTGTAACAAATTTTTTTACAGGACACTCAATAAAGCTTCCACAGTTTCATGTTTCAAGGATATAAAACAAATATTTTATAACTGCAGAAATGTCCTACTACTACAAAATAAACAAAGCCTATATCAAAGTTACTATAATTATTTCCAAAACACTTTTTGATAATTGAAGCCAATATAAGGGGAAATAATTCTATAAAAATTATCTCTTCACTTCAATATGCATACTTACAATATGGGATGAATATATAAATGTAAATGGTGCAAAGAAAAACTTAGCTACACATAATCTAGTGAAGAAATCAGCATCATATTTTTCACTGGAATGAATTTATAAATGCAATTATTTTAGTCTTCTATAAACTTGGATTAGTTTAACAGATTTCTGAGGATCTATTTTACACCTCCACAGTAAATTTTTGACAAATTATAATGCCCACTTACACAGGAAGAAAAAAAAAATACTTTTTATAAATGTAAACAACAGTTTACTATGTGGTCTCATTTGAAAACAGAAATCTGGATTTGGAGCCTTGGAAGAAATTGATTACTATAGGTATAGTTGATCTAAACCATGCATCAACTTGCTTCATTTTGTTCAAGTTATTGCATGCAGTGCAGTAAGTAAACATGTAATATTAGCAACGGTGGGTATCTCTCGTTCCTTACAGTATATTACATGTCAGTTTATGTCAGCAATAGAAAGCAATCTAACACGCCATCCATCAATTCCTACATTTAGCACATCTGGGGGGAATTTTTCTTATTTATAGTGGCATATATTGTGTTTCAGTTATTTTGTAATGTTAGTTATTAAGTGCATTGCAGGAATCGTGTTAGATATCAGTTAATTACCATGAGGGCTATTCATAATCAGTGCTATAAAAGCAAGTTCTTTTTTTCAAATTGTTTTAAATACCAATTACCAAGATACTTCTTCATATCTAGTACTATAAATGAGAGTTTTTCATTACAAATTAAATCTCATACTGGTAGTGTTAGAACGAACGTGCTTACATCGTATTGACTAAATTGCTTGTTTCATTGTTGATACTATAATAATTGACATGTCTTATTGCAACTGTTTGTTACAACCACCAAAAAAATTAAAGTATGTATATGTTCCTTTCAGAAATATAAATACTAATGTAATAGACATAATAGAGCAATTATTCTATCATGAAACTATAATAGATATATTAACCTATGAACAGAGGATTATATACATATTTTAAATGGAAAATGTTGCATACCGCCATTGCACTGTATGAATATCCATACAGAGTAAGTTCATGCATGCAAAGTGTGATTTAGTGGGAGCAACAAGCAAGATTACTCTCTCTCTCTGCTTTACTCTGAAAAAACAGTTGAAGACCTGGTCTAAAATAGTCAGCGACAAACTTTGAAAACAGTAGGATGAAACTTTGTTTCAAATATTAAGTAGAGGCTAACAACAACTATCATATGGCACAAGTTAAAAATAATACTGATGATCATATATCACATGCTCAAAGGTGTGTATTATGCTCAAAGGTGTAGCTGTAGATGGCAACAACTTAACCACACTTTATACGCAAGCCAATGCTGTGGTGGTTTACCATTTATTTTTACAGAATAAAAATGAAGTTTCAATTGCTTACAGCCAGTCTTGGACTAATGAGCTTTTCTATGATGTAGCAAACAGTCCTTTACCTCAGCTAGGGTTGGAATACAGGCAAGTTTACATGCCAATCAAAAGCACTGCTAGCCACAACACTGGAGCAGAGAATGTAAACCTTAATGCTTTGCATTTTATATTCACATGTTTAAATCTGACTAAGCAAGGTAGTGTCAATAATGTGAAAGGCTCACATCAGGAGGTCCTGGATTCCGGCTAACATGACCAAAGGATTTTATGCAGTTTTCCTCAGTTGCTAGGAGAATGCTGGGTTAAATAATTTGATCTACAAACTTAACTTTCACCCATTTCATCATTATATTTCCTTATTCTTCACTGTCATACCAAGCACTATGGTAATCACCAAATCCAAAATTAACTTGCTCCTTAGCAGACTACTGAGAGAAGAGTAATCTGCTGAAGATATAATTTGTTTTATGTTCAATATATATAATCATATTTAATTTACTCTGCCACAATGTCACTATTGGTTTTAGAAGTCTATTACTTGAGTTATAATCTCATTAGGTTTACAGCACAATGTAAACCTAACATGTTTGGTATGTGATTTTTGCATGCCAAACACACACACACATCCTATGGGAGGTAGGCAAATATTTCAATTACAGCCCCCCCCCAACATTTTATTAATTTTTAATTACATGTCCAAACATGAAATCGGGGAATGCCACGGTAAGAAATGCAGAGTTAAAATGCTACAGCTGCTCATCAAAACATTTGCAACAGTTTCTTATGTACACCATTTACAATTTAATGGTCCATCCAGTATCAGATTCATGTAAAATGAAACAGAACATTTAACGCACATCTGAGATGTACAAACAAATACTGCCTTTGGAAAATTAGGTACAAGCTTTGTGTCCAGCACAAATGTGAATAAACAAATTTAAAGAGTCACCAGTACTCTATTCTTGAATTAAAATACAAGAAAAACAAAAGGAATTCTTTAACAAATGCAAAAGCATTAAAGCATGGTGTTAATATATAGTACAAATTGAACACTCGCTATATTAAAGATAAGCAGCCATTTCGGCTGTTAAAAGATGTATGTATGATTCCGCCGTAAGCCAATGGAAAAAAAAAAAACCACACACACACACACACTTTACAGCATTAGTTCCAAAGTAATGAATACAGCATACACTTAGTTTCACATACTCATTCCACTCTGTGTCCTTCTCTTGGCTCACGGCAAAAATACACACTGCGATCAAAGCACCTACAGGCATGGAAAGTACAATTTCCACTTTCATTAGGATACCTTTAACTCTTTCAAACCCGTTATTTCCTATCATTTGAAATAGTTTTATATCACATTACAGTTACAAATCACACAAATCACCAATATAAAAAACTGAACACAGGAGGGCACCTGTGAAATAATTGCAAATAAAACAAAATTAAAATGAATTCAGATGGTCTGAATCCAAGAAGCAGTAGTGTGTGAACTGCAGTTAAATAAAAACATGAAATAAAAAATAATGGAATGTAAATAATAATAATAATAATTATAATGATTATAATCCTTCAAGGCAAACTTTGTTGATTAACTCACAGCTACATATGTCTGCAATATCCTTTATACAGAATCATAGTTCACATCTTTCAGATGTACTTTATGTGGGTTAAAAAAAAACATTGTATTGTACAAAGATTGGATTGGTCATAAATTAATGTTTAACATTCATTCATTCTTTTCCGTTTTCATATTGTAAAACGACAAACTTTATTATATGATGGTTGCTGGTCTGTAAAAATACTTTTCTCCTATTTCCTCAAAATGAATGCCAAAAATGGAATAATTTTGTGTGTTGCATGGAAATGGCAATTTCTACATACTTTGAAAGGGAGCACATTTCAACTCATTCCACTCCGTATATTCAGTTCATATATAAAAGTTACTGCAGAGAGCTTAAATTAGAAAATACAGATGCTATAATACTCTGTATAATAAAGTTTACAAATGTAATACATTATGTAATACACAACTTACAAGTAACAGCCAGCGACACTTGGAAACCCAAAGGTTACAGTTATTGTTAAATTATAAAAGGTGCACATCAAGAGCTTATTTCCAAAAAAACTTCTTGTCTTCTCAGTCAATATCAGTACATCAGGAAACAGTTTTTGTACTTACAGTAGAACCTCACAGATTTGTCTTCAAAGGGAGAGGACTAAAATAATGACTGAGAAAAAGCAATATTCCCTTATACATCTGTTTTATTAGATATATCCAAACTAATTATGTGTTCAATTTAAGAAAACAATAAATGAAGCAGACAATAATAATAATAATAATAATAATAATAATAATGAGTAAGGGTCCTTTAAACTGTTAAAAAATAATAAATTTGTCTGTCCTTTGAGTTTTTCACACATCAATGCCATCAATTACAGACAGACTAATCACAGAAATTGCCCTAATTTAGACTTTGGGATAATAGAAGTCAATGTAATTTCTATAGCTTTAAGTGCCTCATGCACACTCTCACCAACAATCTGGGAAAGAATGACCTTGCAGGACCATATTGGTAACAAGTGCGCAGCAATAATAGATTCAGAAAATATTGATGCATAGTCCAACCTGCCTACTGTTTCGTACTACAACCGCAAGCATAAACTATACAAAAACATGCATAATAATCTTAAAATTGAAATTGAGCTTCTATTTATGCCGCTCATTAGCTGCTGTAGTTCTCAGTAACTCATTCTAATATTGGGCATGAAAGACTAATTTTTCTCAGAGGTCTATCAGGCTCGAGGTTCTTTTACATAAATCTATGACACTGGACCGATGGCTTTACTTCCCGCCCAAAAGAAGTCGTGCTAATGATTTTTATGCCCCAAAAAAATCTATCACCCTCTGCCAGGTTTGACCCCGCAACCTTGGGAACCAGAGGCTAGCATGTTACCCCCAATCAACAGAGGTCAACTAATATTTAAACAAAAAACACAACAAATAAGTAAATTTACATATTTTGCACATAGAACCAGAAAAACATAGTCAAAAATGTGTAATTGAGCTAAATATAAACAGTGCCTAAGAAATTTAGCATGGATCTCAAAAAAAAATATAAAAGTGAATCATGTATAAGTGTGTTCAAATACAACTTCTCCACCGACTCACTTAATACGTTTGTGCTATAAATATCAAAATAAATCATTTGGGATAAAAGTATGAACAAACACTTTTCAAACAACTGTCTTTTGGAATTACATATCCCACTTAAAGCTGATGTTCTACATGGGAAATCTAAATAATTTTAGGACAAGAATTGTTTTGGAAGCTCCATGTATATTTAACAGAAATGGTGCAGCTCACAGTGCTCATTTTATCTATTCACAGTTGAGTAACCCAAAACATTATTTACATTTAACTGACATGACTGAATAAATAAATTCTAAACCAGTGGTTCTCAAACTGTATAGCAGTAAAGGGGGCATTCATGATGAGAAACAAAGGACAAATTTTGGAAGAATTGAACAATTACATACATGAAGAGTTATGTAAGAATTTGTGTCTCATAAAATTCAGTTCATACCTCAACAGAACATACTTGTAAATGCACAGCTCTTGTTCAGCTAAGAATGCCTTCATGTTGGAAAGTGGAATCGCATTTCACAGATTCACTGGACTATTTGCAGTTTTGACATAACATGTGTTATTGGGATGGGATCTTTGGGGCTAAATACATGTATGAATCAGATGCGAGGAGTTCAGTGCACATTTAAGTATCTCGCCATAGTACCTCAATGGCAAAACTATGATTGGAAAGTCAAAGACCCATAGTAATAAATATTTCAATTTTGATTCAACTTACTACTTCAGCTATACGAGACCAGTGTGAAAGGACATCATCATTTACTCCTATAAACTGGTGAACAACTGTAAGCAATTACAACGTTCCAAGTACCCTTAAGGCAGGGTACCTTGAAGTAATTTACAATCTTGGAGGTTTGTCAGGGTATATGAATCAGATGAAAACTTATACATAAGTCTGTCAACAAAGTTTAACAAAAGAACATCAGTATAGAAAGCTAAAGAGTACCAACCAGAGCCTGAATTTTTTGAATTGATTCAACTTTCCAACCTTGGCGTAAACAGAGCCAAGCGCAAAAACAATTAATAGCAATGCCATTGTTTGCTACACATTTGCCTCTCCTCACACATGCACAACTGAATAACTTTGAGCTGATGTGACGCATTCAGAACTTAACAGTATAGCCAACATACAGTAACAATACAATGCTTTGGAAAATTAGAAGCCAAATTTTACTCCTCTATTAGCATTATGTGCAGCAGAGTTATACATACAAGGAGAAGGATGACAATGTTCCTTTGCCATTTCATGTGCCTTACTTAAATACTTAATGAAGTTGAACAATTTTTTCCCATAAAAATGTGACTCAATATCTTTCAGCTGTGATCAATTCAATTGCCAACCAAATAAGTCAAGACCACTGCAGACTAATTACACCTTAGTAAACCATCAGTGCATGCATACAATACATCTCTATTTCATCTGTCGCAATGAGTTTCTGCTGCAGCTGGCAACATGGCCTGCAATATTAATATGGCAGATACACTGGAGTAGCACTCTTCTCATCTGTGAACTGTAATTCACTTGTAACGTTGCTAAACTAACTCATGACAACAGAAATTTTGAAAACCACTGCCTAGATATTTACAATTCTTTCATGATGGGAATGAAATAACAGAAATTACTTCAGTTTCTAATAGGCAACATTTTTCTTATAGCTATGCTTGCCCTATAGCTAATGCTCTTGAAGGCATAACACATCTAAATAGTTGTATTTCAAATACAGTAGAATCTCAATTATCCTTCTGTTTGTGGTAAACAATATTTTTATTTTACTGTAATTTTGGAGGGGGCAGTAAATTGCCACACTGTGGTACTCTTAGATACAGAGCTGTAAACATACCTTTTGTGCATGTGCTAGAGCTGGACCAATAGCTTCACTATTCTATCTGCAACTCGAGCATTGAGCGAGACTTTGTAGAGTATGGTTACAGTTCTTTAAAGTTCCTTATGAGTGGTTGTGTTCCTCATGACTATGGCCAGTAAAAGAAATTAAGTGGTTGTTTCCACAGGAGATATTAAAAAAGTAGCCTTAGACTATGGTGTCAGGCATGTTACAGTGAGAGAATGAAAAAACGTGGGAAGAAATCGAAAAGTGGTGCACTTCCAGTCATTTAATGAGTTATTAAAAGACAGAAAAATGCTAAAAAATTGAGTATGAAAATTAAGTGCCTTGGAGATAGTGTTAAGTTATGTAAAGCAACAATCAGAAGTGGCTACTATGAACATATGTTTTGACAAAGGTGGAATCATACAGCAAGAAAACTTCAATCAGCATACAAGCACACATTAATATCTTTTTTTTAAACATTGTTATATATATAAGCACACACACACACACATGCAGATTATATTCTCATTAATCATTAATTTTCTGTTAAATTCTTTTTATTCTGGAAATAAAATATGTCATTGTAATCATTTTTAATGTAGTAAAGGAATACATTTCCTAATAGTTCTGCACTATCCAACATCTTCCTGCCCCAATTTTAGGTTGGATAATTGAGATGCCGCTGTATTCTTAATTTTCCTACTGCTGATTGACGTACAGAGGCTTGCAATTGACCAAGACCAATTAACCAAGGGAATTATAAGAACAAAAACACATTTTTTGTATAAGTGTAGTACTGGAATCTAAGACAGGAAGGAGATCAGCCCAAAAAGCTATGGAAGACCTTTTCAAAGAACAATCTTTGTATTTATCTTATAATTAAACTGTAATTAATCAATGTAAATTTTAAGAAATTGTTTTGTAATGATTACAACACAACTAACTACTGCTTTTGTAATTTATAAACTTTTAGAAGATTATCTCTACTTTCAAAGTTTTTGAATATCTGAAGTATTCTCGGTCCAAATTAGCTCAGAAAATTGCAAGTCTAGTGTAGAGTAATTGTACCGTTTAAAGGGAGTTTGCCTTAAAAAGGGATAAATTTCGCTGGCAACTCAAAATAAAGTACTACAGTATTTACTGTTAAAAACTAAAATTATATCAAATATGCAGCATATTTAAAAACTGGATATTTAGAGAGGAAAATCACTAACATATATCAAAGCATAAATGTCATGATAAATGGCTTTATGGTGTATAGTCTCCATTTTCGCTCTTAACACTTTTCTTTATCATGCTCATAATAATTACTGTTAAAAAAATTCCATGACATTGCATGTCACCTGATTTTGGACAATAGAGTGAATATTTCACCAACTGTCACATCTCCCTTGTGAAGAACTTCTTTGCCTCTGTTCTTAATTTGCTAACCTTAAGCACAAATATTTCACTGCATAAAATGCATTTACTCTTTCTTTTATTTTTAAGTAGAAATACAATAAATAATACATAATGACAGCAGTATTAAATAAAATAATGTTTTCCGACTTTGTAAAGATCATAAGAAAATAAAAATTTAAGAAACTATACATATGTATGTTATAACATTAATATTTTAGTCATTACAGATGTGCGCTTAATCTGCCAGAACAAAAAATATAACAGAAATACACTTTCAGACATCTCACCTCTAATACCATAAGAGTAACAAAAATCATGTAAATGTGTAATGGCTGCCTTAGCTACAATACAGTCTGAAAAGAGGAAATAGTGACTGATAATATACATTGTGAAACATTTGTTATAAAGACAAACATGAAATAGCTCTGCACAAGTAAAAGGTGACTTTTGCCTCTTTATATTTTGCAATAAAGATGCAGAGGTAAGCAATCTTCTTTTAAAGATGCTCTGCATCTGAAATTTAGTATTAAATACCATTTGTTATATAAAACTTTGGACTTAATTACACAAAGTTTTGCAATATATGCTCACATAAACTTATAAGCTTAAAAATAAATTTTCTCAGAAGTAAATTAATTCCAGCCATACAGTAAGCAATCGCACCCTTAACTTACAAATAAGCAGTTTATTTACTGGCACAAGATAAACATGTATATGCTTCTTGTTATAAAAACCAACAATACAGAAAAGCTTGTGCCGAAAAAATAATATATGAAGCCATGACACAACATGTCAACAATGTTGCACATTCATTTGTGCAGTGTATATAGAAAACAAAAGGGATGTCTACCAATATCAAACGCTTTTACAAAATATTTCCAGTCTTGAAGTTAACAGAAGTAAACTGCATTTCTTCAGTTGTAAGAAATTCTGTGCACAATGAACATTTAAGTGGGGGAACACATTACAATAGCTGGAATGATGCAAGTCAACAATGTTAACATTTCACAGCAAAATTCGTTTTACATGCGGCTCAGTCGGTTTGCATGCAATGAGCCCAGTGATATAATTACATGGTCATAAATTAGAAGAGAAAGATTCTGCCAGATATTTACAATTTGATTCTATTACAAAATGCTTCTATTTAATGTTCTTTTTCTTTACAATGCTCTGACGATATACCATTTGCAGAAACACTCTTAGCCTTTCTGCCGTTTCCAAAATATACCTTTTGGAAAAATCTTGCAAATAATACAAAATAACTGAAATACATTGTAAGGGAGAGCTTTATATTTGTAGAGGAGATGTGACACTCTTGTTGACCTTGTTGAAGGATCTGCCGGGCCCAGATATTTATAGCACAACCTATAATCATCTGCGCTAGTTGGCAACTTGTGATGAGCATTGCAAATGCACGAGGAGGTGAATAGCCCATTGATTTTAATGCATAATATGAATACATAATGGAATGCACACAGTAGTTCATGACAATGAACCATCTTGCAGAGGCTGTGTATTCTGTGTACGAGTACCACGTATATAGGAGCACAGTAATGTGGTGATACCAATGCAGAAATATCAGAGGCTGCTTTCGGAGCACAATAAACACTGTATCACCAAGTTCAGGCAGTTTTGATAGTGTGAACATCCAGGTCCAGAATCCAGACACTCGATCTTGTTCGATGAAGCTGGAGGAAAACAATAACATGGCATCATTTAGCAGCTAACATTCAGGATTTTAACAGAATTTTTTACAAAATAAATTTAGTATGCAGAAGAATTTAATTTTACTGCAAAATTTCAGAAACTGTGCATATATGCTGAAATGCTGTTTACCCTCTACTAATACTCAAACTGTGTATATAAGTGATAATTCTTGTTGAAATACAGTGGCGCCTGAACATAATTTGTATTGGATAGCACATTTGGAAACCTATTTCTTCTTATTCATAGTAGCAACTAAATATGATCCTTCTAGTTACTTTCTTTACATAGTACGTAAGTCTAGAAGATATTTTACTTCCCCCAACATTTTGATACCGAGATTTACCAGGAATTACATGTTTTAAGGTAAATATATATGAAAAGCATTTTTAGAAAAGGATATGTGTGTGTGTGTGTGTGTGTGTGTAGGAACACAATAACTCAAAAACAAGAGTCTGTAAAATACCAAACTTGGTAGTTAAGTTTAGTATTGTCAAAGGATGTGACACAAAGATTTAGAGGAAAATTCTTCCACCTCAAACAACTTCACATGGAAAAAATTTTGATTTCCTCAAAAATGGCTCTAATGATTTGATTAAAATAATGTGCATTAAAGATTATTTATCCCTAACTTTCTGGAAATAGCCTCTGAAGAGCTCTTCATTCAGAACGAATTTTGCAGAAACGTTCATAACTGGTAAACTATAACAGATAGACAAAAACTTATTACACAGAAAATATAGATCTCGTTAAAACACACAATTTATGTCGGATACTTTTTTTTTTCATGCAATTGACAATTTCTGAGATATTTCTTGTTATTGATCACAGTTTTAAAATACTTGAAACTTTTCTCATACGTAAATTTGTTAACTCCTGATCATGCAAAGAAATGGATTTTAAAAGAGTTGACTTGCTGTAGCCTAGCGTTCACCCTTATTTCCTGTTTTACAAGAGGCAAGTAATAAGACCATTTCTGCTAACACTTTAGCCAACATTGAAAAACTGAATGTATGCACTTTACTACAGTGTTTCAACAAAGTTTGCATGGATTTTAATGAGCCTAAATTTTATTTTCTGACGCATCTGTGGTTTTAGAGCATTTGCAACAAATACAATTAGACCCTACCTCTGTAGTGAGGCGGTAGTGTGTGTGTCTCACATTCAAGTGTTAGGCCAAGTTGCCCAGATAAAGATATTCTGTGAAAAAAGAATATTGAGTAACTTTAACCCATTTAGGTGTTAAAATAAATTTAAAAAAAATTTGGTATATTGCAGCATGAACCTCCAACAATACCAGCATGGTCAATTCACATACAATGGCTTAGACCGTGCAGCCTTTCGGATACATGACTACAATTATTAGCTGATCTTGTAATGATACGTAAGGTTAGAAGTGATTTTTTTTCTTTTTTCATAAAAAAAAGATAAAATGCATGCATCTGCATTCAATTAAACCTGTCAGCATCCAACCATGACATCATACCAATTGCTTTAGTTGGGACCTCCCCGTCCTTTTCCACAGTTTCTCTCGAATGCAGAACATACATTTTTGACAACTTGATCCTATGATCCTTGATTTGATGAATTAGCCACTCCTATCATGCCTTAGAGTAGATGGCCATAAATTCAGATGCCAAGGTCTGTATTATTTAATAGAATTATCCATTGATAAAATAGGTTATTTACAGTCATGCACAGGATGCCATATCATGTCCATATTGCTGAGGGGGTTAAGCTCCATGGACCCCAGACTCATTTGCACCTCATTTCACCAATTAAAAACCATCAAAATTTTGTCTTTTAATCGTGATTAATTAAAAAGTATGGTAAAAAAGTGATTCAGAACTTTTATTAGCAGTAATCCCTATAATTGTAGTGCTTATTTTCCAATGACTAATAAGGGAGTTAATCTCAGTTTCCTGTAGAAGTTTTCAGGCCATTTTAAACTAAAAAATCTGACGTGTTTCCATTCACATGACTTTCTCTACATCTCTGCAACAAATTATTGTTAAAAAGCTTATGCCTCTATTTACTTCATGCTAATCCAGAAGAAATTAGCAGAAATAGTCTTATTACTTGCTTCCTTGTAAATAGAAGGGAAATAAGGGAATACTATAGGTTAAAGTGATAGTCAAAAGCTGGATGGTATATTACTGAAGTTCCTTTGTTTGTATGGACAGGTGTTGACAAATTCCTGTATGGAAAAAGTACAAGTTTTTCAAAGCTGAAATAAAAAACAAGGAATATCTAAAAAAAAACGATCAACTCCACAAAAAAATGTACAGTACATAAATTGTGAGTTTTAACGTGCTCTACATTTTTTGTGTGGCAAGTTTTTGTCCATCTCTTACAGTATAGCAGTTATTCAACATTCTGTAAAATTCATCCAGAATAAACTACTCTTCAGAGGCTATCCCCAGAAAATTCAAGATATACGTTTTATTTGTCAGGTAAATGTCTTTAATATATAATATTTTAATCAAAACCGTTAAAGAGCCATTTTTGAGAAAATCTAAATTTTCGAAAAAATTCCCATGTAAAGGATAGTTTGGGGTGGGGGGGCTTTTCTCAATATCTTTGTGTCACATCCCTGGAAGATACTAAATTTAAATACCAATTTTGGTATTTTACAGTCTTTTTATTTTTGAGTTATCGTGTTCACAGACACATAGACCTTTTTTCTGAAAATGCTTTTTTTTTGGATACAGGGGACCCTAAAACATATTTCCGGTGAAATCTCGGTATCAAATTTTTTGGTGGAATGCAATACCTTCTCTATACACTATGTACATAGTACGTGTAGAGGAAGTAAAAATGTTAACAAATCAATGAGTATTCCAGTAGAATCAAAACTATTTTCACAAATCTCTCATGTCGCTCAAAGCATAGCAGTTGGAAACACAAAGCCATTAATGAAAGCACAAAATTTCCAAGGGAAAATAATCCAGACCCAAAACAGCGATTCATCTATTGCCAAAAATTTAAAACAGGGTTTCAATTGCAATAGGCAAAGCTTGCTAGTCTTCTGATAATGCAATAATAACAACTGACATACTTGCCAAGTTCCTGAAACTAATATGTAAAATTTTCTCTTGTCCAGCAAAGCATACTAATTTTGCAATGGAAAAGATTTAGAATGTGTAAGATGCAGTGGTAGACATGCAAAAATTATATGTGATATAAATGGAAATTCCATTTTATAAGAATCCTTGAAGATTTGATAGTAGACTCTTTCTGTAACACATGCTGAAATTTTTCCTGGTACCACAAACACGTACTAAGTGAAAAACACACCTTCCCAGGCTATCACATTTCTTGTACATATTTTATGCACCATAATATGAAGAAACAGAACTATTGCATAAATTGAGAATGTATACCCTGCCACCATAGAATTGAATAACATAATTCAAATCACTCATTTCTGAACGTTCAGGCTCATTCACTGTACTATTAACTAAAGGTCACAACTACACTTTAAGTGTATGCTTTTTGTTGCAGCTCAATGGAGGGAGGCTGTCATTTACCAGTTATATCAGTAATTCAGTTAATAATCTAAAGCCACAATATAATACAATAGGTTTTAAAGCTCTGTCATGTCCATGGTGAAAATCTGCAAGATTGATCTCCCCACAAATATATACAAATCTGATATTCCATTCATACAAAAGATTATTCTTCTATTTGCTTCATGTTGATTGAGATAAACATTAGCAGGAATGGTCGTGTAATTACATTGGAAATACACTAGACTAAGCGATAGTAAAATATTTTAAAAGCTGGTCGCTATATAACAAAATTGAAATTAGGTTCTCTTTGCATTGCCGGAGTAATACAATATAAAAAAGAATGATGAGTTAAGTTCCCATTTCACAAAGCTTTGAAAAACTTGGGGAAAAAAAAAAAAAAAAAAAAAAAAAAAAAAAAAAAAAAAAAAAAAAAAAAAACCACAACCAAAATGACTTTAGAGGCTATTCCCAGCAAAGTCAAGATATATGTCTCAATTTATCATATAAACATAATATTTTAATCAAAATTATTAAGAGCCCCCCTTTTTTCTGAGAAAATCAAAATGTTTCATGTTAACTCTGTCTCTCTCCTCTCTCTCAATATGTACACACAAACCCACATTTTTTTTTTATTTTAGGGAACTCAAAAAATACATTCAATGAAATCTCAACATGATTTAAGAACAGAATACATATTTTCTCTACCTATTGTACATGATAGGGAAAGAAAAAAGGCATCCTGGCCGTGAAGCCATAAAAAACCTTTGCCCCCAGGCATTTTATAGTTTATTTTCAATTTTGATTACTAGATGCCATGGCACCACAGTAACCTGTAGCCTGCCTCTAACATTCAGGAGATCCCAAGTTCAAACTTAATTTTGGGTGAGTTACGAATAAGGTTTTTCCCTCTCCTGAGAAGACAAATGCTGAATAACTCTCAAGATTATAGACCCTGGGCTCCTTTGAGTATCATGTTACCACTTTCATTCATTATCCAATAAGATCTATCAGATACAGGATGTTAAGCTCCCCCCCCCACCTTGTCTAAAATTTATATTGAAGACTTAGTCACCTTGTACATTAAAGAATTGTCACAACGGCACATGCATGTTTTACCCGTAAAAGATGAGATTTTTCAAAGTAGTATTCTGATAAGTTTACGATATGTTTCCTACATTCCTTTTGTTCGCCTAACTGTGTAAGCATCTGCTTGAGTATGCTAACATGCCTTTCTGTTCATTTGAAGAACGGAAGTTGGCTGGTGAAAACATAAAGAAAGATAGTTTAAACCTTCTTAAATTTCACAGAGGAAATGTTTCCTCTCAACTAGTTAGAAAGGAGTTCTCATTTTTAAAGAGAAATAAAGACGAAATGAAGATGAAGCTATGTACACTGTTCGTAATTAATTATTGTATTTGGTAGCTATAGAGATGTAAGCATTTGGGGAATCTTGAAAAAGTGCAAAGTTGCTAGACTCTAGTGTAAGCAACCAGTTATTATGAGTGCATTTTTTACTTAAATTAATTTAAAACTTATTTATGTTTACACAAAATTATAAGTTCATTCCGATGAATAAAAAATTGCTTAAAAGAAAAGAGAAGAAAAAAAAAAAAAATGCAGAAAAATAATTAGTAAAATAACCTGATTTAAAAGGGTTATCACAATAGGATTAATAATTTAATATAATTACGTTTACTAATTATCTGACCATATACTTCATGTACTACATTTAACAGAATTAAACTGTAATCTTAAAATATCAAACATTTTTGTGCACCTTACACCAAAATGTAGAAAAAAAAAAAGCTAAATTGGAGCTTCAAGGTAATACAAATCCTATGAAAGCTGTTACTATAACTAAAAATAAAATTACCATTTTTAATGTATAATAAAATTTATGCGAGCCACAATATATACCTCGTCCAATATTTAAATAAATGCAGATAAAAAATATTGAAGCACCATTTCCTTGCAAAAGAGTGGAAGCTTGCAGTGCATGAAGACTTGCAATGTATTGTTCTAAAGTCAACTTTTGTTTACTGTTCAGTACAACATGGATTGACTTCACTCTGATGATTGTTAAATAAAATTGCTAAATATATACGATAAAAAGTTTACTTATTGGAAAACAAAAGTTGAAGCAGTAGCAGTAAACAATGCTCAAACAAAATACAAGCTGCTAAGTTTAGTGCTATAAGCATAGTCACTGTCACTAACTTGCCCTGTGATATAATCACGCAGAGCAGTTCTACCCAGAAACAAGATCCTGTAGCGTAGGTACTGTTTACTCAGCACAACTGACGATGGGCCAACAGGGCATACAGTGCAGGACCCATCTGTCTAAACAACATATTTTCTATTATGGATTGTATATTATGAGTCAAGCCTATTGGCGACAGCTATAGGATGTTCAATATTATTAATTTGATATAAAATACCTAACTGTAAACAAAATGGACCTTACTGCATAAGAAACAAAATATTACTACTTATTGCATAACGATAATGCACATACAGAACATTGAAAACTGTTTACAGAATGACATTCTCTCCTATAACTTAGAAATAATGATTAAATCATGATGTCTGTATTTAAAAAAAATCATTCCTTTGTCTTTGTGAAAATGGTTGATGCTTTTACAATCCATACACTGTTGATGTAACCTGTGAATAAATTTACTGCAAGCCTGTACTACTTCAAGATATTTCAATTCTTTTGTCCTTTAGTCTTCAACATTAGGCACTACGTTCTGATTCCCACACAAACAAAGAAAACATTTTAAGTTATGGTCTGATAGCTGGTTTCTGTGATGTGATTTATAAGTCTTCATCTGTGAAAAAAACTGTTCACATAAATATGTAAATGCGAACATGCTAAGATATTGAGCAGCAAAATGATGAAATCATGGAAACGTGATTGAGGGAAATAGCTGTAGAAGGCACTCGGATTCTTTCTATTTTGGAATTAGTCTTTTAGTTCTATATCATTCTGAAAATCTATCACTTCTAGAGTATGGTGGAAATGGTTTCAACTGCAACAGAGAAAGATTTAGCAAATAATTGAATAGGTTCCAGGTCTATCATTTCTTTAAATCTAAAGAGTTGAGTTCTTCAATTACATCTTATATTATACAACTCCACACATTAACGGCCACTGAACAAAACACAACTGCACCTGCATTATTGCCACTAGTACATTTACTGATTAAGTACTGCTCTGTCTTTGTTGTCCGCACAGTCAACGCCGTCTGCTTCGTTATGATGGCTGCTGGCATAGATGTTTCAAATAGATTAGATCTGAAGCTATTCCCTTTACCTCTTAAGATTTTTTATTCCAACTTTTGGTGTTAAAATGACTTTTTAGAATTGGGCGATAGAGGTCAACTGCAAAAACATAAAAAGTTTAGAAAATAATTTCATGGACTAGACCATTTCATATTCTGCAGATAATGCACACAAGTTTACTAAAAATAATTTTCTGGAATCTCAGAAAAAAATATTTTACAGTATCTGTATTTCTGTTACAGAATTCTGCTAACCTTATAAATGACTGGCAAGACTGAAAATCTCTTAACAGAATAAATGATTCTGTAGATGGGATTGACCATCTTATCTCCCAGAGTACACAAGGACTAAAATTAGGGATAACTTTCCAGAATGTTCAATGATATTATCCGATTTCAGAACTATTTTCTTTTGATTACCACTTGAACAAAAGTATCATTAGAAGATGCAGTATGCAGATATTTCTTTGGGGCAATCATCAGTACATATGGTTGTTCCTATAAACATGCATTGAAAGTTTTCACTAGATGCAGGCACTGCTCTTGGTTGATAAATTATGTATACAAAAACAAAACTTCTAAGAATGGAAAAAAGCTAAATGTTCAACTTTGGCAGCTAAAAATTACAGAATATAGTACTCTTGCTAATTTGCTTCGCCAATAAAAAGACAGAAACAAAACACTAACAAGGAGGCACAAATTGTTAAAACAAAAATTTTCAGCCCACCTGGGTAAAGTGGTGGTGACGTGTCTGCAGGTCACAAGTTTGAATCTCATTTAGAATCTCGTTTAGAAAGGATTTTTTCTAGGATTTTCCCTTATCCTGAGAAGACAAACATTGAGTAACTTCAAGCTTTATGCCCAGAGATCATTTGAGCATCATTTTACCAATTTCATTCATCATCCGATATAACCAACCAGGTTAAAGGACTTTAAGCTTATAAAAAAAAGAAAAAAGAAAAAAAAAAAATTATGTATGTAAATAAGCAAGTTTAGAAACTTAGAAATAATGCAGACTCTTAATAAACTGAATAATAGATTATCCCTCTACATGTCCATCCCGAGTTAATCTTGGAAAGCAATTTCTCACTTGCCAAAAAAAAAAAAAAATCGGATGTGTTCCAGTCACACTACTTTATCTATTTCACAAACAATATTTTCTTACAAAATTATTCCATCTGCATCATGATAATATTAGCAGCATTGTCTTATTGCTTGTTTCTTTATAATTGGAAGAGAAATAAGGGAATACAGTACGCTAAAATGATAGTGAAACCATTGAAATTCATTCTCTTGCTAGACGACTTCTCGTTTAAGAAAAGTTTAAGTAGTTTGTGTATCTCTTAAGTTTACCAATTATACAAAAGTATGCATGAAAAGGTAGTTAGGTTTTATAAAAGCCAGCCGGTATGTGAAACAATTGGAATCTCTTTGCCTGCCGGGGGGAAAACAAAGGAGAAACGAGAAGAAAGATGTCTTCCCGTTTGAGAATAGTTAAACTGGCTTAAAATTGAAACCAATAATCTGCAATATCTCAAAAATAGTTAACTCAATAAAAAAATGTATATAACATTAACAGTGTGTTTTGCTGAGATTTACATTTTTTGTGTAATGTTTTTATCTATCTCTTATAGTTTGCCAGTTATACAAAAGCCATCCAGAATGAACAGTCTTCTTCAGAAAATTTAAGATATACATTTTGTTTGTCATACAAATTTTTAACATATAAAGCATTTTCATCAAAACTGTTAGAGCCTATTTTGAGAAAATCAAAATTTTTGAAAAATGTTCCATGTAAAGGATAGTTTGTGGTGGGGGGATTTTCTTGAAAATCTTTGAGTCGCTTCCCAGGAAAATACTCAACTTAAACACCAAGTTTGGTATTTAACAGTCTCTCTGTTTTTGAGCTATGCAGCCCATAGACGTACATCTTTTTCTTTAAATGCCTTTTTTTTTTGATACAGGTGATCCCAAATTGTGTATTTTTGTGAAATTTCTGTATCAAAATTTTGGGTGCATTACAATACCTTTCTATATACTATATACATAGTATGTGTAGAGAAAGCAAAAATCTGATGACTTTCTCTCATCTCTGTAACAAATTATTGTTAACAACACTTTACAAACTTCCACAAAAGAAAAGTGAAATTATTATTAATATTTTTTCTATTTCATGATAATAGAGGTAAACATTAGCAGAAATTGATCTTACTTGGTTCCTTGTAAATAGAAGAGAAAAAAATCTAATGTGTTCCATTCATAGGATGTCCTCTAGGTAAAAAACTATTTTATTCAAAACAGTAATGTGCCATCTGCATCATGCTAATCAAGATAAATACAATCCTAGCTTCCTTGTAAGTAAGGGAAATAAGAAAATGCTAGGGCTAAAGTGATAGTGTCATCCTATAAAGACTGTCACTGTGAAACAATTGAAATTCCAATCTCTTTGCTTGCCAGTAATAAACAAACGAGAAACAAGAAGAAAGATGTCTTCCCGTTTCAGAAAAGTTTAAGTGGCTAAAATTGAAATCAATAATCCGGAGTATCTCAAAAACAGTTAACTCAAAAAAAAAAAGTACATGACTAATTGTTTTTTTTTTTAAGGTGATCTATTTTTTTTTTGTGCAGTAAGTTTTTGTATTTCTCTTATGGTTTGCCAGTTTTACAAAAGTCATTTAGAATGAACAGTCTTCTTCAGAAAATTTAAGATATACATTTTGTTTGTCATACAAATTTCTAACACATAAAGCATTTTCATCAAAACTGTTAGAGCCAAATTTGAGAAATCAAAATTTTTGAAAAATGTTCTATGTAAAGGTTAGTTTAGGATGGGGGGATTTTCTTGAAAATCTTCATTTTGCATCCTTGGAAAATACTCAACTTAAATACCACGTTTGGTATCCAACCAACTTTTTGTTTTTGAGCTATGCTGCCCAGAAATACAGATTTTTTCTAAAAGTGCTTTTTTTTGGATTCAGGGGGCCCAAAACATGTGTTTCCAGGGAAATCTCGATATCAAATTTTTTGGATGCATTACAATACATTCTCTATACACTATGTACATAGTATGTATACAGAAAGTAAAAATGAAACATTTTTATTCAACGCTATTAAAAGGTGTATTTCCGATGAAAGTTGATGTTTTTGCAACAAAAGTTCAAATAAACTATAAGCACTATATCCGCACCTTTTGCTTGGCTCCACAGTCTTTAATCGATAAGTTCACGCAATCTAGGAAGAGGAGGAGAGAGACAACATTGAAGTACAATATACACCCTGGCATCTAGTGGCTTCAATGCTAAGGTTTCATTCTGTCTGTAGAGATAAGAGTTCATACATGTGCACGTGCAGCCTGATTTGTTTAATATTTCGGCTAGTTCATGGTAAATTAAATAACCTAATCATAATGGCTGAGGACCTCAAAGAAGGAAAAAATTCTTTGGTTTGTAGTACTGCGGAAAGACAGGCAGGAAGCTCTGTTTTCTTTTCCAGGCCCTCGCTTCCCCAAAAAAGGCATGTACATAGTATTTTGAGATGTCTATTGCAGTAATAAGCTTAATGACAATAAAACATTTTTCTCCCCTCAGTTTTTGCATTCTCACAGAAATAGAGTGGAATTTTAAGGCCAGCATACAGTGATCTGCTTTTATGACAGCAAAATAGCGACCACTTGAAAAAATGTGTGTTGCGTTTACAATATACCTTCTTTCATTTATTAATGGCTATACAAATTATTCTTATGAAAGCACTTATTTTTGTATATACCTATTTTTAATTGAGGTAAAGCCTTTGCAAAAATAACTACATTAAATAGGTATGTAAATAAAAATGAAATATGAATAGCCATGTTTAAGGACTGGACACTATGCACCCACCTTAAAATTCCGCACTTTCCAAGACATAATGAGAAACAAGCAAAAATCTGCAGAAGTTTAAAAATGACTAAGCATTAATCAACTTTAACCTTAATAATGGATATCTCAGAAATAGCCCATGTTCAAAACAATAATCCAATAAATTTTAATTTTTGAAGGTATTTGCATTTTTTTTTTTACAGCACCCAAGTTATATTCTATTCATATTGCTGCAAAATTTGCTTGGTAAGAAGAAGACTTCACTGGCTAATTTTAAGATATAAACTTTATTTGACATGAAAATATCTTTATTATATGGTAATTTGATCAAAATTTTAGCACAATTTTTTTAGAAAACAAAATAACTTGAAACACTTTGTGTATAGGTATTTATTCAACTTTTTGTTTTTGAGTTATTCTGTTCAAACACATATGAATTGTTTTATAAAAATCTGATGTGTTCCATTCAATGACTTTCTCTACATCTCTGAAACACATTATTGTTAAAAAGCCTGTGCTATTTACTTCATGCTATTCGAGAAAAAATTAGCAGAAATAGTCTTATTACTTGCTTCCTTGTAAGTAGATGCAAAATAAGGGAGAAAAATAGGTTAAGTGATAGCCAAAAGCTGGTTGCTATGTGACTAATGTTCCTTTTTTTGTGTGGACAGGAGTTGACACATTCCTGTATGAGAAAAGTATGTTTTTTAAAGCTGAACCCAATAACAAGGAATATCTAAAAAAACAATCAACTCCTCGAAAAAAAATGCATATAGCTTAAATTGTTTTAACATGCTGTACATCTTTTTGTTTGGAAAGGTTTTGTCCATGGTTTAGCAGTTATGCAAAATTCCATAAAATTCATCCAGAATAAAGTAGTCTTCAGGGGCTATTCCCAGAAAATTTATATACATTTTATTTGTCAGCTAAATATCTTTAATATACAATATTTTAATCAAAATTGTTAGAGCCATTTTTAAGAAAATCAAATTTCCAAAAAAAGTTCCATGTAAAGGGTAGTTTGGGGTCAGGGGGTTTTCCACAAAATCTTCGTGTCGCATCTCTGGAAGACACTAAACTTAAATACCAAGTTTGGTATTTTACCGACTTTTCGTTTTTGAGTTATTGTGTTCACAGGCACACGGACCTTTTTCTGAAAATGTTTTGTTTTATACAGGGGACCCTAAAACATATTTCCGGTGAAATTTCGGTATCAAATTTTTGGGTGGAGTGCAATACCTTCTCTATACACTATGTACATAGTATGTGTAGAGAAAGTAAAAATTCAGCTGCCTTTTTTTTTTATTTATTTAAATTCATGGTCCAAAATACTTTCGATGAGATATCAGTATTGCATTTTAGGTGAATTTTCCCTACTTACTAGAGAAAGCAAAACTTACGGAAGTAATGAAAAATTCAAACCAATAATAACATAACTTGGAAATGGTTGAGGTTGATGCCACGAAAAATCCATTTGGTATTTAAAAAAAATAGAATGAAAAAAAAGGAAAATATATATAAAACAATTTTAACAAATCCACATTTTGTGTGCAGTGCCCGTTTGCCTACATCAGAATTCCTCCCAAATAAGAGAACATCACACGTCATTCCAAGAAAATTTAAGATGTACATTTGTCATGTAAATTACTTAAATACAGGATATTTTAATCAAAATACCATTTGCCATTTTTTGAAAAAATAAAAAATGTTCAATTATCACTATTTGCATTATCTTTTATGTAATCACGTAAGGTTATAAATCTAATATGTGCTTTTTATTTATACTACTATATTTTTGGAAGGGGTAAATAAAGTTAAAAGCTGATAAGATACATCCACATGAGTACCCTCTGTAATTTATTATTGAGTACACAGTTTATTCTTATTACTTTCTCTACATGTACTATGTATTTAGTGTATAAAGAAGGTATTGTATTGCATCCAAAATTTAGATGTAGAGATTTTGACAGAAATGTATGTTTTCAGGCCCTATGAGTAAAAAAATAGGAATTTTTGAAAAAAAAAAAAGAGTGTGTGTGTGCGCATCAGAACAAAAATTCTGTTAAATACCAAATTTGATATTTAAGTTCAGTATCTTCCAAGGATGCAACACAAAGATTTTCAAGAAAATCCCCCACCCTATCTATGCTGTACATGGAGCATTTTTTGAACATTTTGATTTTCTAAAAAATGACCAAGGATTTTGATTAAAATTTTTTATGTTTAAGATATTTTTATGACAAACAAAATGTATACCTTGAATTTTCTGTGAATAGCCTCTGAAGATCTCTTCATTCTGGATGACTTCTGTATAACTGGCAAACCATAAGAGATATACGAAAATTTACCACAAAGAATACAGATCTCATTAAAATACACAATGTCATATACATTTTTTTTTGTAGAGTTAACCGTTTTTGAGATATTCCAGATTATTTGTTTCAGTTTTAAACCACTTGAACTTTTCTCAAACGGGAAGACATCTTTCTTCTCATTTCTCCTTTGAATTCCCACCAGCAGGCAAAGAGATTCCAATTGTTTCACATAGTGGCTGGCTTTTAAAAGACTGAACTATTGCTTTAGCCTGTCCATTTTCTTATTTCCCTTCTACTTACAAGGAAGCTAGTAATAAGACTAATTCTGCTATGTTTACCAAACAGCTATAGGACATCACGTGAATGGAACACATTAGATTTTTGCCCTTCTACTTACAAGAAACCCAAATAATGACAATTTCTGTTAATGTCTATCTCGAAAGCTTATTAACAATCTGCTTCAGAGATGTAGAGAAAATCATGTGAATGGAACACATCAGATATTTTTATTTAGATCTTTTATAATTCTTTGTGTAGTTTAACGTTGCGTATCCCTGTGATCATATCTAACAATGAAAGGGATTGGTAAAATAATGTTGGGGTCTATGGAACTTGAAGTTACTAATAAAAAAAAAAAAAAAAAAAACACACACACACACACTTATTTGGTTAATTCAGCATATGCAAGATTCAAACTTGCAACCCCTTGAAGTGAGGCCCCCACACTACAGAGGTGGGCTTTTGTATCCTTTTGTGTTCAATATCCTCCAAGGATGGAACACAAAATTTTTTCAAGGAAAACCCCATCCCAAACTACCCTTTATGATAATGTTTTTCAATAATGGCTGTTGATTTTTATTAAAATATTATACCTTAAAGATATTTGCATAATAAGTGTGTGTTCTGAATTTTTGGGAAATAGGTAGTGAAGGAATGTTATATAATCGTGGATAACTGGCAAATGTTAACCAATAGACCAAAATCTGATGTGTTCCATTCACATGACTTTCTCTACATCTCTGCAACAAATTAATGTTAAAAGCTTATGTTTCTATTTACTTCATGCTAATGGAGAAAAAATTATCAGAAATAATCTTATTACTTGTTTCCTTGTAAATAGAAGCAAAATAAGGGAGTATGATAGGTTAAAGTATTAGTCAAAAGCTGTTTGCTATGTGACAAGTTCCTTTGTTTGTAGGACAGGAGTTGACAAATTCCTGTATGATTAAAGTATAAGTTTGTCAAAGCTGAAATCAAAAACAAGGAATATCTCAAAAACTATCAACTCCACGAAAAAAATGTATATACCATAAATTGAGTGTTCTAACATACTCTCCATTTTTTGTGTGGTCAGTTTTTATCCATCTCTTATGGTTTAGCAGTTATGTAAAATTTCGTAAAATTCATCCAGAATAAAGTAGTCTTCAGAGGTTATACCTAGAAAATTGAAGAAATACATTTTATTTGGCATGTAAATATCGTAAATATGAGAGATTTTAATCAAGCCATCTTTGATAACATCAAAATTTTGGAAAATATGTTCCATGTAAAGGGTAGTTGGGGGTGGGGGGATTTTCTTGAAAATCTTTGTGTCGCATCCTTGGAACATACCAAACTTAAGTACCAAGTTTGGT
This sequence comes from Hymenopus coronatus, assembly GCA_030762935.1. Taxonomy (NCBI): domain Eukaryota; kingdom Metazoa; phylum Arthropoda; class Insecta; order Mantodea; family Hymenopodidae; genus Hymenopus; species Hymenopus coronatus. The sequence continues at coordinate 80,702,581 of CM060898.1, read as the reverse complement.
ATTTAATGGTCTTTTCATTTTTGAGCTATGCTGTCCACACGCGCGAAGGTGACCTGTTTACAAAGACGCTTTATTACATATATTCATTTCAACACTTCCTTTTTTATTGCATATGTTCATTTCTGATATTCTATTGATGACTTGAATTGTTAAAAACATTGTCACTCTAGTTCTTTCAATATCCTTTTGCTTCTCGCAATTTCATGGTACTACTATGGATTTTTAAGGACAATATCAGCATCCAGTTGCTAACATTTGACTATCACTATTCCCTTTGTGTATGTAACAAAATATTAATGTTGCTATTTTGTGTAGGTTTAACTTAATTGAAATGAAGTAGATAGAAAAAAATCTCATGCGTTTCATTCACATTGCTTTCTCTACACATCTGTAACAAACTATTATTAAAAAGCTTATTCATCTATCTAATTCATGCTAATCGAGATAAACAGTAGCAGAAATTGTCCTAATTACTTGGGTTTCTTGTAAGTAGAAGGGCAAAAATCTAATGTGTTCCATCCACATGATGTCCTATAGCTGTTTGGTAAACACACCTTTTATTCAAAACAATAATCTGTTATCTACATCATGCTAATAAAGATAAACATAAGCAGAATCAGCCTTACTAGCTTCCTTGCAAGTAAAAGGGAATAAAAATATGCACAGGCGAAAGTGATAGTCTCATCCTTTAAAAGCCAGTTGCTATGTGAAATAATTGAAATTCCAATAGCTTTGCTTGACCGGAGTAAATAAACGACAAACAAGAAGAAAGATGTCTTCCCATTTGAGAAAAATTTAAGTGGTTTAAAACTGAAACCAATAATCTTTAATATCTCGAAAAGAGTTAACTCTATAAAAAAAAATGAATATGATAATGGGTGTGTTTTAATGAGATCTACATTTTTTGTGTAGTAAGTTCTTGTGTATCTCTTAGGGTTTGACAGTTATATAAAAGTTATCCAGAATGAAGAGGTCTTCAGAGGTCATTCCCAGAAAATTCAAGATACATTTCATTTGTAATAAAAATATCTTAATTGTTAAGAACCATTTTTGAGAAAATAAAAACGTTTGAAAAATGTGCCATGTAAAGGGTAGTTGGAGGTTGGGGGATTTTCTTGAAAATCCCTGTTGCATACTTGGAAGATACACACACAACTTAAATACCAAGTTTGGTATTTAACCAACTTTTTGCTTCTGGGTTATGCTACATGCACACCTTATTCTAAAAATGATTTTTTGGATACAGGATTACAAAGGACTCTAAAACATTTAAGGTGAAATCTCGGTATCAAATTTTTAGGTGAAGTGTGAAACCTCTACCTGCTATGTAGAGAATGGTGCTTAATTAAAAATCCATGCCTTGTATATGTGCACTTTATTGTCAAAGTTTAATGAAAGGAAATCGGTCTTTTGCACTTCCTTCTTATAAAGAGTGCATACAAGGGAGATACTAATGTTAAAAGGGAGATACTAATGGAAGTCTACAATATACACAACACATCATTTATCTATGCATCTTTATACCTGGAGACAAAATTATTTTTATGGCAAAGATCTGTAATAAACTAGTTTTGAAACATGACAATATGTACTATTATAATCATTAATAATTGATTAAACAAAACAAATAGTCATGAAAGATGTCCAAGATTTCAGCTCACTACAGTGAAATATCTATAATTTTTTTCTTACATGCTGGTATATGTTTAATCACTGAAGCATGAAATTAATTTACGGAGTTCATAGATCTTAAAAAAATCAGGAGGTTGAACCATTTCATGTCATTCTGAACAATATAAAACTGAGAGGTACAACCATGGCTTTATCTTTAATTTGAGGAATCTATTTGCATGCATTCATTCATTATTGCTACTGACGGATGGCACACATGATTGTTCTGCCAGTCGGAATACTTTTATAATGGTAACAGCCTACTGTTTTCTTTAACAGTAATGAATACGACTAAATTCAATGCGTGTCTTAAGTTTAGAAAACAAACAGAAAGTTAATGCCTTAAACAATTATAACTAGAGTAATGCCCCTCCAAAACAATATAAAAATGAGCGTATAGTTAGTTACCTGGGTATACATACGGAATGATAAAATCCGTAATGTGTGAGCACATGAAAAAATTCTGGTGCGGTTCGACAAGCTCCTATTATACTGAAGGCTGCCAATGCTGTATTCCACACAGATAGAAGTCCTCGGAGTTCAAATCTTGGACGGTTCTGCATATAATGCTGTCCTCCGAAGATAAGAATCATATAAATTCCACAGAAGTAGAATCCATTCGTCCAATTCTTCATCATCCATACTCTAGTATCATGATGCTTGAAATCTTCTTCAAAATTGAACACATAAGAATAGTTAGGTAGCGTAATTTCCATGTAATTCATGCTAACGGGTTTGTTTTCAAAAGCAACTATCAGCCACAAATCTTGGTGTATAATTTTGTTCTTTGCGCTCTACTATTCTATATAAGCTGTCTTGCACAAAACGATATAATTCACACTAAGAACCAAAATATTTTGGACATGTAGGCCACTGCCGGTACTGCCCTAATTGCAAAGCATTTGACAGCTTTCCCTTTCTGCAATAGGAAGAATTTAAGTATCACGGGATATTTTTACGCTCCATATAGTTCGTAAATTTGGCTCCAGCAACTGATTAAAACAAAGCACCCGCTTACTTTGATATAAAACAGTTATTGGCAAAACTCACGAACTTTTCACACCTGCTCAGCAGCAGTATCGTTTAACGTTTGAGAGAAATTTCTGCCTCCTCCTGATTATCTTTCGGACCAAATTGTTTTGTAGAAGGAATGATAGATGGCGCAGAAATAAGTTTCCGCCAGGTGGAGGGAAGAAAGTCGTTTAAGTACTTAAACCACTATTACTGAAATATTAATCACGATAACACGTAAAATTATTTAATAATTATTTTATTTAAGTTGTCTATTTTATAATTATCAAAAGTGTTGAAGATACATTTTGACTTATATTGTACCATGTGCGCAAACGTCATTGGTTGATTTGAAGTTCAACCGTCTTTGAATGATTTGTTTTGACTTTTGATAGCGCCAAATGGCGGTGTAGTTTAGTTAAAAAGAACTCGACTTTGTACAAGAAGATGGATAGCTTTGAATATAATGCTCCGAATTTCATTAATTTCTTGGAAAGGCAGTCAATTGAGGAAAATGATGGAGCCGACACATTTTTTGGTAGGCCATGCATTGTGTTTAGATTGATGCGTCTATATAATAGTCTAATGTAACCATAATAGAAATAAAGAATTCAACAGTATTCAGGCACATTTACAAAGTTTTGTAGCGTGACATAGGACAGGTTATTTAGATCAAGAATTTTGTATTAAAATAACAGATTAATCTCTGAATGAATTGATTAAAGTGGTAGAGAAAAATTAATGTTAATTTGCAGAAGTACATTCCTTGCAAATAAATAAAAAAGTAGAAATAAAACTGCATTTATGCTTCAATTTATTAAGTGTGTACCCTTTCATTATAGACTTGCGCTACCATGTGCACAAAAATTTGAACGAGACATTTCTCCATGTTGGATTTTATAAAAGTTTTAGTTTTACAGAGCCAAATCTTGTGGTTAATGCATTTTGTATGCTGGATAATTCCTCCACTACTCAATTTTGAATATTTGAATAAATGTCCCAGAAAAATTTATTTTGATATGAATTAAAATTTAGGGCTAATATTTCAGTAAAATCATGATTCCTATGAATTTCAGTTTCACAGCATTATATTAGTTATACATGTGTTGAAAAACATAAGTAAGCCTTGGTCTTGCCTATAGATTTTCTTAATGTAGATGTCAAACTTATATGTGGAAGAGTCTAATTTTTAGGTGCGTCAATTTATGGGTAAAACACTCATTGAATGTATAAATGTGTTTATACTTAAAAACTTTTTAATAAATTAGATATATTCAACACATTTGAGATCACTTGATTATCTGAGGATTTTATTGCCATATTTTGAGGATTCCTGAATTGTAGAAAATATTTTTTGATAAAGGTTCATGTGTGTACTTTGTATTTAAATTTGGTCTACCAGAGGCGACAGATTTTCAGGAAAATCCCTCTACCCAAACAATCCACTTACCTGGAATTTTTTTTTTATTTTCTTGAAAATGGCACTGACTATTATTAAAATGCCATATGTTAAAAGATAGTTATATTACAAATAAAATGTACCTATATCTTGAATTATCTGGGAATAGCCTTTGAAGCTTTCTTTATTCTAGATGTCTTTTACATAACGAGTGAACTGTAAGAAATAGAGATAAAATGTTACTATACAAAAATGTAGATGACTTAATACATAATTTTATTTTGTTTTTTTAAAAAATTTGTTGTAATACACCATTTCCCAGATATCCATTATTAATTGTTCAAATTGTTCAATGCTTTGTTATTCTTTTGAAGTTCTGTCAATTTTTAGTGGTTTCCTCCTTTGGATGGAAAAAGTATGTAATTTTAGGGCCAGCATACAATTCCAGTTCATGAACATTTAACTATTGCTATTCCTTTTGTATGTATAACATGTGTAATGCAGCAATTGCTGTGAATGTTTCTCAATTAAAATGATGTAGATAGTAAAATAGGGTATCATAAGAGTAACCACAAGAAAACTCATATGAATGTGGAATCAGAATTTTTTATGTCGCCTTATGTTCTTTAACCTGGTTGGTCATATCAGACGATGAATGAAATTGGTGAAATGATCTCAGGGTCCATGGAGCTGAAAGTTATTTGACATTCACCTTCTCAGGATAGGGACCCCCCCCCCCCCCCCCGAAAAAAAAACTTATCTGGGTAACTCATCTTAAGCGAGATTCAAACTCATTACCTTTTGAATGTGAGGCAGACACACTACCAAAACACTACCCAGATGGGCAGAAATTTTTTGTTGAGTACCTATTTTTAAGAGCTGCTAAAATCTAGTTGTGCAAGTAGCGTAAGAGTATTTTAATACTTTAGTACACAAAAATTAAGTTCCTTTTTGATAGCAAGTTAAGTTTGTGTGCTGCTATAACTACAATAATAAAAAATTTAATTAAACATACATTTCCATCAACAGATTGTCATGTTGGAGATACACCACAACTAGTAAAACAGCGGTCCTACATTTCTGATGTTGATAAAGGTATGCAGAATTGGAGGCTAACATATTTTAATTAGTATTTATGTAATTGCTAATATCAAAGGATATTTTTGCTTCCATTTAATAATATGAGATATCTAGTTTCAAAGAAGGCCAAATCCATTAATAATATTTTTTTCAGGAGAGCTATAAATAGACTTTAATATTAATGTAAAGAAATCAAAATGTATTTCAGTTAAAAAAGCGAAACATTCAGCATTACTCTTTGGAATTAAATAAGGGTGAAAGGGGTAGCACTGGTAAGGAGGTAGCCCAGTAAATGCATTATCTACTTTTATTTCCTTCTGCCAGCCCTTTGGTTGGTTCTGCGCTCTTTGCAGAAGGTTCATAAGCTAATTCCTCAAGCAAAGCCATTATTGAATCATCTTGTGCTGCTGTGTTTCAACAATGTTTTAATGTGCTTCTGTTCTGATTTTCACTCGTTTTCTGGCAATTGGGAGTACCCTTTACTTTAGCATGTTTTTATTTAAGAGGTCACATACCATGATTAGTGCATTTCATAAGCTTTATTTTACTCTACTTTGTAAGTGTTTTAAATAATGTTGAAGCTTCAATAAATCTCTCAAAACAACAGAAACAGTAAGCCCCCGTAGGTCACGAAGGAGCAATGGCAATACCCACCAATGCTGCCCCATACATAGTTAAATGCTTATTTTAAATTCAAGCACTCAGGACAAATTTTAGGAAGTAAAAAAGAGAAGCAGAAGTCAGAGATTCTGACATCCACACCTAACCAGTTGGAACTATCACTGGCAGCTGAAAAAAAATTAAGAAACATCAAAGAATAGAACACATTGTTGAAAGAAAGTGCAAATAAACTGTTTAAAGAGTCATAAGTCTGACCTAAAAAACATGAACAAAGGTGAAGTTAAAAAGAAGAAATGAGCCTCTACATGAAACTATCTTCAGATTCTAATGAAAGTCAGCTATATGATGAAAATGAGGTGGATGATTTGCCAGTCTTGGAAAATGAAAATCTATGTTTCTTCTGTGCAGAGATTGGTCAGGATGGTGCGGAATGGTGACGTTGCACCAGCTGTGGAATTTGGATTAATTCTCTGTGTAGTACAGATGATTCTGTTGAAGGATTCCGATGTGACAAGGACTTTAACTAATGTTTCTTTATCCTTTTATTTTAATGGTATAGTGTGTTTAATTAAATGCCTAGAATTAATAAACTATTTAAAATATGAGTTTGACTAGTAAGAGCCAAGGCTGAGCACCGGTCATATCCACCTTATACAGCTTATCATAAACAAATAATTTTCATTAATTTAGTGTTTCTGTAGAAAATATAACAAAATGTAGGTATTTCACCCATTTAAAATGTATAAAGAGTTGCTCCTACTGGTATTCCCCAACCCAATGAATAGTCTAATTTTTATATCATTTCATATTTACATTTTTTAAATTCTTGTTAAAGCTATGTGCACACAAAGAGAGACTTAAGAAGTAATGACTTCTATTCAGATATGAAAGTTGCCAAATTGCCATAGGTAACCATCATATAATAAAAATAAGAATAATTCTAATAATTTAACTTTGAATGTATATTACTTGCTATTTATTAAGAAAATGAAATATGATTGACGTTAAACTTGGATAGTTATATGATCATTACAGCTTAACCTACCACCATTCCCTCATTCTCCCCTATGTATTATTCCCTGACAGCTGAAGATGAAAGCATCTGTCTTGTGAACTTTGATAACTAATCTATATCGACTTAAGGAAATAACACCTATACATATTCTGAGGGACATTCAGCATAATCATTGTTGGACAACAATTAAAATGTAACTAATATGGCTGGCAACAATTGACCTTAAACTATCAAGATATGCATAAATGCAAGTTTAAACTTTAATATTAGCAGTTGTACAATCTGAGGTCAGTCCTGTATCAATATCTGGTGAGATATCATGGCTGTTTCTAAAGAGAATGCTAAATTCTACATATTCACATATTACAAGTTAGAGGGGGGGGGTCCATGAGCATTTGTTAGCTGTTTATGGTGATCAAATGTGTGCATTTGATATACCATTGAAAGATGGATTAGATTATCGAAGAAGAACAGAGACTGAAAAACAACCCTCGTTTGGGCCGGCCATGGGCAACTGTGAACAAAAGAACTTGGTGAAGGAAAATAGACTTGTTAATGTTGAAATGCTTAGTGTTGAAGTTGGTATCAATGTTGGTAGCATAGACTGTGTATTCCATGAACATTTAAAGCTGCAAAAAATCCACAAAATGGGTGTCACATTCTCTAACCAATGAAAAGGAGAAAGGAATGTGCAGGGAAACTGCAGAGCATGTTTGCTCCTAATGCCCTAAACATAGATGTATGCACTGGGATGAAAGTTAGTTTTGTTATTATACCACACTAAATAAAGCTCGGAACTGGGTAAATAGGAATGATCGAAGACCAGTTGTTCTTCGACAAGATTTTCATTCTTGAAAGAAAATTTTTGTAATATTCTTAAACTATGAAGGACCATTAGTGGTTGACGGTATTACTGGAGGAGTAACAATGAATGGAGAATGATGTGGTTCTTATATTTTGAATCCTTTATTTGAATAGCTGGGGAGGTGGCATCCAAAGATAGGACCTTCAAGGCTATTGCTTTTGCATGACAATATGTCTCCTTGCAGAACAGTTGTAAATTTGAGGAAAATGGAAGCCACTGAAGTCCAATTATTTGACCTTCTGGCTCTTTCCTTGAGTGAAATCTTGCATAGCTGGAAAGTCTTTTAACCCTAGGATGCATATACAGGGCGTCGGAAGCCCTTCAAAGTTTTACTTTTTAAATATTCTTGTAATTTTTGGTTTGATTTCAAACTCCTTTCTAGTATTCTTCCACTTGTCCTTTGGCATTTCTGTTATAAAGCCTGAGCTAGACTATATTTCAGTTTTTTTACATAATTCAAAATATGTGCCGTAACCCTGTTAATGCATATGCAGGGATTTATAAGTCCCCTTACAGTTTCATGTTTTAACTTCATACTGGCTTCTACATTTGTTCAGGAACAGTTATTAATTCAAAAATACTTATAGCAGAGGCAGTGGTGGTGACTAGTAGTGGCTGGAAGATTTCAGTACTTCTGATAGTAATGCTTTATCAGATTCTGAAAATGAAGTTCCACATCAACTCAGAGATGCCAACACATACATTAGCCGTAATGGAACCATTTGGAATTTAGATCCTCCTGCAACTTCTCGTATGCCTGTTCACAATATTATAAAGAAGGCACCCAGTCCAGCTCATGGATTGAAAACCTGTAAACCAAAAAATGCCTGGGACTATTTCATCTCCAAGGAAATCCTAGACGAGTTAATCAACTACACAAATATAGAAGGCAGAAGAGTTGCTGCTTTGCATGGTAAAACATGGAAGAACGTTTCACTTGCTGAAATGGAGGATTTTTTTGGCCTTTTGCTGCTTGCTGGCGTTGGGATGCCCCTGTAAGAGAATAATTCTTGGATGAAAAGGCAAATCCTACATATAAGGCCACAATGTCAGTAAATAGATTTGAGGATATAAGGAAAATGATAAGAATCGACAGGCACACCTGTGAAGCTCGATCTGTAGATGACAAACTTGCAGCTGTTTGTTATATATGTGAACTGTTTCTTGACAAATGTCGAAATAGTATGATTCCTAGTGATTCACACATAGTTGGCAAACAATTACTCCCATAGTTACAAAATAGTTAAAAACCAATTGGAATTAACACTGAAATAATCTATAAAATAATACAGATTAAGTTGACCAGACACTATAGCTTCACATACCTAAAACTTTTCCTGACGCGTTTCACCTTTGGTTGAAGGCATCATCAAGGTGTTGACTGGCTGGAATCCTGGTGCTTCTGTGGGTCTTTCTTCTCTGGGGTGGAGACAATATGATGGTGGTTTTATGAGGCTTAGTAGCGAGTTAACTTCAAAGATGTCAAAGTTCATAAGAAAATCACTGTGTTTTTTTATATAAATCTTTTTCCAAATATTTAATTCTGACACAAGTACGACCAACTTTAATAGATGGGTCTTATTTTCTATGTTGTGATGTGCATTCCAAAAGTGTGTTGCCACTGCAGATTTATTGATTTCTTTGTTCTTGATGTTGCCAAAATGTTTAATCTATTTCCAATGTTCCTTTTGGTTTTGCCAATGTATACTTTATTGCACTCGAAACAGTTAATTTTACAAATGCCAGACTTCTTTTTGGGGGGAATTTTTTCAGTCCTTGGTTTCTGCAGGAGATTCTTGACACAGAATTTATTGACAGGTGCTAAGATAATGTTGAGTTTTTTTAACACTTTTTGAAACTTATGAGTTGCCCAGGGGTGATATGTGAATTTCCTGTATACTTTACTCCCATTCCGTGGAAGATGCAGCTTTATTCAGTATATGCCCTCTAAACCTGCCAAGTATGGCATAAAGATATTTTGGTTATGTGATGCTACATCTGCATATGTTTTAGATGGAATTCTGTACATGGGAAGGAAACCACATGAACCTGTTCAGAAAAATCTTGGATTGAATGTGGTGAAAGATCTTGCTATATGCATAGAAGGATCGTCTAGAAATATTACTGTTGTGAACTTCTTCACTAGCATTCAGCTAGCAGAAGAGATATAACTCCTCAAAGGGTAGAGTAGATCAAATGGACGAAAAGGTTTGATATTGCACCTGCAAGAGACAAACAAGGATATGGCCATTTACATTGTGGATGAATATCATGGACGTGGCAGCAGTGAACAGTGAAATTTTATTTTCTGCCCAACATCCAACATATTATACTGGAAGAACTGATAGGCGTTTGTTCCTAAGAGAATTAAGAGGAAATGGCAAGACCATTAATGGAGCTCGGAATTCACATCTCTAATCTCCCAAAGAAAACAGTTGATGCCATGCATCGATGTGATGTGCAAAAAGATGACTCATGGGGAAACAATTGGTTGTATCAGGAAAGGGAAAAAGGTGCAATTACTGTCCATATAACAAGCATCGGAAAAGCAGCACGATATGTATGAAGTGTAAAAACATCATCTGCAAAGAACATAGTGGCATTCTTTGTGCTTCTTGTTTGTCAAAAGTTGCAAACTAAGAAAAAATGTAGATATGGTGAAAATGCATAATTATTTTTCCAAATGTAGCTTATAATTCCTATTATTGTGAAGAGTAAGGATGTTGTGATTCAAAAAATTGCTAATAACTTTTATAACAGGTAGAACTGCAACTTATAAGTGTAACAATAATATAATATTTTGCATATGCTGTGTGTAAGTAGTTGTACATGATAAATCGGAACTCTTAGAGTTCTTTAAGAAATAATAACATATTTTACAAGCCTACCAGATTCTTTTATTACAACTTAGAAACATTACAATATCTCAATAAGTTTGAAACAAATAAATTCAACTAAAAAAATGAGTATATGAAGAGAAAAAATAATAAAATAAGGATGGGGCCTCATAGGCCCTGCATATGCATTTATGAGTGTTTTAAACACCATGCATCCTAGGGTTAAATGAGTTCTTGAGCTTGCTATAAATTCAGCTGTGTTTACAGTATCTCAGTCTGAGTATCGTATTGCTTTTGTTACTTTATCTACATAGTGTACAGTGCATAAGTAGAGAAGATATTGTATTCCACCCAAAAATTTGAACTGCGATTTCACTAGGAATATATTTTTTGGTTCCCTCTCCAAAAAAAAACTTTTTAGAAAACCGTTTGTATGTGTGTGTGTGTGTGTGTTTTCTTTCTATATCTATAACAAGTCTGGAAGTGTGTGCAAATAATTCTCTTAAGTTATGTAGTCCAGGTGCTGCTTGCTTGTACCCAAGTGCTGCGATTTCACTATTGCTATTGTTGCCATTCGTTCTACTATAAGGTATAATTGTTCACAATTCCCTTCACGGTGATTGTGGCTCACAGGAGCATGCTTACTTTCTCTACTTATAGTAAAGAAAGTAAAAATGTGGTTGATATTCCATGGTTTTAACACACTGTGAACACAATGTAAAATATAAAATATTTTGAAAGAAGAAGCAGTGCAAGAATTAAACATCCAAATGTAAATAGATTTAGTTGAAAGATGTAAACTTAGTGGTTTAGAAGCATAGCAGTTATGTTCCGTAAATGATTAATCATAATTACAACTCTTGTTTTATTTTCTCTACTTAGAACACAGACATATATAGAGAAATTATTGCATTCCACCCAAATATTCAATGTTGGATCTTCTCAAAAATGGCTAACGACAAATTTGATTAAAATACCAAATGTTTAAGATACTTTCATGACAAATGAAGTGTATATCTTGTATTTTCTGGGATTAGCCTCTGAAGATATCTTCATTCTAGATGATTTTTGTATAACTGGTAAGCCGTAAGTGAAAATAAAAATTTAATACAAAAACGAATGTAAATCTTGTTAAAACAAAACTTAGTCATATACTTTTTTTTTTTTTTTTTTTTTTTTTTTAATGCTACACATTTTTTTCTTTCTTGCTTTCAATTTTAGGATATTTTGAAGAGCAATCACAGATTCTGCAATTTTTAAATAATTTCTGTTTTATTTATATACTTGTTGAATAATACAATTTCTCTCCTTAGCAGAACCTTATGTGCGAGATAGTTTGCAAACAGCAGCAGTGAACCCAGATAGTGTACAAACGACTGCAGTGAGCCTAGATATTATGGAGCCAACAGTAGTGACCCCAACATTACATACTCCAGAGAAAGGTATGGCTTATCACTGAAGCATATTTGAGATAGCAAAATAGTCATTTTTTAAATTCTACAAATTAGAGAATACACCATAGATAGTAGGAAAGAGGAATTAGTTTGCTAAATTCAGGATACAAGGTAATTATATGCAAATATCATAAAAAACATAATTATACAAATATTATGAAAATTTGTTGAGAGAACAAATGGAAGTTAATCAAAGAAAGATAAATCTGTGACAGATGTTTCTCACAGATTGAAAAATATACAGACTTTAATATAAAAACACATTTAGTATTTATAGACCTTGTAAAATCATTCAACAGACAATTATTAAAAATATATTTAACATCTACAAGATTAATTCTATTGCAGTTAAAATTGATGGTAAGATATCAAAATGGATAAAGACAATTGAGGTGCTTAGAATAATAATGGCAGATCCCAACCAAAGTCCATTTTGAGAAAAATGCCATTTTCTTTTCTTTTTTTTTTCCAAAACTTGGAAAGTAGTTAACATTGACTTGACATTATGGGTATTTAAATTAAAGGATTTAAAGCCTACGTGCAAATTCTTGAACCATTGTGATTGTTAGCTTTCCTGATTTTGTGTTTATTAGAACAAAAAATATACAAAAAAAAAAAAGCGGTTAAAATTGACTTTTCCTTCATTAACATCTTGAAATACCTAAGCCAGTTTTATTTCCAAATCATTAACACTATCATGACAAAGACTTATATAAAAATTATGATAGATGGGTTATATATATAGCTTTTATTATCTTTCTCTTTTCACTATAATTCTGCTGTAACTTAATGAAGCATGTGAACTTTTACCTCTTTTCATAAAATTAACTTTTTGATACACTATAACATAAACCAAATTTAACAATCTTAGGATTATCATGATCCATAATGATGGATGTAATCTTACCTAAAAGCAAAGGAACACCATCTTTTCTTCTAATTACAAGTTTGAAGTAATACCATTCTGTATGTCAACATGTTCTCTGTTCATTTGATTAATGGTGAAAGGATCTTTTATTCTTGCTGCTGCAATAAGAGCACACCATTGGCTAGGGTTTTACACATGCTGCATCTTCTCTTCTTTTCAATAACTGCAAAATCTCTATCTGAAGCCATGTATTAGTGTCCTGGATTGAAAAATCTATGAATTATAGAGTCAAAAACTTTTATTTTCACCAAGTAAATCCAAAGAGCAACAATATGAAAATTGTTTTGTCCAGCACAAGATTCAGTCCATATGATGAGGTTATTAGCACTGAACTTTAATTTCAGCTGAGGCAAAACTTTTAAAAAACAAGAGCCGATATTATCACAGCCATGTGGAGCCGCATTTTCAGTCCATACATCCATAACTGCACTTTCATCATTTAACACATGAATATCAAAATTGTACTTCCATAGCTGACATAAGTAAAACTCTGCTTCTGTCAAAATGTGAGGTGTGGTAAGAGCTTGTTGAAGATCAGCAGTTATTTTTACACACTGAATATCTTGCTTCGTTAAATGTCTTCACAGCTGCCACATGTGACAGCTCATCACAGATCTTGCAAGTATGTGTTAAAGGTAACTTAAAACCTATGTTGAAACAGGTATTAAACACCTCACGGTATGCATGAAGCTTTATGGGTGTTACTTTTTGCTGCTGATCAGATCCTGTAGATTTTTCATTGCATTCTTGAAGATAAAGTCTGTGTACATTTCCTCAATGGAGTGGACAGTAGATATGTATGCCCTATTAGGGTTTTAGACCAACTGTAATGAGAAGTGTATTTTGGGAAGCAGCGAATGTGATTTTTCACAGATTCTTTGGCTTCAGCACCAATCTGTTTGTATGTCATCCTCTTTTATCATCTAGACATTATTGCACTAGTGTCCACAGCTGAAGGTGATGCACAAACATGTTCTGTAAAAGAAGAAAATAAACTATTGGCAAACTGGTTAAAATGTTATTTTTTGCAATAGTAGCTTTCTTTGGTTTTTGGTGCACTGATAAATATTCAACATAAAGCGTGGGAACACGACAGACCATTTGCATTCTGTTTCCATGTGTCAATGTAAAACATAACCTCACCACGGAATGTAAATTATTTTTAAAACGCATATGCTTCTTACCTCGAACAGTTCTTATCCGACATACAGTAATACCAAATAAGTTCAGGAATGCCTTCTGACACAGTGGCTTTGCTTCGCTCTTCACCCATATTATGATATTTATAGGTAAACTTACATATACTTTCGTCTCTGAGAAGTCTATTCTTTTTATATACCTTATAGGCATTCTGCTTATTATAGTCACCAAGCCCATAAAATTCTACCAACAATGTGACCTTCATATCACGAGACAAATGTTGAAACACGCAAGTTGAATCAGAAAAGTTACAGCTATTATCTAATTGTTCACATTTTTTTCTAGAACCACTATGGACTTTTTTGGTACAAACGATTTACCACTATTTCTTCACAACTTTCTTCTGTTTATTACCCATTCAGTTGCCTTTCCCACTCGTTTCTTTCCTTATTTGGAGATTCGGAAATATCTGCAGATGGCGCCATATTCACTACCATTCAATACAATCCCATGAACATGCGGATGTAAGTAAAGCACTCATAGTTGGGATATGTCATTTTTGCACTGAGAATGTGTTTGTTTTCAATAGGACAAATCGTGGAAAATGAGAGCTTTGGTATATCACAATTTGTTTGATACTTCATCTCATGAAAGGTAGATGGCAGCTGTGCACGGTCATGCTTCTATCTCAAAATTTGATGTTGGTTGGGATCTGCCGTTATTATTCTGATCGCCTCAATTGTAATACAAGGTTATGCACTGTCTCTATTACTCTTACATTAACTGTATGATAAAAAATTGGAAAAAAACTTTCACATGGATATGTAATTGAATAGCAGAAGCTCCTCAGATGTCATTTTTTTTTTTTTTTTTTTTGTGTGTTTTTACGTATGATGTATTAATAGCAGGTAATGAAGATGATTTATGATCAACATTTTTATTAATTTGTACTTTGCAACAACCAAAGACTAGGCTATACATCACCCCATATCTTGCCATATTCATACCAGATTTCCTTTATATCTGAACTATTATATCTAAATGTCAATGCTAATATTAGTCATACAAAAGTTAACAATAATATGGTAAATGCAATAGGTAAATAATTAAATAAATAAAAGTGCACAATGTTCAAGATAGTCAAGTTCAATAGTTACACCTCATTTGCATCTCTTGTCTATGGATCATAATTTCTTTTTTACTTTAGTCAAATACCTTCTTACTATCTTTACTAAAGAGTTCAATTAAGGCTACCTTTCCATCTAATTTGAAACATTTTCCATGTATATGAACTTTCTTCCTTTTCAATCTCCATACATCTGCTCATGCCTAAGCAGTGCTCTCTCTGATTCTTATTTAATTTATCCAGATATATTTCCCTTTCCCATGAATTTTTATTGATCTTTTTTCCCCTATGTTGCTAAAAACCTTTTTTTTTTTATTTCTATATCTTCAAATCTCCTAGCTACTTTCCAAAGAAAAAAAAAACAATTACATTATTTTGCCTCCAAATATCTCCCAAATCATTCTGAAAGTTGATTTGCAAACTATAACTCTATCTATTGCTCCCTTAGTTTCTTTCTTTAAATTCTATGCATTGCTTTAATAAACTCTTCATCTTGATTTAGTATTCTATATCTATGTTTGAGAACTCACTCCATAATCATCTTTTCTTCCCATTTCAATTTATGCAGATTCCTTTACTCTCTTATTTGACAAGCCTAAAACTTCCCTGCAAAACATTTTGTACACTGTATCCACAACTTCCCATCCTCCATTTAGTCCCCATGTTTCAATTCCATATAGTATTTTTGCTTCCATTTACATCCTGTAACCACTGCCAAAATTCCTTCCCTTTTTGCCATGCCAATTTCTTCTATTTTTCCAATTTTCCACCCCTATCAACTTTGACCCCTAAATATATACTATCTCTAACCAGTGTATATTCTTTCTTACACATTTCGTACTTTCCCTATTTGGTCTCTTTTTTAGATACTATAATTATCTATAATTTGAGTCTTCTCCTGATGTACTTCAAGTTCCACTCAGTACAGTATAAATCTGTTTGCTGCAAGGATTGCTTTAGACCAATTCAGGTGGATCCTACAACTAAATTATCTGAAAATAATAATCCAGTCATTGCCACATTGTCGATCACTGGCAAACAATTATTGCTTTTTCCTCTGATGATATATCATCAATGAACAAAAATAATAAGAAACAGCAACAAAATGGAATTTGGAATTTAGCAATACCCATACATGTGTATGATTACATAAAAAAAAAAAACTACCACAACTTGAAAACATATCGTGCAATATTCCATACCCTAGCACATAGGATTGTGCAGGTATTTCTCAAAAAAAAGGAACATAACAAAGAATATGTACTCGTACAAAAAGTTAAAGCACAGAATGCTTTCAATCATCACTTGGTAGACAGGCTAATAAACAAATATAAAAAACAGAAAGATCATAACATTCATTAATGGTAACAACTCATAGCATAGAGATAGCAAATTTACATTCTATCCAGGCCTATACCTTAAATTCAGTCAAATCTTCCGAGAACAAGATATAAAATTGGTACCATACAACAGGTACAACCTTAGAAATTTGCTTAGTCATCATCTAAAAGACACAATACCAAATTAGGATTCTGCCTAAAAAACTGCAAAGTATGCCCAAAGACATACATAGGAAAGGCAAAAAGGAATATACAAACAAGACTAAAGAACATTTAAGGAACTTGAAGCCAAAGGAAATAGACAAATCAGCAGTAACATACCATTTTTGGACCACCCAGCACAACATTAAACAAAGCATCACAATACCAAAACCTGCCAAAATACCTTTACAATTGATGGTATGGGGAAAAATCCATGTTTTAAAATACCATGACATAGTCATGAATTTTGAAATACCACCATCAGACTATCTTTTCAAGTTCACCATTAGAGAGCAGCACAGTCACCAACTCACCAACAACAATTTCCCTGAGCTTCAGATGAGATTAGCTGACATTGAGGACCAAAAGTTCCTCGAAACATGTCCTAGTAACTCAATCCTGCAAACATTGGGGGGGTTATGTCAAATAACAGTTATAGAGTATTAACATCTTGTAATCATTCATGGCTTTGTATAATATTTGGATAAGCTAGTAAAAATGATGTGAAATTTGTAATATAAGAAGAGTTTGAATTGAAATAGAAACACTTGGATTACTTACATTTTTATTGTCTGATTGGTTACAAGAATTATTTGCTCATCTTCAGACGTTGACATAGTTTGTATAAATGTTTGTTTAAGGGCTAGAATTTAAAATAAGTGGCTATTCTTTTCTTTTTCTTGAATTCCTATTATCATAGTGATATACAAGGTAAATCTACCGTGTCAAAATTGCACATAAGTGATATAAAAAATCCTATAATCTGAAGTGTAAAAAGAAACAATTGTGAGTTATAGAAGTTTGAGTTGGATTATAGTAACACTATAACATCACTAACAGATACCATTTTTACCTGGACATGTTTCAAAGCATGTGTGTGTTTTATCTTCAGCAGACTCCAAATGACACAGTATTTCCTCTGATGGTTTTTGAAGTGTTCAGCTTTAACCTGATTGGTGCTCCTGTTGTTTATTTCCACCGAGTGCTGTATGGTGGCAAATCAAAATTCATTAAATTTTAGGTTCTTAATGATGTGGATCTTCTCCCAAACATCCAACCCTGCAGTGTATCTTGCTGGTTTCAAAATGTAATATTTTGGTTTATTTGTATGTTGATTTACGTTCTCAGCTGTGAAGTAAGTTATCACACAGATTTACACCCTACAGCAATAATATACTGGTTTTCTTTTGAAACGGAGGATTGTTGTCTCAGATTGCCAAGTGTGTCTTACCATCCTGTTATTTAAATTAAGTATTTTTTATGAATATCATGATTAGCAGGAAGTAAAATTGAGAAAATTTATTGTGGTAACTTGCAGATTAAATGATAATGGACATAAAGTTATGCGGCTTTGCACATCTGTTCGAAAATTGAAGGCAATTGGTGAATATTTTAAGATGTTTGTAAGACTATTTACAGAATTTGAATATCTAGTGTATTTCATTGGGGTCTCAACATAAAAAGACAACACCAATTGAGAAGCTGCTTCAGAATGGCATTGCTCCTAATCTCTATACTGTAATCTTTTTCTGTTTTAGATTCATCATGTGTTAGCAATGAGACATACACAATCTCACCAGCAAGTAATGTAGCCGTAAGACTGAAGGAATTAGACAGTATTGAGGAAGAGAATGATATAAACAGCTTGATTGGGTAAGATGTTGCTCTCAGTTTGTGCTGCATGTTTCTTCAGGTTACATCTAAATTTGTGTCCTTATGAAGCTTACTTCCACTTTGGAAGATATTTATAATAGGAAAAGCTTTATTTTCATTTGGGTGTATTTACGCGAAATTGTGATTTTTTTTTTTTTTTTTTTTTTTTTTTTTTCCTATCCTTTCCTTTTTTATTTTTCTTTTCTTTCTCTTTAAACATTTTCAGGTTTTCTATTTTGGTGTGTAATAATAGCACATACTCTCTAGTTTTCAAAGCTGCATAGTTTATATAATATTGCTTACCAAAAGTGGGTTTAAGTTATAATTTTGTGCCCCTAGCACTACTACTCTGAATTTCACTATTTTTCCAAATTAAAATTTTCAACATTTTTACACTTTTAAATCACAAAGGAGAACTGTTAGATGCTCTAGAGATCATTCATGTATCATTTTTAAGCTTATTAGGCAGGGAATGATTAAGGCCATCTGTGGCTTTAATCTTAGAAAACTTCTGTAGTCATTTAAAATCAAAATCTGGTTGGTAAAATTGTTTTGAGTTTAAAAATCTACAGCTTTTTAAACATTTACTTTTCCTGATATTTGAGGTTCACAACATTGTGGATGTTCAGATAAGCAAATTGGTGTTTTAAAGTCTGAGATACATTAAAAAAGTGTTTATACGTTCCACAGTTTTACATTTTTTACACATACTTTTGTTGTTGAAGTCCTGGCAAAATCATTATAATAGCTACATAATTTTATGTTATTTGTATGCTTTTTTTTTCATTTATATGTTCAAATATGAAGTCCTTAGAAGTACCATTTATACTACGGTCGATTTCACAGCTTAAGCGTAAACCAAACCTTTCAATAAAGAACTGAAAGCTGCTAAAGGTAGGGTTACGCTATGCTTTATATTTTGCAAGTTTCACAGTTGATTGCACATGAATTGTGTATGAATTTGCATTGTTCATGAGATGCTGCTCCTCAAATATACTTTTGTAGGTTGTCCAGCAACATATACTTTAAATGATAAAAAAATCACCAAAATTTTGGGGGGGGGGGGAATTGACACAGAGTGAAATAGAATTGTGTACGACAGTTTTGACAGCTTTGCATACAGTAGATTTTGAGATGGTGGAAAAATGCCAAGAAAAGCATTGTTTCAAATGGGAGCGCTTTGTTACTGAAATATAAAGCATTATGTTACAGAACAAATGTATAGTATGACAAAATATTCAATAAAAATATGAAGTATAGATTTCAAATTAAGTATTGTTGCCAGTCGGTTTTGTATTAATTGAATCAATAATTTCTTGTACCTCATTGCCAACTATTTAATCAAAATCTCTCGTAGAATTCAGTGATTCCATATGTGAAAATGATTTGGATGTAATATTCATGTGCTTGAATGACCAGGGAATTTACCTGACATTCACCCCATAAAAAATTTGTGGACTATTTGCAAAAAAAGAGACTTGAAAAATTTGATTGCAAAAGAATGTTGGATATTAGCTTTAATTCAAGTGTGGTTTCATGATCTCAAAAATGTGTGTTCTAATTTTGTGGAATCAGTGCCTAGTCATTAATAGAACTTGTAAAAAAAGAAAGGAGGACATATTAAGTATAAAGAAATGTAAATTGCAAGTAATTTATGATTAAATTCATGAAAGCATGAAAAATGTGTTATTCTGTTCTGATTAATTTACATGCGACTGTATGTGATGTGACACTAAAATGTTATAGCATAATAAAGGCCTCAAGTATATTATCTAAATAGAAAATCTTATCCGTAACAATTGTCTTTGCAGCTGTACTATAGTAGCCATTACCACTATCACCTCCTATTGCACAATGCTTGTACACTTCCATTCCCCCCCTCTCTCTCCCTCCTCCTCTCTCTTCCTCCTGTCTGTTATGTGAATTTCATACAAATTTGTATTAAGTAAAACTTTTTACAATGATATTATGTTAGGTTTGTTATCTAAATAGAAAATCTTATCCATAATCTTTGCAGCTGTGCTTTCTCCTACTGCTCGGTTATGAATACATTTCCGTTCTCCCCTCACTTCTGCTCACTATTTGAATGACTGCACAACATTTTGTTGAAAAGTTACATTATATATAATTTGTAGTCAAAGTATGAACTGTTTTGTCTGCATCTGCCACATCCTCCATCTGCTACTATCATAGAAAGGCATGGATGAAATCATACAACATTTTTAAAATTACTTTTAAAGGTTTTACTTACCAACTTTATGAAAGGAGATGCCAAAACTGGCCACCATAGTTCACCTTGAGAGATCTGGCAATTTCCTGGTGGACATTTTGTTTTAATTCCTCCAGGGTGTGTGGATTTCTTTTGTACACTTTGTTTTAATTTACCTCACATAGAAATTGCAGGGGGTTAGGTTGGGGGACTGAGGTGGCCACAAATCTCTACTAATAATTCTGTCCTGAAACACACTTTCAATTGTTCTCATCGAAAGATGGCTGCATGAACTGTTGCAGCGTCTCATTGAAAAAAGGCAAAATCATGCTTTCTGTCTGTAACTTCTCTAAAAAAAAAAAAAAAATGGGGGGGGGAATTGTATTCACGTATGTATGGGCAAAAATTTACTCAAAAGAATTGCTCTATAACTCTTTCTCCGCAATCTTTCTGTAAATTGTACTTTCATTTGGTGAGCTGACTGAGACAAATCATAAATACATTCTGTGCAGTAGAAAACACATGCCGAGCCATAATACACACATAATAAATCACTCGTTATAACTGAACTTCACCATATCACTGTCAACTCAATACTGCACTTCGAGAGCAGAGCAAAACAGCGTCAGAAGCGTGACCTTGTTTACAGCAGCAGTGCTGAATCATGTGTCCACATGCCCAGTGAAAAAACACTGCATAGCTGGTACAAAGATTTTTGACTCACTCGATAGTATGTTAAATTACAAAATTAAGTTCCGAAAAAAGATCATTCTGTAACCGGGTAAATACTGCATCCGTTGACCTTCATATTACTGTAGTGTGCTTCATTGCCCAGAAAAGCAACATAGCAATTTATTTTAAATTTAGTCATGGCACAAGTAGGATTGCTTCTAGGCTTATGTTTTTCATACTTCTGTAATTGTTATATAGTGCATTTTGAGAATAAAAAGTTGCTCTACGGTTACAAAAAAGGTTCACATAAGTACTTCCATTACATATGCAAATAATGATTGGGGATTTAATGATTATAGCAACAAAGTGCTGTAGTTTAAACCCACTTATAGTCATGTAATATCAAGCTAAATGAAGTCCTATACCCAGTGATTAAATCGGATAATATCTGTGTTCCAAATTGTTTTAGCTTTACATTAGTCAACTAATTCTTTAAAAGAAAACCTTTAACTGTATTCTTCCTCTCGAGATAATGAACTTTGGGCATTATTACTTGGAAAATAATTTATTTGCTCAGAGTGACAACTTAGGCAATTTAGCTATCTAAGTTTACTAAATAATTTGCGATACATATAAACAGCTGGATTTTCTCATTTTTTTTCAGCAATGTCCAAATGCTGTCAGTGAAAACTCCAGTGAAAACTCCAGCGAAACAATCCAGTGAAAGTATTAAAAAAGAGAGGGCACCAAAGTGTCATTCTATGTCCTTGCGAAGTGATGCCAAGCAGTCTTCAGGTATTTGTAATTTCTGCATCATACCTTAAGCGTAAAAATCATACATTCAGATTATTCAGGAGCACAAGAATTATTCTTTTATACTAGATCTATCTAGGCAGTAATTTGGAAAGTTAAATTAGCCTTGAAAAATCCAAAGCCATTACTAGGACTTGTGCCATAATTCATGCCAGAGCTTTATTAGTAAGCTACCATGTGAGATGCCCATTTGGTCATTAAATCCTCTCATTCTAAACCTGATTCAATCTATATATTCTAGTTATTTTCTAAGACATCTTTCATATGCCCTGGGTACAAGACAAATAATGCATGTTGGATACATCTCCATAAGAACACATTAGGCAACAATGCACTTTAATAGAAACTGCAAAATGGTAAATACTTTGGCTATCTCACACTAAACTAATTAAAAACAAAATGAAAAGCAACTTGCAAAGGTGGTAGCTGCATCTGATTAACCATATTCATTACAGTTTTTGCACCTTATATCCCTAATTCAGAGAATTAATAAATGAATTTACTTCCAAGTGTCTGCTTATACTGTGATGTGTTTTTGTATGACATAAAATATTTTATATTGCTTTAAAATATCATATGAGGTGTTAGCTATTATTTCGGGGGGGGGGGATCATATCAGATAAATGAAATTGGTGATTTGAGCTCAGAAACCCTAGAGCTTCGAGTTACCCACAGATAATCTTCTCAGGATTAGGAAAACTGCACAAGAAATTTATCTGAAATTGAGAATCGAATTCGTGACCACTTGATTGTGAGGCAGGCACACTGCTACCAAAAACCATAGGGATGAGTTAAAACTATTTTATTACCAATTTTGAAAATTTATGCGATTACATTGTATATTAAAGCAACAATGAAATGTTTTTGTTAAGTTATCTATAAGTGAGTTCATTTCTCTTACTACTTCATGAACTAGAGTAATCCATCATCTGGAGAAATCAGGTTGAGGGTCAAATTCATAGCCATCACTTATGTGAAAAAGAGATCTTTAAGCAATAAGCATTTTTGTTTGATAAGGAATTACTTATTACCATTTGGTATTCATTAATTATGTGCTCAACACTAAGCACTACTGTGTTTCTGAAGAGTATGTGGCAACATGGCTCAACTGTTTCATAGTCCCTTAGAAGTGCAAAGGAGTGTGCAAACAAAGATGCAGGTTATCACACAACCAGATGAAATTCATTGTTCTTTCATTTAAAACATTTGCTGATCTTATGTTGATAAGTTGCAAACTTTGAACAGTCCTTATAATATATAAAAAAAAACTGAAGCTAATAACAGTGAAGCCACACAAATACCAATGTAACAATTAATAATAAACTACACTTATGTTTCTCAAATTCAAATTCTATTTCATCATCAGCTTCTTGTTGCTGTTGTATTTCATTTTTAAGGAATTTCTGGTCCATCTTTTAGCACAATACAAAGCAATTCTAAGCAAAATTCCACTATGCTGAAATAAGGTTTATACTTGTGTCTGCAGAGCTAGCTGTAAGAATGATGACTCAACATTCAAAATTTATAATGCACATTGTAGCACTCAGATTCCAATATACATGGTAAAATAACAAGTGGAAAATTTTATGTATCATGTGTACATGTGCTTAGGCACTCGGCTGCCTAGTTTTCATTCGGTAGGTCTCTCACAACTTCAGAAGCTGAGCAAAGCAACAACATTGAGACATCAAGTATATTATACATCCTGATATCAAGTGGCTTCAATGGTAAGGTTTCATTCTGTTTGTATACCCCCGAGTTCATGTACATGTTTGTGCACTGTTCAGCTAGTGCATTTTAAATTAGATAGCCTATTCACCACATTAACTGAGGGCCTTAAAACATTCTTTGGTTGACAACACTGCAGAAAGAGAGGTGGGGAACCTCTCTGTTCTTCCTTGTAGCCCTTGTCCCTCATAGAGTTATGCCCAAGAAAAGGTGTGTGCATAGTATATTGAATGTATGCCCAATATCACACAATTCTTAGCAATGCAACAATGCATGGCATAAACTGTACTACATGGATCATGTCAGTACTTTCAAGTGAGCCTAATTTGTAAAATTGAATTGTGCTTGAAAAATCTATTTCCATTGCCAGATTCAAATCATGGTTCTTCAGCTTTCTGGTGATGCTCTACCACTGAGCTGCTGTGACAACACACTTGTACATTTGTTAAAGCTTCTTGTCTAATTCTAGTATCCTAGTAAACCCTCAAGGCAGTCTAAATTATTTGAGATCTTGTGCTTGGCTTTAGAGTTAACCGCTTTTGAAATTTGTGAAATAACATCATCATTGGAATGGAAATACATTTAGAAATTTCTATACTCATTATAAATGCATAAAATGTTTAAGCAAGCATGTAACTTTATTTCTTTGTTACAGCTTCAAAAAATGTGGTTGCTAAAGTATCACATAGCTTATGTGATAAGACGAAAAACAAAGTTGTGTCAAGTGAAGGTGAGTAACAATGCTGTGGTAAACCCATAAAATGCATCTTAATATTATACGTGTAGGAGTAATTTATATAACCCATGAATGTATTATGTAATGTGCACAGGATGAAGTCATTAAGGTTTGTATTAAACTGTATATCTCTGTCATACTGTTAACAGTAAATTCTTGTGAAACAGCTAATGCCAAAATGTGTTGTTCTGCAAACCTACAGAGCCAGAGCTTTTCAATAGGATTGTCTAAAGGGGTAGGGGGAATTATAAGTATGCCATTAACATCCAAACTTTTTACAGTTATGATGTCTATTCTGCAAGTATTTATAGATAGTTAAGGTGTATATGAGTGTTAAAAACATACCAGAAAACAAAATTGTTATAACAAATATATAAATTAATTATACACTTCTACATAACCAGCAGCTTAGGCTAGCCAAATATTTTGGGTATACTAAATATCTGATAACTTCCATCATGTTGAGGGCAGATGAGGATGGTATAAAAATATGACCTTTATGACCAATTACCAACAATGAAATTGTTAATCTAGCTGTCCATATATTATGAAACTCAAGTTCTATTAGTTTTACAATTCTTAATTTTTGCACCTAAACTGTTAAATTAAAGTCTTTTAACAAGAGTCAATTGATTAAAAAAACAGTTGTTACAGAGTTTGCACACCTTTTATTTCATATATATTTTGAAACTTTCAACCATACACTATTTTGTTATAGAATAAAATATTTATAGTCGTATGACATTTACATTGTGTATCTAAGCTTGCAAACTGGCGACTCATCAAATATACTTAAAAAGTAAGTAACAACATTTTTAATATATGCATGATATACAAGATATTATTTATCAAATATATTGAAAATTGGATTTGTAAATATATGGTAATACTAAAATATATTTACTGGTCTAGTGATTCTATTGTGTTATCCATAAATTCTTGAATGGATTAATTTGTTTTATATTCTAATATTTCTTTAACTCTTTATGAACAATTACTGATATATGGTGGACTTTGTGATAGTGATGTGTTTTAACAACTGAAAATTAGTTGAGTCGATTTTCAATCTTTATGAACAAGTTTAAAGTTTTTATATCTTTGATTTTTTGCGGAAGTTTGTTGTATACTATCATATCTATAATGCAGGGGTTTTTTCATAGTGTTAGTCTATGCATGGGGAATTTTATGGTAGATTCTTTCCAGATATTGTAGTAATGTCAGCTTTATTAATATAAAAATAATAGTTGCAACCAATCTTCACTTATCTTTTGGAATCCTTGCCTGATTAAATTAAATTTAAATTCACCTACTTACAGCCTAGCTAAATGGTTAAATAAAAAATTCACTAATTTTGAAAAATTTGAGAGTTTAAGTATTAAAAATTCTTTTGAGTTAGTTGAAAGGATCAGCAATATTACATTGTCTACTAATGATAAGCTTGTTTCTTTTGATGTAACTGCTTTGTTTTCAAGCATTCCTAGAGAAAAACTTTTGACATTTTTAAAAAAATGGTTAAGTTCTATAGAACTGAATGAAAATTTAATAAATGATCTTGTTATCCTTACTAATCTTTGTTTGGATCAAAATTTTTTCAGCTTTAATGACAAATTCTATCAACAAACTTCTGGTTTGGCAATGGGTAGTCCACTTTCACCTTTTCTTGCTGATCTTTTCATGAGCTATTTTGAAATACAGGTCACTAAAGCATTCCCTCTAATTTTTAAAACTTGGTATAGGTATGTAGATGATATATTTGCTATTGTTCCTGATAAGCATGTAAATGATGCTTTAAAACTTTTAAATTTACAAGATAAGGCTTTAAAATTCACATTAGAAACTGAAAGTGATGGTTATCTCCCTTTCCTGGATTTAAAAATAATAAAAAAAGACAATAAATTGAATTTTAGAATATACAGAAAGCAAACCCACACTGATAATTATATAAAAAATAATGGCTTTAACCCTTTTTCACATAAATTTGCTGTTTTTAATAGTTTAATTTATAGGTTAATTAATTTACCCCTTAATAAAGATGAATTCTATAAAGAATATAAACACATTATTAACACTGCTTTAATTAATGGTTTTAATACTGATTTTATAAATAAAAAAATTGAGAAGTTTAAATATCAAAAAGCTATTAAAGATATTTCTACGCTTAAGAAAATAAAAGATAATTACATTTTTAAAAAATTTACTTATCACCCTTGGGCAAATAAAAAATTCACAAATATTTTCAAAGAGCATGGCATAATATTGGTTCCTCAAAATAAATACAGTATAAAAAATTTGTTGGGCTTTTCTAAAAAGGATGAAATTTCAAAAAATAAAAAATCTGGCATTTATCAATTAAACTGTTTAAATTGTGACCTTGTTTATATTGGTAAGACTAAACGTCATTTGGAAACCAGAGTAAAAGAACACTTTAGGAATATTAAATACAAACAAATTGATAAATCAGCTGTAGCAGAACATTTTTGGAAATTTAATCATGAAATAAATCCAGATGTTAAATTATTAAAACACTTAAATGGGCCCATAGATTTAATGGTTTGGGAGAAAATATTTATATTAAAGTATAGAAATCATGCAATGAATTTTGATATACCTCCAATTGACACTCTTACCAAATTTGTTTTGATTCCAGTAGTTAGCAATGCATTGGTACACAATCCACCTAGTAGCAGTAACCATAACAGTGTAAATAACAGGCAAGGATTCCAAAAGATAAGTGAAGATTGGTTGCAACTATTATTTTTATATTAATATTTGTGTTATTCTTCACTGTTACTAGCTTCTTTTTACATTTAAAAATGTCAGCTTTGTTTTTCTATGAAGTTGACTAATTATAATAGACAGGTGAGCATATCTAAGAGATATATTGAGAGCATTGTTAATCTTTTAAATAGTAGTTTGCATGTAACATTATGCATATTATGTTTTTTGAATTCTGAAGACTGTTTCCCACCCATTATATACTGTAAGTCAGGATCGAGTTATAGAAATGAAATTTTCTGTTTTACATCATGAAATTCTATTACTTCTGTCTAATAATATAATCTTTTATGAAGTGGCAACTCTTGTTTAAAAATTGTACAGTATTTGAAAAAACGGTTTCATTCATCCATGTTCTTATTGGCTTTCAGTCTTGTGTAAAGATACATCATTATTAAAGAGTTGTTTTATGTGCACATATACTGTATTTATCCGAATAAAGACATGTTTTTCTCCAAAATATTAATGTACAGAACATGGGATCATCTTGCATTTGCAATATATATCTTCCAAATAACATACAGGGGAAAAAAATAAGTTTAAAACTTCATGGGTACAGCTGTGGCGAAGTCTGGGTGAAATTATAAAGATTGCCTCCAAGATCGCGATATATGTGGCAGATTTTGTGCGTTTCATTTAGCGCCAAAAATTAAGTGTTGGAAAAAAAGATTTCTTACCGAGACTAAAATAAAATTAAAGGACTTTCTTTTGCATCAGTTATTGCATGTAATGTTGAATTGGGAGCCAAATGTCTAGCAGAGAAAGGTTAGCTGTGTGTTCCCACTGCTCCTACCAGCCAGTTATACATGTACTGGTAACATTTATGCTTTCCCCTCTGCCTCTTTATGCCACCATCAATGTGAATTTACAATCAAATTTGATATAGGTAAAACAACGTTTATGACGTGTTAAGTTTATTGTGTTAATAAAAAATTGCACCCGTAATTGTCATTTCAGATATACTGCTCATCGAACACATTCTGTGCATCTCCATCTCTCTCCTGCTCAAACGATAATTAATGCAGAAATTTGAATTAAGTAAATGTTTTACAATGCATTATATTAAGTTTGTTGTCTATAGAAAATTTTACCTTAATTGTAATTACGCTAAGCTGTCACCATCACCGAGTATAGACATGCTGGTACATTTTCATCTCTCATCTGACAAGATGAATTTCTGTGCAAATCCAAATTAAATTAAAGTTTTTAGATGTGTTATATTAAGTATGTTCTCTAAATAGAAAATCTTAACCATCATCGCTGTTACAGCTACGCAGCCACCACTGCCTCTTCATGTTATACCGTACATTTCCGTACTCCCCTTTCCATCTCTCTGCCACTCAAAACATTAATTTCCATGCAAATTCAAATTCTTAATTTCGGTAAAACTGTTTTTACAATAAGCGTTTTTATTAGGTATGTTGTCTGCATAGAATAAATCAATTATTGTTTCAGTTTCACTGCCATTGCCACTATTACAATCTTTGATCACACATATTGGCATATCATTTCTGTTCTCCTCTTTCCCGCTTTCCTCCCAATATATGAATTTCTGCACAAATTCAAATTAAAAAAAAAAAAAATGGGGGGACTTAATCTGCTTGCATGTCCCTTAGTTTGATAAGGCAAAACTTTACATTTTATTTAAGAATTAAGTAATCATCTTTTTATGCAGCTGATATGCTAAATTCCAAAAATTAAGTTCTAAAAGACGGGGATCGTCTTGCATTTGAGGTCTTCTTGTATTCAGATAAATACGGTAATTTTCATTGTTCTTTCAATAGGAGTATTTGCTATTATAGCTAGTTTGTATGCTGACATCCATTATTTACTGATTACTGTATGAGTTATATTTTCTAACTCATCTTATTATTATGATTTAATATAAGAAGCACAGTTCATAAGGCCATTCCTTCATTAAAACTGATGTTACAATCACAAGACTTTCTTCATCTGTTCTGCAAACAAATTATTCTTACAAAAGATTAATCTTTTATCTACATCATACTAATCTAGATAAGCGCTACAGATATTTTCTTATTTCTTCCTTCTATACAGAATGGAAATAAGGGGACACACTAGGCTAAAGCGAGTCAAATGTGTTAAAAGTTGGTCTCTATGTAAACAATTGAAGTTTGGTTTGCTTTACATGGCGAGGAATAAAACGAGAAATGAAACCAAAGGTGACTTCAAATTGAGGAAAGTTATGCACTTTAAAATTGATTGAAAGCAATAACAAGGAATATCTCAGTTAACTCAGAAAAGAAAACATATGGCATAAAATATGTGTCTTAACAATATCTTCATTTTTTTGTGCAGTAAGTTTTTTTCTATTTCTAACGTTTTACTAGTTATACAAATTCAGAATGAAGAGGTTTTTCAGAGGCTATTCCCAGAGAATTCATGATATACATCTAATTTGAATATACATCTTTCGTACACGGTAAATTAATCAAAATTTTGGGGAAAACAAAATTTTCAAAACATTTTCCAATACATGCTGTGGCTGTTTTTTTTTTTTTTTGTTTTTTTTACTTCCTCTACTATGTATGTAGTATATAGAGAAGGTATTGTATTCCACCCAACATTTTGATACTGAGATTTCACCAGAAATACACGTTTTGGGTCCCCCTGATTCCAAAAAAAAAAAAAAAAGCCTTTTTAGAAATAGGTCTGTTGTGTGTGTGTGTGTGTGTGTGTCTGGACAGCATAGCTCAAAAACGAAAACATCATTAAATATCAAACTTGGTATTTAAATTTGCTATCTTCCAAGGCTGCGACAAAGATTTTCAAGAAAATCCCCCATCCCCCAACTACCCTTTCTTTATATGGAAAAAACGATTTTGATTAAAATTGCTTATATTTAGGATATTTACATGACAAAATGTATATCTTGAATTTTCTAGGAATAGCCTCTGTTTACATGTTTATTCTGGATGAATTTTGCATAACTGGTAAACTGTAAGAGATAGACAAAAACTTATTACACAAAAAATGTAGATCACAATAAAATAGAGAATTTATGTCATATACATTTTTTTCGTGGAGTTGGCCATTTTAGAGATACTCCTTGTTATTGATTTCAACTTTAGAACACTTCAACTCTTCTTATATGGGAAACCTTTCAACTGCTGGCTACACAAAGAAATGGATTTCAATTCTATAGCAACCATATTTTAAAATATTTGATAGACAGTTTAGCCTAGCATATTCTCTTATTTCCCTTCTACTTATAAAGGAACTAAGCAATAAGACGTTTCTGTTAGTGCTTTAG
This sequence comes from Hymenopus coronatus, assembly GCA_030762935.1. NCBI lineage: Eukaryota > Metazoa > Arthropoda > Insecta > Mantodea > Hymenopodidae > Hymenopus > Hymenopus coronatus. The sequence continues at coordinate 80,672,033 of CM060898.1, read as the reverse complement.
CATAAATAGATAGAAGAACAAGCTTATTAACAATAATTTGTTACAGAGCTGTAGTGAAAGTCATGTGAATGGAGCACATCAGATTTTTTTTCTTTTAAATCTTTGTGCAACATCCTTGGAAGATATTAAATTTAAATACCAAGCTTGGTATTTATCTGTCTTTTCGTTTTTCAATTATGCTATCAGACCATTTTCTTTTTGAACTCGGGGGGGGGGGCCTCAAAATATATTTCTGGTGAAATCTCAGTGTCAAATTTTTGGATGAAATAAAATATTTTCTCTATTCCTTATGAACATCTTTCAAATAGGTATTTGCATCATTCTTTGAAACAGTTGACAGTGTGTAGTGTTGTCAGCAGATTGTTTTGGAAGATTCTGTAATTTAAAATATATTGATTAACTTTTCTTAATCTTGTACATAATGCTGTTGAAACATAAGATGTTTCTTTTTCACAGAACACAGCAGAAATCTGCACAGTCATTGTTTTAAGTTGTTCTGTTTACTCAGTATTCAAGACTGCATATTTCAGTACTGCCAAGATAACTCAGGATAATACAAGGGTCAATAAATAATTATTGAGACAAATAGAAACTTTTGTTTATACCAGTTTTTCAAAGTATTCCCTGTGGCATTGGGGGATGTGTGCAGAGTTGCAAATGAACCAGATAAAAAAAAATGTGTTCCATTCACAGAACTTCTCTAGCTGTTCCGCAAACATGCTTTCTTTACCAAAGATTACTTTTTTATGTCATATTAACCAAGATAAACATCAGAAACTGCCTTGTTGCTTGGTTCGTTGTAAGAAGTAGGGAAATAAGGTAATACTGTAGGCTAAATAAAGCTATTGCTATGTGAAACAATTGAAAGTCGGTTTTTTGCACTCTTGGGAGTAAATAAACATAAATGAAATAAAAGTTAACTTCTGCTTAAGAAAAAGTTTAGTAGGAAGGAATATCTTGGAAACAGTTAACTCTACAAAAAAATGTATATGGCTTAAATTGAATGTTTTAATGAGATCTACATTTGCAAGTTTTTGTCTATCTCATAGTTTACAAATTATACAGAAGTCATTCAGAAGAAGAGGTCTTCAGAGGCTATTCGCAGAGAATTCAAGATATACATTTCGTTTGTCATGAAAATATGTTTAATATACAGTATTTTATTAAAGCCGTTAGTCATTTTGAGAAAATCGAAATTTCCGAAAAATCATCCATACAAAAGTTAGTTGGGGATTTTCTTTTTTAAAATGTTTGTGTTGCATCCTTAGAAGATACTAAATGTAAATACCAAAATTAGTATTTAATGGTCTTTTCATTTTTGGGCTATTCCTTAGTTAACAGTTTCTGTGATATTCTTTGTTATTGGTTTCAATTTTAAGCTACTTAAACTTTACTCAAACAAGAGGTAATCTTTCGTCTAATTTCTCTTATGATTTATGCTACACGTGCAAAGCAAAATCTGTATTTCAATTGTTTCACATAGTAACTAGATTTTTTTAAAAGATTTGACTATAACTTTAGTCTATTTCTTTGTAGGAACTAATACAACCATTTCTGCTAATGTTTATCTCCATTCCACAATATAGATGAAGGAATAATCTTTTGTAACAATGCTAGGTGAATGAAAATCATCAGATTTTTATTTCTTATATCAGTATATTAAGTATGTTGTAATAATCAAAATCATTACTGTGCTTTTGAGAATCTAAAGAAATAAATATGTTTTCATCTTAAAGTTAGTCTGGGATGAGAATTTTCTTGAAATCTTTATATGTGCTCTGTGAAAGATTGAACTTAAACTTGATAATTTAGGAAGAATTTCAGTAAATTTGGACCATTATACACTACTTGTCCTAGTAGCCAGAGTACCAATTTACTGAATTTTTATTTTTGAATTACGATGTTCACGGACACAGTTGCTTTCTAAAATTGGTTCTCTCTCTCTCTCTCTCTCTCTCTCTCTCTCTCTCTCTCTCTCTCTCTCTGTCTGTCTGTCTGTCTTTATTTATTCTTTGCTTGGAGTTAGGGCTCTACCAAAAACCGAGATCTCTGTACCAAACTTTTAGGTGAATTTATTTATTTGTTTAATTTTTTTTTTTCTTTTTTTATTCATTTTATTTTAATTAAAGCTCAAGCTTTAAACATGGCATTGATTCAAATTAGATTAATTTTTACATAATTGTATTATTGCAGGTACCATGGAGAGACGCAGAAAACTTGCCTTTGCTTCACAGGTAAGCACAATATGAAAATCTTATGTTTTAAGCTGTACACATTTATTACATACCATAAGAATTCTTGACAATTTTTCCATAAAATGTACAGGAGCCAGGGGTCAACTCTGCATTCAAAGGGAGAATTTTTTTCTCAGTCCTCAATAATTTTTTTTATAGCAAGTTAATAGTAATTATATATGAATCAAATTCAATATCTAAGAAATCTGCATATATTCACAACTATTTAATTATTAAAATTTAAAATATTTAATGCTCCTAGGGAGTTACTGAAGCTGGCCTGAAGTCTTCGTTTGGTTTATTTTGGACTCTTGCAGCAGGATGTATCGAGCAGTAAGCAGTGTATTGCAGTTCCCACACTTGGTTCTTTATTAATGTTAAAGGAATGTGTCAGTTTGCAGTGACTAATTCTGAGTGGCTAATTAGTATCTGCTCTCAACATTCTAATCTTCAGAGAGGTTCAAAGAAATTGATAGCACCAAATTTTTATGGCTTTGTGGACACATTTCATCACAGACATGACACAGCAATAAATTCTATTGCATTACATTTCGACTTGAGATTACAGTCTGGAGGTAGCTATGACAAGGCAGATCTTATTTGTGGTTCTATTCTTTATGATCCCCCTTCACTAAGCTGCAACAAAGGCATAGCATATGGATTTAAAATGTTATTGTACCACTAGATGTCTCAATAAAGAACAAAGTTAAATGTTAGGTCAGCTCCCTGGCGTAAAGCACATACCTTTATTCATAACTAGTATTTGAGAAACACAGTAAAGTTATTTGATATTTTTGCACAATTTTGTATTATTTTATTACTCGAGCTTCACCTGGTAATGTTGCAACCAGGGCTGCATAATGTCAGGCAGGCAACCTATGAAAACCAAATCTAGTGGAATTTAGCTGCTGCTGTTTGAGACACGAAGTTGCTAATGTATTCCATAGCAGGTGAATAAGGTGGGAAATTAATGATATGGATAGGTGGCTGTGTGTATTGCATTACAGAATAAATGGGACTCTCCTTCATATAGGGATGAAATATGAATACTTCACTTCTATAAAACCTGAAATAACAATTAAATCATAAACGCGTGCAATTCTGCAATATAAAATTAAATATAAAGTCTGGTTGTTTCATAATATATGCTTACTTAACAAATTCAAATTTCTGGCACAGAGTTGCACATGGTAGTTACTTACACAACCTGAATTAACTTAACCTTGCACATTTCTGCAATATTAAATTAACCTTAAAATCAGAGTGTTTCAGATATTGAATAAATACAAACTTCTGTTATGGATGGCAAGTGATACATAACCTGAAATAATTATTAAAGCACAATCTCTCGCAATTCTGCTACATTAAATTAACCTTAAAATTTAAATGTTTCATAATATCTTTATTTAAAAAAAAATGTGTTCCATTCACATGGCTTTCTCTACTTCTGTATAACAAATTATTGTTAGTAAGCTTATTCTTCTCCTTCATGCTAATCGAGACAAATATTAGCAGAAACGGTCTTATTATGTAGTTCCTTATAAGTAGAAGGGAATAAACTAGGCTAAACTGGCAGTCAAATGTTTTAAAATGTGGTTGCTATGGGGTTAAAACCTGTTTCTTTGCATGGCCAGGAGTTAACAAGTTTCTGTCTGAGAAAACTGAAACCAACAACAAGGAATATCTCAAAATGGTCAACTCCACAAAAAAAAATGTATATGACATAAATTGTTTGTTTTAAAGAGATGTACATTTTTGTGTAGTAAGTTTTTGTCTCTGTTACAGTTTACGAGTTTTAAAAACTTCAGAATTAAAAAATTTAAGATATACATTTTATTTTCCATGTTAGTATCTTAAATATAAGAGATTTTAATCAAAATCGTTATAGCCATTTTTGAGAAAATTGCATCCTTCAAAGATACTGAACTTAAAATCAAGTTTGGTATGTAACAAACGTTTTGTTTTTGAACTATGCTGCCCCCCCCCCCTCCCCACACACACACGCAGATTTTTTTTTCAAAATGCTTTTTTTTCCAGTGAATCTCGAAACATGTATTTCCGGTGAAATCTCGGTATTAAATTTTTGGATGTCATGCAATACCTTTCTCTATGCTATGTACATAGAACTTTGTATTATTACTTTCTCTTCATGTACTATCATAAGATTACAAGTGGTAGTGCATCACATAAGTACAACCTGGAATAATTATTAAAGCATAACCTCACGCAGTTCTGCAATATTAAAATCTGAATGTTTTCCAGTGAGTGGAAAACAAGCTGAGATGGGAACAAACCATGTTCTTGAAACATGTTCAAGTAAATGTTTATCTGTGATGTAATGTTACACAACTCCCCAACTATTTACTTAAATTATTCCACATTGCAATTGTAAGCTGCTTAATCTTCAAAAATTAATTATCAGTTGGTTGGTATGATTTAGCGAGGTTATGTGGTGCCTGGATGCAAAATTACCCTTCAGTTTATAGACCAGAACTTACTGGAAGAGGTTTACCATTGTCCCCATCAGCCTGAGTGTACTATACAATGTGATCCTTTCCACCTGTTGTGGCTTTTCATAAGAGCCGTGCCATCTGCACTTTCAGCATGCCTCATTTGAGGGAGATCGTGAAGATCAGTTTCAGCATTTTGTATGCTTTAATATTGCAGGCTCCTATGTCAACTATACAGCTCCCATACACTCCTTACAAATATGTATCATATTCACCAAATGTTGGTTTCCATTAACCCTTTCACTGCCAAGCTATACTGCCAGCTCTAAATAAGGCAAAATGTAAAGTTTTTCCACTATTCAGTTTTGAAGCTGTTGAGTTAAAGATTTTTTGCATTGGCTCTTGAATATATTGCTTCACTTTTCCAAAACTATGGAATGTTATTTGAGATCTTATGTATTAAAAAGAATTAAATGATTAACTTTGAATGTTTACCATTATTGTTATTGCTAAATGTCACTATTGCATTTTAGCAATGCTCCTCAAATTCTTCCTTGAAAGTGACATGTTCCAATATGCCATTCTGTAATATACATAATTAAAAACTGCACAAAACAAATACTATATGATTTATCCTGATATATGGTGGACTTTGAGACAGTGATGTGTTTTAACAATTAAAATTTAGTTGAGTCGACCAAAGGAATTGACAATGGAAGCACATGGCTTCTGAAACATGTTTTCCGAAATAAAAAAGTAAGTGACGACTCAACTAAATTTTAACTATATGATTTCTTTATGTGACACATTGCAATAGTCTATCAAAACAACATCACAAAGAAAGAGAAAATAAATATGAAAATTACTACCAACATGCAGTTTAAATATCATAGAGTAGCAAGAGAGATTACACATCTGTTGCATGAATGGTAAATTATCTGAACGTAAAAACTAACCTGTGTGGATCAGATCGGCACTTGACAATTAATGCATCCATATTATATTGGCTCACATTGGGTACAGGCACTCAAAGGGTTTACCAAAAATTCAAAATGTAATTATGATTTGTTGCTTCTAAAGTGAGTATGCTGCTGATGTTATTCAAATGGTTCAACACAGCTTTGCATGTGCCAGAATGACTTGAAAATTGCTAGACATGTGTGAAGAACTTCTGATTTTAAGCTGGCGAAAGTACATTTTTCTCCCTTCATTAATGACTAAGAAAATGACTTTATTTCTTGAAACCAACTGCGGTAGATAATAGTCAGAACCAATGTAAAATCCACACATTTACTTGAATGTTAAAAGTAACTTAGGATTTGAAGTTCTAAAATGTTTCAGTAGCTATATAATATTTTTGTAGTTTTGAAGTGCAGTAATGTAAAATACTCAATATGAATGCATTCTTAATCCCATGATGAGAGATAATTTTTTAATAAATTTGATAAGAGTTCATTCAAAAGACAAAAAATAAAAAATGTTCTCTCTCTCCCTTTCACACCACCTCCCTTCCTCCCTCCCTCCCTCACTCATTGTACATGAATTTGATCAGCATTATGAATTCTACTATTGTATTTAAAAATTTAACAGGATGAAAAGAAGTCAGCAATTAATGAGTCAAGCAAACGTAAAGGATCACCTCTGGTATGTGCTGACAACAAACGCTTTGTAAGCTTAGCAGAAGCAGTTATTCGTTTCCAGCAGAATACTCCAGAGAGGTTTCACTCTCAGCCTCATGCAAGTAAGTCAACAAATATATTATTACTTAAATTAAAATTTGTAGTTTGTAAAATTTTTCTTGAGTACGAGGGTTGGCTGATAAGTCCTGGGCCTCTCAATGAAAACAGCATTAAAAACATTTTTTTTTTTTTAACATAATCTCGGGAAAGGCATATCACTGTTCTAATTTAACTAAACCATCTCTGTAGTGCAATTTATCAAGCTCCTCAAAATAGCTGTTTACCCTATCAATGATCTCGTTGCTGTGAAATCTTCATCCTCCAAGAAATTTTTTGAGGTTTGGGAACAGGTGGTAGTCACTGGGTGCTAGATCTGGCAAATAGGGTGGATTTCAAGCAATTCAAACTTTAATTTGCACATATTTCCCATTGCAATGACTGAACAATGGACTGGAGCATTGTTGTGATGAAACAAGTTTTTTTTTTTTTCAAATGAGGTCGTTTTCTTTTCACCTCATCACTCATACATTGCAGTAAGCTTGCGTAGTAGTCACCAGTGTTACTATTACCCTTTTCCAAGTAATCAATAAAAATAATTCCCTTTGCATCCCAGAAAATGCTCAACCATTACCTTGTTAGCTGACAAAATTGGCTTTGCCTTTTTTGGAGTTAATTCACCTGGTGCAATTCACTGTTTTGACTGATTTATTTTCTGAAGTGCAGGGTGTATCCAAGTTTCATCCCTAGTAATAAGCTGTCTCAAAAATTCACTGGGATTTTTATGGTAGAGCTCCACATTCTTAACAGAAACAGTTTTTCTTCGCAATTTTTGATCAGGTGTCAACAAACGTGGCACCCATCTTGCAAAGACCTTGTGAAAGCCCTGCACGTTATTTTGATATGTTTATAGCCTCTGCTATCTCAAACAACTTTAATTTGCAGTCTTCCAGTACTAAATGATGAATTTTTTCAATGATCTCTGGAGTTGTCACTTTTACGGGGCGTCCAGAGCAAGGCTCATCACTAGTGCTCATAAGTCCCATTTTAAACTCTGCAACCCACCTTTTAATCATTGAATATGAAGGGGCAAAATCTTTCAATGTTCTCTTCATTTCCTTCTTGATTTCTTTAGGCGTTAAGCCTTTCAACTGGAAGTATTTAATCGCTCGTTTTTCCAAATCCTCCATTTCGTGAAAACTCTAAAGTTGTCTTGTTTAAAATGATGCCATTCGAAAACTAAACGAGCTATTAACCTGTAAATATGAATACAAGCTAGTCTAGAGTTAAACTATAGGATGGTACCGTTTAACTGGCTTAGTGGTGCCATATCTGTGTGAGGCCCGGGACTTATCAGCCGACCCTCGTATAATGGGTTGAAAAGAAGTTTTAAATTTCTGGGAAAATTAGCAGTACTGTTGTTAGTTAATATTACAAATTTGTGTTTCATAGTAACTGCTAATGTTGTAAATTATTAGTAAGGGTTTTTCTACAAGTTGAGGGTCGGCCTCCGTGGTGTAATGGTTACCACGCTGACTTCATATACCCAAGGTTGCGGATTCAAACCCGGCAGAGAGCGATGGATTTTTTCAGGCGTAAAAATCCTTAGCATGGCTGAGAACCACAGCAGTTAGTGTCCATAAATAACATGCCATTTACATTTATTTACAAGTTGATGCTCACTCTAGTTATTATATGCTCTACAATAATTACTGTAGGGTAAAAGAAGGAAAGGAAAAGAAAAAGGATATTTGTGCAAAATAAAGCAATGAAAGTACTGTATCTGCATACCAGAATTTTTTTTCTCTTCTTTTCTTTCTTCAAAATATGAATATTGAGAATTGGAGATCATCTGGTATTTGCAAATAGCATACCAGGAAAAGTAAGTTTCAAAAACTTTGTGGGTATGACAGCCGCAAAGCCTGAGGGAAAGAAATGTAGTTTTATTTATGGATGATCTTTAACTTTGTGGTTCTCAGTGCCCCATTCTATATTGGGCAAGAAAGACTTATTAACTTTTTCAGAGATTTCTTTTATCCAGCTTGAGGTTCTATTATATGCCATAAATCTGCAAGTCATAAAAAAATCCATCATCCACTGCCAGGTTCGATCTGCGACCTTGGGTAAATGAAGTTAGCACGGTAATCATGGAGGAAAACAATCCTGAGAGAAACAGTAAAGATTACGAGCATAATCTTAATATATGCAACAAATTTTGTGTGTTTCATTTTGTGCTGTTAACCAGACCTACATTCTCCTCTCCTGTTTGTACATTATGTGAATTTCTGCATAAATTCAAATTATCTAAAACAGGCTGTTCTAACTCAGCTAGTCTGAGCCAGAGCACACAGACATACATATTATAAAACTCCAAGCAGAGGGAGGAGTGTAGCAAATGTTTCACTGGCCAAAGTTATAGCATAATACTTGCATCCTTCCACTTCATTCCAACACTTGATTCAGCCATAATAACCTGCCCTTGATGCTATGCCACATTGCATTATTATACCTGTGAGTCATGAGTTGTTTGCTGCTCTTTTCAAATGCATTTTATCTGGAACAGCCTGGGGGAAAACTTTTTACAACAATATGTTTTATTAGGTATACTATCTAAGTAAAAAAATCTTATTCATTGTAGCTGCTGTCAGCTTCTCCCACCACATATCAGTAATTTCTGTGCTCCCCTCTCCTTCTCTCTCTCTCTCTCTCTCTCTCTCTCTCTCTCTCTCTCTCTCTCTCTCTCTCTCTCTCTCTCTCTCACTTGTCCATTACATGAATTTCCACTCAAATATTATGTAAAATAAAAAATAAAAGGGGGGTTGGGTGATAATTATTTATTTTATTTGTGTTAATCTAAAACATACTAGAGTATGGTGGGCATAGCCCAGGCTCTTAGCTTCTGACATGTGTCTAAAATGGCTACTTTGTCACAAAACATATTTCCATTCAAGGTTGCATCATTGACAGAAATTGGAGCTGAGCTTGTGGAGGATTCTGTAGAAACAGGGTCACCATCAGTCAGTCACTTCAGTTTTTTTCTTCAGGCAAATGATTAATACCTCATTTCCAAAACTGAGAATTGTTATCAACCTTCATCTTCCTTACCTCCATTTTCAGATTTCTAATCCTTGCTGCCCTCTCTTCTTTTGCCACCAACTTCCAGTCAACCCCTCCAAGATAACCTCTATAGCCAGACTTTCATTTATATAATAGAAAGAGTTTATCTTATTCTATTTCCATCATGTGCAAAGCATTAGCATGGGCAGCTTTGAACAATTTTAGTTTAGCAGAAAACTTATGCTCATTCTTTGTGGGTATTTATTTTCTAGGATCATTTTTTCCCCCACTCCAGATTTTGCCATCCTAAATACAGGTCTGTAAGTTTTTGTGCAGTGAGATAAAGCTCTTTCCCAAAATATTACACATTCACGTACAACTAAATTAGCACTTTCACTGATGGTTAATTTCACTTCATATACATTATAAAATAAGACTTGACTGTTGATTAGATGGTAATTTGTATTCTCTGATCTTTTATCTGTTTAACAAAATAGTGAATTTCTCTAATTTTTTCTGTTTTTGGATTGTGAGTTAATGTTATTGCTTGGATTGCCGCTCTAGAATCTGATAAAATAACAAGAAATAAGAACATAGTCTTCCAGTGGATTCCTGCATATTATGGGTTGAGTAATAATGAGAAGGCAGACATCCTAGCAAAAAGGGAACCAAAATTCAAAATAAGGTACAATCAAAAGTACCACTGGAATCGATTAAACGTAACATTAAGAAGAAAATGAATAATGATTATAAAGCTAAATTAACTGCAAATATATTAAATTCCAAAGGAGACAAATTCTTAAAAAACTTGAAACTAACTCCTGAATTACCTTGAGAAACAGCCATCGCCATGTTCAGACTTATCAGTAGACATTACAATCTCAGCAAACACCTGCATAAAATTGGATTGCTATCGTCTTCAAATTGTCTGTTATGCAACAAGGAAGAAGAAAAGATGAATATGGAGCATATATCAATCTGTGAACAACTTAAACTGTATTCAGACTTGACTCAAAATGTTGGGAGGCAAAATGGAGAGTGCCTTTGTTGCTAAATCCTGAGTATTATCTACAACCCCCCCCCCCACACACACACACACACACACACACACACTCACTCACTCTCACTGATTTGGTTTGTAATGTCACCGACTAAATAAATGTGTCAGCATTTCTTAAACTACTCGCCATAATTAAATAAACAGTCACATTACTGAATAAAAGCCGAGGTTCAACTGAAGGTGGATGTCTGGCAGCACTTGAGCACATGCAAAAGCAGGAATAAGCCTACAAGTAAATAAAGACGTGGTGCAACTTCTCGAATTCTTCTTCAGTTTCAACAAAATCGGTATTAAAATTTTTCTTGAAACAAAAGGAAAAAACCTAGGTGTGCGCATGAAGAAATATTTAATTCAAAAATAAAAACCACCCTATTGTGCATACATGCTAGAGATAGTTAAAAGTAAGAATGAAACAGCATACAAGAGGTGCAAGTATCATAGTTAATGTTATGCGTTATGAATGTTGATAGAATATGTTTGTATTTATTATTATAGCTCCACCCTTATAATTTGCTTCAAACCTGCATATGACCTTCAGAGGCTGTATGGCTGTAGCGAGTCAAGGGAGTGCAATGTCACCAAGTCAGAAGTAGCCACATTTGCATAGTAATTGCTAGAATAACGCTCGGATACTAATAGTTTATTACAACCTCAAAACTTATATCAGATATAAAGAGAGTGATCGAGCAAGCATGTACAAAAGAGCATAATTTTAGCTTCAGCCAATCGATATATATACACAATTCTGTTATATGTATTTTGTCAGAAATGAAACAGACCATGAGCTGTTAACAGAGATGTGATTAAACTTTGTGCTTATGTACCATTATGCTTCCGTTTTCCTAACCACTCTGATGAGGGGAAAAGTGGGTAGTTAATGAGTAGTACTATGAAGTTGAAGCTTAAGTTGCTAAGTAAAGCCAGTAGTTGCATTAGTGAAAGAAGAGAACCAAAATATAGTGTTTTACGCAGTCAAGCAGTGACGATGAGCCTCTGACTATCCCTCTGTAATAAGCAGCTATTTTAATTTCTATTATCATTTATTTAGTTTTACTCAATAGCCAAATTTTACCTAGAATTTTAATCTGCAGTTCCACTAAATAGCTCTTGATAACACCCCATGCTGCATGCTACTATCTCCATCTCCATCTATCTCATGACAGGCACTCCTATTGGCTACTGCCATGTGCACAAGATTTGACACAGATTCTAGAACCAAACTTGATATAAATGCATGATTTCAATAACTACCCCATGATATGCAGAAAGTAAAACACAACATAACATATTCAAAATCTTCTCGGGCTTCTAGCCAGGTAAAAACTTGGCTGGACACCAGCGTTTCGAAGAAGTGCATCTTTGAATGATCATCAGTTCACCCTGAAGACGAGGAAGATACACTTCTTCGAAACGTTGGTGTCAAGCCAAGTTTTTACCTGGCTAGAAGCCCGAGAAGATTTTGAATTAATACGTCGCCAGGAAAGCTTCAGTTCTTATTTTAACATAACATATATTTGGGTTTTCAGGAAATGTGAAATCAAATGGTAGTTGAACTTTCAATTAATATGAAGTAGTAAAACTAAAGAAGTTTCCATTCAATTCTGCCTGGTGTCTATAACCCCTTCTTTTAAATTCGTACAGTAATGATGAGAAATGACTGCTTCTACACATGGTGTTAACTTGCAAGTAACAAAGGTGACCATTCAAAGTAATACTTTAAATTTGGCAAGAAACAAGTTTTGTTGAATTTTTTTACCAAACTAATGCAAGATAGTTCAACTGTCATTCTGTGAATAACATTTTTAAACATCAGATTATACTGAACACTGCATGTAAGCATAAACATTTTGAGGAAGAATAGAAACAGGCATAAGCTAGAATAAGAAAAAAGCAGATGATTTTATCAAAAGTTCTATTAGGAAAATGCAAAATTTTAATAATACACCTCTAATGTTAGATATAGACTTAAATTGTCAACAAGATTCTAAGTTGTCTTATAATAAAATATGTAGAAATTGGACTTAGGTTTATGAAGTGATCTTAATTGTTAATATGACAGGGATATTGTTTGATGTACCTAGATCCAAATTTTTCACCTCTTCCCAGTAATGTTTGTACTTGCAGATTAACATGAGTTTAATTTTATTTATCTTATATATAATTTCAACTTCTTTTATTTTGGCAAATATTATATTATAATTATTATTATTTAAATAGTACATCTTTCTGTTTCAATATAAACAAGACATGAGACTAATGTGATGGGATACCATATTTTTTGTTACAACAAGTCTGGTTCTAAGGCTGCATCAATTATAAATCTTGCTTCTAATTTCCTTTTGACATAGTGGTTTAGGCATTAGAGTTTGTACCACCCTTTTTCTCCTTTCTATGTTTAATACTCTTAAATAACATGCAGTGAAAAAAAAATATAACAATCCATTTTATTTTTTTGCTCTCACTCCCCACCTCATGTAACATAATGGTAATATTTTTGGTTGAACAGAGCCTAAACCACCTTACGTTAAGTGCCTAATACATATTGCTAGCAGCAAATGCCATTTCTGTGTTGAGTTAAAGGCTAGTGCTAAACATTAATTTTGTAGGTGATACTATTATTAAGATAACTTTTGCGTGCATTTGTCAACAATTGTCAGCTACTCACTGTGGCAAATATAAACTGGTAAGCAAGGCAAGGAGTATCTTAAAGTCTAGTAAGGTTTAATAGTTTGATGCCACATTAGAAGTTATTTTTATGTTTATATGTAGAGCATTGGAATAGCCTATTCAAGAGACTGGAGTGCAAGTTTTAAAGAGAGTCTATGTAATTCCTTTTGTGAAGAAATACCCCAAAAGAAGTTGGCAGATAGTGCACTAAAATGTAAACATTTGTACACTTTGAAGTTTTAAACCTTTCAAAAATGTCCCTCAAACCTCGCTTCCTTATTTTTTAATGAGTTGAGCTTTATATAGTAGAAATTATTTATACTAATAAGTCACAACTTATTTGCAAATTTCTTCTAATAATGTTAGTAAAATTATGCACAAACCCATTAGCTCTGAAAACTAAATGATAGAAGGAAGCCAATCATTTCTGATCTTTGTTTTCAGAAGCAGCGCTTATAAGAAGATTGGCTCAGAAGAAACACTTTTCACCACCACATGGAACAATACCACAATCTCCATATCTTCTTACTAAAGAGCGTACTCGACCTGTGAACTGCTTATCAAGAGAAGCTAAAGAAGAAAAGGAGTTTGAGGAAATTAAAGCGTATGTAAATAATAATATACTGGAACTAGAATTCTATTAAAATAAATTAAATGCATAATGTGATGAAATGTGTATTATGCTTCACAGGTTTCATCTTAAGGCACGTCCTCTTGATAAGAAAGCATTAGAAGCTTGGGTTCCCCCTCCTATGGAAAGGAAAGCAATTACTGTGCCTCAGCCTTTCAATTTAACTGAAATAAAGAAAAAGGTATATACATTTTTTTTTCTATATACAGACTGTTCAGAGTAATTAATGTTGCGTTACAATAAGCTCATTAAAGTTGCTGGAAGGTAACATTGCCATAACATCCCATCCATTGTTGCTCTGGTCAACAAGGTGCCACTGACCTTTTATCTTTGGTATAATGCATTCCTATTATATCCTATTATACGGTTTTCTGCTGTTTACTGAGGCTGTAAGAAAATATGGCAATGCAGCCCTCCCGCTTCCCTCTCTGAATGATTTGCCACAATATTTTCTTTTTTAAATGTCAGTAAGTTTATACAACTTTAAAAGTAGGAAGTATAAACACAAATACAACTGTTGGACAATTTCTGAAAATGAGAGCATGAGGTTCTTAAAACATATTTAGTCTATAATTGTAAATGATTACAGCAAAACTTTGACGTTTTCAAAGTGTGAAAAACACATAAGGGAAAATACATATTAGGTAAGGAAAAAGAAATGAGTGAAGAAGATACAAAATTATACAAACCTGCATTAGAAAAAATACTATAATATGCTCTATAAGAAATCCAACAAATTCTGGATTCAGCATCATGACTATTTATAACACTGGACGTACTGCTAATGAACTATCAACATCAGAATGGTGTCATCTTCACTGGAATGCCAGCCGCTATGTAACAATGCTAATGTTAAACAGATATGGGAAAATACAAGTGAATGGTGGATAAACATGGCTTTGATATGTATTGCATTGTGTACAAAAACACAGAAATTAAACAAAAACTTTGTGCACATATTAGATAGAGAAGGTATTGTATTCCACCCAAAAATTTGATACCAAGCTTTCATCAGAAACACATTTGAGACCCTCTTGAATCAAAAAAAGTATTAGAAAAATGTCAGTGGGTGTGTGTCTATGGACAGCACTGCTCAAAATCGAAAAGTTGATTTTCTGGGAATAGTCTCTGAAGACCTTTTGATTGTGAATGACTTTTGTGTAACTGGTAAATCATAAGAGATAGACACAAACTTATTACACAAAAAACATAGATCTTGTTAAAACATACCATTTATGTTGTATACATTTATTTTTTGTAAAGTTAACCATTTCAAAGTTATTTCTTGTTATTGGTTTCAATTTTAAACTACTTAAACTTTTCTCAATCGGGAAGACATCTTTTGTTCCATCTCTCTTTTGTTTTACTCCTAGCCATGCAAAGAGATCTAAATTTCAATTGTTTCACATAATAGCTTTTAAAAGATTTGACTATTGCATTCATTAGCTTACTGTATTCCCTTACTTCCTTTCTGCTTACAAGGAAGCAGATAAGACAATTTCTACTAATGTTTATCTTGATTAGCATGATATACTTAGACTAATTTTTTATAAAATAGTTTGCAGAGAAAGTCATGTGAATGGAGCACATCAGACTTTTATCATCCTGACACCATAACCAGAGGAGCTTTTTTTTGCACTCATTTGTGTTTCATAGTGTCAAAAAGTGGTAGTTATTTTCATTCTTCACTATTATCCCTTTGACATTTAATGTTTATGTAATACAAATAAAATGCTTATCAAATGAAAAATATTTTTAACCCAGATGTGTAATTTTACTTAGTTGTGTGAATGAAAAATATGATTACATGCTTCACTGTTGTCATCCGAAAATTAGTCATTGATACATCTTAGTTAACTTTTTAAATAAATATATATATTTTTTTTTTAAATTAGAAAACATGAATAATGAAGGATGTAGTCGTCCTCAGTGGTCTAGGGGCAACATGCTAGCCTCTAATTCTTCCCAAGGTCACAGGTTCAAATATGGTGAAGGATGATGGATTTTTTTGGGTGTAAGCTATCCATAGCATGGCTTCCCTCAGAAGGAAAGTAAAGCCATTGGTCCCACATTGCAGATTTACGGCACATAAAAAAACCTCAAACCTGATAAAGAGGCATCTGAGCAAAATTAAGCAGTCTTCACGCCTAATATAGACTGGGACATGATAACTACAACAGTTAAATTTCTATTTCATTTCAAGGATTCAATACTTAAGTATGCTACTTAGCAGTATACTTTCAGTTTATGAATTTCAGCAGCCACAAGGTCATTTCTGAAAAGCTATGCAACCATTAATACTCCATTCTTGTTAGATTATCCAATGGAACCTCCATGGATCATTTTTATTTTTAAAATTGTAAAAATAACTCTGTAACTAACAATTACATCTGCCATCAATGCAAGTGACCACTGAGAAACATATTACAGTTTCAGTTTATTTATACAGTGATATCACACTTTGGTCATTTACATTAGAAGTGTTTTTGAAAGCCTTGTAAATAAAAAGGGACTTGAAGGTAATTTTTTTTTTTTTTTTTTTTCAAAATTATGTAACATTACAATGCAATATTATAAGTATTAATTGGAGGGGGTAATGGTCTCCTTGATTCATTAATTTATTTATGCCTTATATATTTTAAGTTAATTGTAGCACAGTTGTATTTTTGAATGTTACCAAATTCTTTTCAGCTTTATCAATGTAAATTAATTTCTATCTTTACTAGAAAAATTTAATAGCTGGTTTATTTACATGTTGTGTTCCTTGATATGTTTTTAGAATTTGACTGCACTCAGTTTTTGTAGTGTTAACTAATTTTTCTGGTTCTCTCAAGTGTAGTGAATTTGCAGAATGTCTAGCAAAATTGCTAATCTTTAAAATTTGTTGTCATACATAATTTTATATACTGTGCACACACATTTTCTTAGGTTCTGGTTTTATAGGGAAGTGAAAGCAGGAGGAAAGAAGAGAGAGCCCCCCCCCCCATCTTTGTTTCTTTCTTTGAGGCTCTCGGTGGTTATGTTGAATAGGTCTTTTATTTAATTTACTGTGAATTAGCTGAATTATTAAACATAACATATCACTTATAAATGTAAAAAGAAGCTAGTAACAGTGAAGCAACACAAATATTAATATAATAGTTAATAACTGTAATGAATCTTCACTTATCTTTTGTAATCCTTGGACTAGTTTTGCAATAAATGTATCTATTGCATCGTCAGCATTAATTTCCTTTTGGTCTGTTTCTTTTTGATGCTATTTATTTACATTGTTATGGTTACTGCTACTAGCTGGATTGTGTACTAATGCATTGCTAACTACTGGAATCAAAACAAATTTGGTGAGAGTCAATTGGTGGTATATCAGAATTCATTGCATAATTTTTATACTTTAATATAAATATTTTCTCCCAAACTATTAAATTTATGGGTCCATTTAAGTGTTTTAATAATTTAACATCTGAATTTATTTCATGATTAAAATTCCAAAAATTTCTGCCAAAGCTGATTTATCAATTTGTTAGTATTTAATATTTCTATGTTCTTTTACTCTGGTTTCCAAATGACGTTTAGTCTTACCAATATAAACAAGGTCACAATTTAAACAATTTAATTGATAAATGCCAGATTTTTTATTTTTTGAAATGTCATCCTTTTTAGAAAAGCCAAACAAATTTTTTTATATATTTTATTTTGAAGAACCAAAATAAAATTTTGACAGGTTGCGAGACTCATTTCTTTGCAGGTGCAACCTTTGCTGGTTGTCACATTGAATAGTTCCTCCAGTGACCTGATGTACTTCAGATATTGCATTATATATCAAAGTCTCTTTCTATTTGCCTTCAATGTAGAGATGAAATGGTTGAATGCACTTTCCTGACTAGTACATTGTTCTTAATTAGCTTTATGTATGTGATTGTTTTACTAGAGTGTGTGTTGGTCATTTTTATTAAATTTGAAGTCCACTTGACACAATGATAATATTGTTTCGTAAGTTGTGAACTGTGCATGCGATTGTAATTTGTAAATACATAACACATCAATGGCACTTGTTTTAGAAACTCCTTCGAGGGGTATGGAGAAGTGTACTCCTTCAAGTGATAAGTGCAATTGTTATTGAAACGTTCTCTGTTGTACCTACAAGATAATCGTACATTACATTTATTTTATTTGTCAGTACAAATAAATCATGTTATGTAACGCAGCAAATTAAGAACGGTTAATTACAAAATACAAAAAAAGGAGACAACATAAAAATAAATGTATCTATGGAGGCTTGAACCTTCAACTCCCCGAACATCTTCACCCGATGCCCACACACTTACCATAGTGCTAATAATGCTACTATATCTACACTCTCCAAAATCCGGATGTTCACATCAGGGTCCTCTGCAGCTTGATCAGTGGCGTGCTAACCCTTAATACATTTTTGGTGTAGCAGAGAATTTAGGTTCCCTATCTCAAAATATTTATCTTGGACCCCTCAATACTTCTGCCAATTTCTGTGGTCCAATTCTGGGATGTATTGGGTACTTCACATCCCAGTGTGTTTGCCTTGCTCTGCTGAAATAGTGTGAAACCTACCAAATGACAATTAAAAAAAGCAAGCGACCAAGAAAACATGCGTAACGTATACAATTTAAAGTTCCTCTATTAACTTTTGTAATACTGGTTTTGGTACAAAATTTTAAATTTTTGTTGCAGATACATTACCTTCAATGCATTGGCTTATACCACATAAATATTAAACTACTGAGTGTGTTGTTTTGGTCCGTTTTCCAACTTATTGGACAAAATTTGACCACAAAGCTGACTGGCAATCCTTAAGCCTTCAAATTTTAATTAATCTGTACACCAGCTGGTGGCAACTGCTACATAGATGAGTTATAGGGTGAAAGAAAAAGTTAGAAATTGATGCTGCAGTATATTATATATCTGGGTTTTCTAAAGCAATAATTTTCTTTAATTGCAGAGTGACAAGCACAGAAGATAAGATCATTTTACATGATTTGAATAGTACATTAACCTTTTTCTAAGGAATACGAGAATACCCTAAATTTCTGAAAACATTTTCCAAGGATTAACATTATAAAATCGTAAACTACACCATTTCGTTGTAGACATGTCCTTACTCTCTTGACCAAGTTATGGAAGACAGGCTCGGTCATCTCTTGCAGTATGAAGTTCAGCAGTTGGTTCAGATTTTCATGGTATCTATGAAAAACTCATTCCTTCAGATAACCCTATAAAAACAACTTGGTGGTGTTAAATCTGGGAATTCAAAGTTCATTGACGGTTGCTGATAATTCTGTCAGCTATACCTTTATGTTAAGATTAATTTCAGGTAAGATATTGCACCTCTTGTAAATCACCACCTATCTGTATCTCTCACTCCCCCCCATGCACCTATTTCTAAACAAAACGAGAAAATACAATAGGTAGAAATATGACATTACTTAAAAAATTGCACAGCAAAATTTTTTAAATGCATGGCATAAAACATGTCCTTTTAAGCATTCTCTTCAGGTTAAATTAAATAACTCAGAAGTTTGAGACAAGTGAAGTTTTAATCAATGTGATGTTGAAAATGAGTCGGAATAGTAACACTCACCTCACTTATATGTAATTGAAACATATGTTTTGAACAATTACATATAAGTGAGGTGAGTGTTACTATTCCGACTCATTTTCAACATCACATTCTCTTCAGGTTCTTTCAAGACATCAATTAAAACTGGGGATATTTCTCTGCAGTATCAATCACACATTGATATTGTATTTACTTCTTCTTTAGTGAGAGCCCCTGTTGTGAAGTAGCATTCAATGAGGACACTGTTCTTAAATTTGAAGACATCCTAAAGCAGGTGCTGATAAACTGTCTGCTAAATACGAGAATCAAAATGGATAGTGTAAATGTAAACATACCCCCAACCCCTTCTTTAGCATTGATTAACTTTATGGGAAGCGAAATCATTTGTATGGTCGACAGAGTGCTGTAATAGGCAACTTCAACACAAACCTACTTTGCTTTTGCAATCCCTGAAGAGGAGAAACTTGCATCAATAAAGACACACAGTTTAGATCAAGTGAATTAGGCAAAACCAATTTATACTCCTACTGCTCAATTTTTGCACTTGATTTAACATGGTTATATTGACATTGTGATACATTCCCAGTATTGTATTTCAATGGATTCCATCTTATTGTGGAGTGGATGGTATTGAAAAAGCAGATTTTTTAGCTAAGAAAGGAACCCAAACAAAACAAAAAAACTATGATAAAATGTCCTTATGAGTCAAATGCATTGTTAAAAGAAAAATAGATACAACTTTTATAAATAAAATAACACAAGAAAATAAAAATTCAAAGTGGCTACAAATTATATAAAATCCTAATTTAATTCCAAAATTAGCAAGAAAATCGGCTGATAACTGAACATGATTTTCTGAATAATCATCTCTATAGGATTGTCCTTTCAACCTCGCCAAACTGCCCATCATGTACCAAAGAAGAAATTATGAATATGGAATACCTAGAATCATGCCAAGCTTTGAAGATGTATCCTAATATGTTGCCAAATACTGGGAAGCTAGAAGGAGCATGGCTTCATTGTCAATTCCTGTGCATTAATATCTCTCTCTCTCACACACACACACACACACACACACACACACACACACACACACACACACACACACACACACACACATATTTCTAGTAAACATCAGCTGGTTATGCACCTCTGTCATGTCTTAAGTTGCATAATCAGTGTACATAAGTAGTAAATGTTGATGAATAATAATTTGTTATTATTGTTGAATAACTAATCCATTATTGATTGAGGATAACGGGTCATCAAGAACTTCCTCCACACCTTGCTGCTGGCCATGCTTGTTAAAAGGCTGGCATTTCTAGGTTTATCACATTCCATTCTGATGGGATGTTATGATTATCAGCAGCTGTGAGCGCATGAGTTGTTTATTGTACTGGTTATTATGGTCTACTATGCTACGAGTTCTGACATGTGCCTGAAGCGAAATCAGTAGCAGTTTTCACCATATGCTCGTGCCAGCCAGTGCTACCACCAGAATTTCCGACTCTAGGGGAATCTTGGTTACATGGGAGGTGCAGAGTGACTTCTCGATGACCCATTACTATGTGTGCACCTTTTCTTGGTCATTCAACTCCCTGGCCTTCATTTGGTAGGTTTCACACGATTTTGGAAGCAGAGCAACATTGAGACATGAAGGACACTATACATATATATTGTGGCTTCAGACTGTCTGTAAATCCCAGAGTTCACGCACATGCACTGTTTCATTTAATAATTCTGCTTCAAATCTTGTATAAATAATATGAAGCTTGCGAACAACAACTTAACACATGCTAGAAATGAAATGAAACACATGACTGTTAGAAATAGCCAGATATGACAACAGGCCTAGTTCCACTTTTGCTGTGCCACCAACCACCCCAAATGCTATCTTATGATTGGTTCAAAAAGTCTCAATGGATAAAACTTGTCATTTGTTTCTTTTTTGGGCAGGAGGGGGGAGACAAGTGTCCCAACTTAATCTCTGTCATGTGCAATGTTTCAGTGGCAGTATAAAATGAACACCCAGTTTACGTATTGAAATAATGATACATGGTGTTAAAGTGGGTAAAAATAAAATAAAAGCTATTAAAATAGCTAATAGTGCTAAGATACTTATTGATCATAAATGTGTATAGCTTAAATTAGATGGGTAAGAAAGCTGTATCAATAGTAAACAGTATTTTGTTCTTTCAGGAAAACAAGCCACCAGAGATTTTTTCATTTACAGCAAAGCCAGCACCAAAAAAGATTTTTGAAGCGCCACAAGGAATTCCTCAAAAAAAGACTGTACCCACTACCAATCCTGTTACACCAAATGTGGCAAGGAAAATAAAGCATATGGTTGCTGCAGCAATTGTACAGGTGAGTATAGAAATGAACATTCATTTAATTGACTATGATTTATTTACTGCTTTAAAATCCCAATGTTTTAGTCTGAAATTGTGATTGGGTTGGATTACATTTTATGAGAGGCTTAGATCCATATCCACCTTAATATGTACATACTTCTGGAATCTTTTAATAATTTCGATTGGTTAAACATTTCCAGTAATGGTGCTCCACTATATACAAATATTCCGAATTATTTATATGTCTGTACTACCTTTAAAGAAATTAAGACTTGAGAAATGGGATATAATAGGAAAAAATTGCTGAAATTCAAATCTAAGGAGAAAATTATCAAGTATGAGGAATATTTAAGTAAGATAACAATTGGATGAGCATAATAATCTTAAAGATACAGAAATTCTAGAAGCCTATTAGTTACCCACTTATTTTTAGGAAAACGTCAATCAAATAATTTTCTTCCTTTCAATAAGATGATGTTAATACATTACAGAGTACCAAAAAGTGCATGGTAACTGATTAACTATTTTAACAAGTTAAACTTTAATCAGAAGTCACAATATAGATGTGATTGACTATACCCTATTGGTTCTATAGATAAATTCATTCATCCTTCAAGAGATGATATATGAAGGTTATGATAACTATTAGACATGATGGCCTCATTATGTGTGTTATATCAAAATATGCATTAAATGTTGCAAAATATAAATTTTACTTTTTTTAACCCATTTTAAATTTATTAGAATAATTATGGTTTTATAATTAGAAGTAAACATTGAGTCAAGTAATGAAATGGTATTATAAATTTAAAACAGTTTATAAAAGTTATAATATGCCTATATGAAACTTATGTTTAACCCTTTTAGTGCCAGCCCAAATAGCAAATTGCTGTTGAAAAGTGCCAAGCAATTTTAGAGGAGAATTCAGGGTTTTAAATTATTAGTAATAAAATGAGTACCCAATGACGCAGAGAAAGGAATCTTTTTTCATTTTTAGTAAGCTCTGTTGTCTTCTGTATAATATGCATTATATGGGTGAGAAGCCTCTTCAGTATTTTTAAAAAATTAAAAACAAAAGAAAAAATTTGAAAATAAAATTAAAAATCCAAAAATAATCAATACTTAGGCATACAAAACCTTACTAAACAGAAAGTTCAGACTGATCAAATGAAAATACAAATATTTTATTTACTAAAACAGCATCGCCAAAAACACACACACATAAGCATGATACTCCTATTAATGAAAATGGGCATAAAGCAATAGGATACAAAAGTATAGATTGCTGTACAATTTAGCACTTATATTGTTGCATAGCTGAATGGTTGATTCACATTGTGTGCGTTGTCTGGTTACACCTCCGTAAATCCATTTTGATAAGTACATTGATGCATACGAAGGCCGTTGTTATCGGATGCATTTTCATCGCTGAAGCTAGAATATATATATCTTCCCCTCTTACATCAATGTCAGAAATGCATTCATTAAGGTCTGAAAATTCAGTCACTCGCTTTCTGCTAATACATTGCAAACTGCACCCTTTGGTTCCTCTTCGGTTTGTAACCTTTGGTTTGTTTCAACCAACATAAACCCTGGCTAGAGAAATTAAATTTGGAGCTAATTTAGCACTTTGGAGTGTAAAGATTAGGTCCTAAAATGCTCAAGAAAACCTTTTTTTCTATGGCTTTGATGTAGAAAGCACACAGACTTTCCCGCTGGAAAGAGTTAAATATATAGAAAATGGCATCACAATTTTTGGATAACGATTCGATTGTGACACTAAAAGGGTTAACTCAGGCATCGCTTAAAAAATTGGAGATGTTTTAAGGAATTTTCCCCAATCCCTAACTACATTATCTGGAATATTTCAAACTTAAAAATGGCCAACCATTTTATTAAAATATTAATATCTTAAAATGGGAAATTGAAGTAATAGACTTTAAAACAATAAATAGCTGGGTTTTGTTTCTCATGAGCTTGTAGAAAAGACTTATTTGGCTATTTTAGTCAAAGTAAATGTAAAGATTGAGTTAATCTGTAAGCCATGCTGATGGAAAAAACAGCTTCAGTCATGGCTCAATGCATTTATATACATTGTAGATCCTTGTCGGCAGTTTGTATATTACCATCTTTGTCCCTTATTAAAATGTATTACTTAATATTTCCACCAGCTTGGTATAGATTGTTACAATTTAATTTAGCATATATTGTTTACATAGTATGCTGTGCTTGTGAAGAAAGTCTCTTGCCCAAAATATAATAAATTATGTGCTGTGATAGCATTTTAATGTACATGTTTTCATATTTTGATACCTTTGTTAATTTTATTTATATATCTTTGTCCCCAGGATGAACATGATGGTCTCCAAATTGTTAATAAGGAAGTTCCTCATGAAGGTGTTCCAGTACATATTCAGAAGCATGCCACAGAAGTTCGCCCATTTACTTTTGAGGAACGTGACCGGGAAATGCAGCGAAGGAAGGAAGAGCGTTTACAGAAGGTAAAGATATAGCAACACTGTGCTTATTCCAGGTCATTGAATAGAATTAAAACCTGTTCTGTTTTTCATAGGTAGTGTCCACAGAAAGTATGTGCTCCACCCATACATTGCACATAGATTCTGGATATTTGATTAATTTTTGCTTTGACAAAAGCTGTCTAAATATGTGTTAAATCTGTATAGTACTATGGTCACTCCAAAAGTTTTGAGAATGGACAATGAGATGTGGTAAACCAAAGCAACTTTTCCTAACTTCAGATTGAAAGTTCCGATAGGAACATGTGCAAGTTTGCACACATTCCAAAATGTGCATCATCACTGTGTGTGTATGTACAGCAAGTGTTCCTATGCTATATGTTAGGATGGATCTCGGGCAAGCTCATTTCAGTGCTATGATTTTCTATGACCTTAAAGTAAGTTTAGGGGGGTAGGGTTTGTCTTAAAAGACTGCATTGACTAAACTTTGCCTGGATCAGAATTACTTCATCTGCAATAGAACATACCAACAGACTACAGGCCTTATAATGGGTAGCCCATTTGACCACTTCTGGCAGACCTTCATATCAGCTACTTGGACACACACATAACCTTAGCATTCCCACACATCTTCAAGACATATGTTGATGACATCATTGCCATAGTCCCAAAGTTTCATACAGGATTCCCTCAAATTGCTTAACATACAACAGAAAACAACGCAGTTCAAGACATAAATTGAAAGGGACAACTAACCACCTTCCATCTCTAGAATTGAAAATAATCAGAGGAAGTAACAAGCTAATCTTTAGTATCTATCACAAACCCACAACTCCGACAACTATATAAAGAATTATGGCCACAATCCAATAGCACACAAACATGCAGTATTAAATAGCCTCACCCATAGGCCGGTCTACACGCCATTAAAAGATGAAGAATACAAACACATAATATCTACAGCAAAAAACAGTGGCTTTAACCAAAAAAAACCTGATGTAATCCATTCACATGTCTTTCTCTATATATCTGCAACAAATTTTTGTTAAAAAGTTTATGCTTCTATTTACTTCATGCTAAGTTAGAAAAAATTAGCGAAATAATGTTGTTACTTGCTTCCCTGTAAGTATAAGCGAAATAAGGGAGTAACATAGGTTAAAGTGATAGCAAAAGATTAGATTAGATTAGATTTATTGTCAACCGTAGGAATTACAAGAATTCATGGTATCGTCAAAACAAAAACAAACAATAAATGAACAAGATAAGAATAACTGTATACACTTAATTACAATATGCTAAATTACACACCCTAAAGTATCATAATTATTTAAAAGTATTTGCAAATTCTTCAATTGAGTAAAAATAGTGCTGCAATAACGATTCTTTTACTTTGCATTTAAATGTAGCTTCTGAGATGGTAAATTTTATATTATCTGGTAACTTGTTATATAATATAATCCCAGAATGTCTTATGCTTTTGCCAAATAATGATGTTTTATGTGTAATTATGTTTAATTTATGACTATTTCTTGTGTGATAGCTATACTTTTCACAGTTTGCCTGAAAGTATACTAGATTTTCCCTAACAAAAGTGACAACTTCTAATATATACAGGCAAGGAAGTGTCAAAATGCGGAGTGTTTGAAATAAATTGTTGCAGGAATCCCTTTGTTTCTTCCCCATTATTATTCTAATTGCTCGTTTTTGAATTTTGAAGATTATGTTTTCTTTATCATAATTACCCCAAAATATCACGCCAAATTTTAATAAACTGTTGAAATGTGCAAAATATAGATTCCTCAAAGTTTTTAAGTTTGCAATATTTTTTATAGATCTAAACATAAAACATAGCTGACTCAACTTAGATGCCAGTTTCTCAACGTGCGTGCTCCATTTCAAGTGCTCATCAATCCATACACCCAGAAATTTGGTAGTGGGTCTATAATGCACTAGTTCATTTTCTAGTTTTATTTGTGGCTTATGGACAATGGTATTTTGAATGTGACTGAATGAAATGGCTACAGATTTATTCTTATTTATTATCAACTTATTTTGAACAAACCATTCCTGCATTTTTTGTACTAAAATCGATATATCTGCTTCCACATCTTTATTACTACCCATTATGTCTATGGATGTGTCATCAGCAAACAAAACAATGTTACTTGAATGTAGATAGTTTACTAAGTCATTGATGTATAATAAAAATAGAAAAGGCCTTAAAACTGAACCTTGGGGAACTCCACAAGTTACATATTTTTTATTAGATCTATACACTTCAGATGTGTTATTATGGGAATTTGCTTGTACTAGTTGCTCGCGTTAATTTAGATATGACTTAAACCAGTCGTTTGCTAGACCTCTTACCCCAAAGAATTCCAATTTTTTCAGCAAAATATTATGATTAACTAGGTCAAAGGCCTTGGAAAGTTCTAGAAATGTTCCGATATTGTTTTCTTTTTTATCTAGTGAACCGTATACTGCATCTAAGAAATTGAATATGGCTGTCTCAATTGATTTACCTTTAATAAACCCATTTTGTGCTGCAGTTAACATATTATGTTTTTGTATGAAATTTTGACATCTGCATAGCCTTTTCTAGTACTTTTGAGATGGAAGATAATATTGCTACTGGTCTATAGTTTTCAGTTTTACTCTTGTCACCCTTTTTAAATATAGGTATTATTTTTGCAGTTTTCATACACTCAGGAAACACGCCTGTTGAGAAGGAAGCATTAATTAAATAGCAAAGAGGTGTAACAAAAAGCTGATAAGTGTTTAAAAATACAATCAGGAATTTCATCTATTCCATGGGAGGTTTTATTTTTCATGCTCCTTAATATTTTACTCACTTCACTAGCTGTGACCGGATAAAGGTATATTGAATTGTTATTTCTGGGGATTTGCTCACTTGTCCATGGTATTTTATGTTTATGTGCAAGATCATTGATTATGTTTACAAAATAATCATTAAATGATCTTGCCACTTCCTTTGGGTCCGAGATAAGCTTGCCTTCTTTATTTCTAATGGTGGGCTTGTGTTTTACTGAGCTAATTCCTAATTCTTTATTCACTATCTGCCACATAGTTTTTGATTTATTTTCAGACCTTTGTATGGTCATTTCTGTATGGTATTGTTTTGCAGCTATTAGAACCTGTTTATATATCTTTCTGTACTTACTAAAATATAGCTTGAAACTCTCTGAATTTGTAGTTTTGTTAAGTTCACTAAGAAATTTTAACCTTCTAGATGATTTTACAATTCCTTTTGTTAGCCATGGCTTGGACTTTCCCCCTATTTTCATTCGCTTTTTTGGCATCGCAATGTCTAGGTAATACTTTATTATATTAGCAAATGTTTTGAACCCTTCATTTATGTCTACCGCTTCATATACTTTTTCCCAAGTTTCATTTTAGCAGATCTTTGAATATATTTGTATTATTACTACTATAAATACGTCCTATTCTATACCCATCTTTCGAATCGTATTTGCGAGTGTTCAAAACAATTTCAAATGTCTGTGCTCTGTGATCGGAAAGCCCTGTTTCTACTACTCTAATGTTTTCTACCTTAAGGCAGCCTTGCTTTATTAACGCTTGATCAATGATGGTTGCCGAGTGAGTTGTCACCCTAGTGGGTATATTTATAATGGGCATTAGGTTATAGAGTAACATAAATTCTTTCATTATTTTACATAATTTACCAGGGGAGAAGTCAAATGTTCCAGTCTCCTATTATTACAATGGTTGCTATTGACTGAAGTTCCTGTGTTTGTATAGACAGGAGTTGACAAATTCCTGTATGAGAAAAGTATAAGTTTTTTTAAGGCTGAAACAAAAAAACAAGGCATATCTAAAAAAATTATCAACTCCACGAAAAAAATGTATAGAACATAAATTGTGTGTTTTAATGTGCTGTACATTTTTTGTATGGTAAGTTTTTGTCTATCTCTTACGGTTTACCAGTTACACAAAATTTTGTAAAATTCATCCAGAATAAAGTAGTCTTTAGAGGCTATTCCCAGAAAATTCAAGATATACATATTATTTGTCAAGTATATGTCTTTAATATATGATATTTTTATCAAGATTGTTAGAGCCAATTTTTAGAAAATCAAAATTTTCGAAAATTTCTCCATGTGAAGGGTAGTTCGGGGTGGGATTTTCTTGAAAATCTTTGTCGCATCCTTCGAAGATACTGACCTTAAATACCAAGTTTGGTATTTAACGGTCTTATCGTTTTTGAGCTATGCTACACATACACACGCACGGACATTTTCCTAAAAATTCTTTTTTTGGATTCAGGTGGTCTCAAAACATGTATTTCTGGTGAAATCTTGGTATCAAATTTTTGGGTACAATGCAATATCTTCTTTAAACACTATGTACATAGTACGTATAGAGAAAGTAATTAATAGATAAAAAAATCAAAAAATTCAAACAACGGAAATTAATCACAGATACCACAAAATATAGCCCACCAGTAAATAAACCTTGCTTCAAAAAGTTCACTTATCACCCAAAACTGGACAAGTTTAAAAAATATTTTAAAAAAAACATAAAATCACACTTGCCCCCCAAAATAAGTTCAGCCTACAAAAAATGCTCTGCAACAACTTAAAGAGTCCAAATCCCATAACACAAAAAATCAGGCATTTACAGAATAAACTATGCGGTTTGCGACAAATTTTACATTGTCAAAACAGACACACCTTGAAACAAGATTTAAGAACACCTGAGAACAGTAAAATAAAAACTGACAATTCGGCCATTGCACACCAGTTTTGGTCTAGTAACCATGAAATAGTACCTAACATACACCTTAAAAAAACTTGCAGATATGCAGCAGAGCTTGATGCCTGGAAGAAATCTACAGCTAAAAACCAATGCCACATATTCAACTTTGAATTGCTGCCACAAAATATGTTGCGGAAGTTTTTCACTTTTCGCCACGAACTGTTATACCTGAACATAAACATTCTGTAGAAATTCAGTTGGAAACCATTGACAATGAAACCCACATGGCTTCAAAACTGTGCGCAAATGATACTTAAGTGTTACAAATCCAACTTGGAAATATTCTAGTGCATCACTGCTGCTATCAATCAGCAATTATTCCATCAACCTGTGCATTTTACCAACACAATTGCAGTTTTCAAACTCTGTACTGTTCAGCAAGGTTTCACAGCAAACGCACCATCTTGCAGTAATATTACCAATATTTATATGACAAATAAAATGTAGAACTTGAAATTTTTGGGAGATAGCCTGTAAGTCTTCTTCATTCGGAAGGAATTTGTATAACTAGTAAATGTGCTATTAAGTGACGGATGAAAACTTACTAGAAAAAAAATGCAGGTATCTTTAAAACATACATTTATTTCAAATAACTTTTTTGTAGCGAAAACCATTTCAGAGGTGTGTAATTAATCACAGTTGCATTAAAGTATGAAGTTTTAAGGTGAACATATAGCATGCCATTCTTAAACATTTCGCTATCACTATTCCCTTGTATTTATAGTGAAATAATAAATGTAACTAATAAATTAATAATAACAATAATTTGAGTGCTAAGTCCAATACAATGGTGGCAACCTCCTGAGGCCCAGACCATTATCTGGGTATGCCACCAACCTCCAGTTTACATATTTACTTAATGACTATGTTATCTAGACATAAAATTAGTTCACAATGTGCCCTCACTAATTAAACCTTACGCAATTGGACATAATTCCTGCCTCACTCCTTTTCTCAAACCTTTCAGCTTCCATATCCCTAATCAAAACCATGCCACCCCAGATCTCTCATTTCTATTACAAATCTCTAATATTTGTATTCCTACATTTTCCTTCATGTTATACCATTGTAACAATTTTTTCTGTCATCTGTGCCTGTAGATTCTGTCTATCCATATCCTCCAATATGTCTCTTGCTTCTTTCCAAAACTCCCTATTAGAATTATCTATTCTGAACCACATGTCTCTTAAACAGTTCTTGATCGATTGCTTCTTAATCTTACCCAACCCTATGTTATATACCACCCTATTCCTTGAAACCCTAAACATACTTTCAGAATATCTGATTCTGGCAATTGTTGAATGTGAAATAAGTACTTGAGTACCTTTTCTATTTTGTGATCTTTAACACTAACCTTCCCCAATTCTGCCATCATTCCTGCATTAACTGTACACTGTGGGACTCCTAAAATTAGCTTGCAAAATGTTTCAACACTAAATCCAATCTTTCCTTAACACCCCAACCGATGCACAATGAACTCAACCAATGCACAATGTATTCTCTCAAACCCCTCTACACATTGTTGATGCTATATGCAAACATCTTACTGCACTTCAGCCAATCTCCCCTTTGTCACAGCACTTCTTATCTGCCTGTCCCACCTTCCCATGCCAGATAACTTCACCCCTAAATACAAAAATTTCCTCAAAATTTGAATTTCTGTACTTTTCTCCTCTTTTCTTCCTTAATTTCACTCCTTTCTTCAACACCAAAATTTTTGTTTTCTTCTGGTTCATTTGCAACCCCCAATTATTGCAGAATCTCTCTATTCACCAATGGCCAATTTTAAAACCCTATTCTGTTATTGATCCCACATTAAGTCACTGTAAACAGTGGACCTGGAATTTCTATGTTATTAACACTTGTATAGGGACCTTTTTTAGCTTAACATACTCCAAAATGGTCATCAATAAATAATTTAAAATAAAACTTATTTGTCTTAAACCCCTTTTTACTTTCTCTACTCATACTATCTACATAATGTATAGAGAAGGTATTGCATTCCACCCAAAAATTTGATGTTGAGATTTCACTGGAAATACACGTTTTTAAGGGTCTCCTGTGTCCAAAAAAAGCATGTTTAGAAAAAGGTCCACAATAACTCAAAAACAGAAAGTTGGTAAGTTACCAAACTTGGTATTTAATTTTAGTATCTTCCAGGGATGCAACATGAAAATTTCGAGAAAAATTCCTTCACCCCAAATTACCCTTTACATGGCAAATTTTTTGAACATTTTGATTTTCTCAAAAATGGCTCTTAACGATTTTGATTAAAGTACTGTATATTAAAGATATTTATATGGCAAATAAAATGTATATCTTGAATTTTTGTGAATAGCCTCTTACGACCTTTATTCTGAAAGAATTTTTCTGAAGTTTGCAAAACATGTAAACCGTAAGATATATACAAGAACTTTCTACCCAAAAAATGTGGATCACATTAAAACTCACAATTTGTTATACACATTTGTTTGTGGAATTGACTATTTCTGAGATATCCCTTATTTATTTCAGATTTAAAATACTTGAACTTTTCTCAAATGCAAAGTTGTAAACTCTGGCCAGGCATAGAAACTGATTTCAACCACTTGGCAACCAGCTTTTAAAAGATTCGACTATCGTTTTAGTAGTGTATTCCCTTATTTTCTTTCTACTTACAAGAAAGCAAGTGATTAACAAAATTCTTGCTAATGTTTATCTATTATCATAAAGTAGATAGAAGAATAGGCTGTTTAACAATAATTTGTTACAGTGATATAGAGAAAGTCATGTGAATGGAACACATTAGATTTTTTGCTCTACTTCCTTTGTCACTTCATTCCTTTCACATTGTACACAAAAAGTGTTCTGGTGATATAGCTCTCTCAGCAATTCTATTGCTCAATCCTTTAGTTTGAAGTATGTACCAAAATTCTTTTATCACCCTTTCATAAGTTTTCTCTAAATTCATAAAAATTGAATATAATTTACATTTTTTTAAGATCCAATTTAGCTTTACTTAACACACCCTTCGTAATGTGATCAAACACACCATTCATAAACTGATCCATGGTGATACTCTCATACAAGGTGACATTTTCTTCCACACATAAGTGAAAGGTGCTTGTTTATCGATCCAATGCAAAACCTGTAGCTTCACAATTACATCATACTCGTGTATCTGTATTGTGTTCGAGTTAGATATCAAAGGATGGTCTAGTTTTGCTGTGGTAGGTTGACAATACAAGGAACTGTGTGCAATACACGATAATATTGATAATATTTTTATTCCTTGTATGAGAAAGTGTTTGTTATTTAGAATGTGAGGGCTGAGGTAAAATGGGATTATCCAATTATCTGTAAATGGGCGAGCACAAACAAGAAGCCTGGGCTCTTGTAACTTCTTGTCCACATTACTGTATACATTTATTTTGTCTGTGCCCCAAAGACTGAGGGCAGTTATACAGGCTGAGATTCCATACATCCTATATTAATTATGTTTCCTTTTTGTGTTTTAGTTTTAGAAGGTATGTTTTTTAAAATTACGACTGGATATGTACAACATATTATTGCATTAATATAACTTTGACATTTGAAGTTATGGGCTTATTTATGCACACAAAACAGAATTCTAACACTTGTGTTAAACAACTAAAAAAATATGTGTAAATAAACATAAAAAATGACAGGTAGCGCAAGATTTGAACTTAGGAACTTATGAGTGGAGGCAAGGCCTTTTTAACCTCTTGGCCACTGTGTTGTTCTGTGACCTGTTTTGAGTACTCAGAAATTAACCATTTTGCTGTCTGTCACAGACCACTGTACAGTTCTTTAACGTGCATTGTGAACATTGTAGCACTTCAATTAAACATGGAATTAAGGGATGGTTCATACTTTTGTGTCCATGGTGTACGTAGTGTATAGAGGAAGTATTGTATTCCACCCAAAAATTCAATACCGAAATTTTACCGGAAATATGTTTTGAGATCCTCTTGAGTCCGAAAAAGGCATTTTTAGAAAAAGGTCTATATGTGTGAGTATGTGGACAGCATAGCTCAAAAACAAAAAGTTGTTTAAATAGCGAACTTGGTATTTAAATTCAGTATCTTCCAAGGATGTGACACATTTACATGGAATATTTTTTGAAAATGTTGATTTTCTCAAAAATGGCTAACAATTTTGATTAAAATGCCACATATTAAATATATTTGCATCACAAATAAAATGTATATCTTGAATTTTCTGGGAATAGCTTCTGGACCTGTTCATTCGGAATGAATTTTGCATAATGGTAAACCATAAGAGGGACACAAAAATTTAGTACACAAAAAAATGTAGATCTCGTTAAAATACACAATTTATGTCTCATATATATATATATATATATATATATATATATATTTTTTTTTTTGGAGTTGACCGTTTTCGAGATATTCTTTATTATTGGTTTCAGTATTAAAATACTTAAAACTTTTCTCATACGGGAACTTGTCAACACATGGTCACACAAAGAAATGGATTTCAGCATAGCAACCACATTTTAAAACATTTGACTGTTGGTTTAACCCAGTGTATTACCTTATTTCCCTTTTAGTTATAAGGAACTAAGTAATAAGACCGTTTCTGCTAATGTTTATCTTGATTAGCATGAAATAGAAGAATGAGTTGGTTAAATATAATTTGTTACAGAGATGTAGAGAAAGTCATGTGAAAGGAACACAGATATTTACACCCTACCAACTTAATCTATTCAACTCTTCTATAAATTACAACCTCATCAGTTTTATTATTAAGATCCTCTCTTTCTTTGGCAATTTTTCTCCTCCATTTCTCTCTTAGTTTTCCTGTATAATTACCTAGTTGTTTCAGAAAGTCTTTCCTAGTGTTTCCAAAAGGATACAAGTAAAATATCTCTGGCTGTAAGTTTTCTAGTTTTTATTCCATATTATCTCCACATTTTAGTTTGCTCACACTCAATTATACAGTGTAAATTATCAACCTTGCAATATGGTGGCCATAGATCAACTTTTAGACTTTTCTTGTTCCTGTTCTTGCCCATGGCAGATCATCTTTCCATGTTTTCACAGACATCTATTTTTCTTTTCTCCTTTCTTTCTTAACACTGCTATATAATGCCTATAGCTACATTTGGAGGCTAATGTAACTATTTCAATGTTAGTGAAGCAGATTGAAAAATAAGCATTCATAAGAATAGTTTGTATGTGTATTAATAACAATAGAGGGTAGAGAAAATCATGTGAATGCAACACATCAGTATGAAAATGTATATATGGTCTTCAGATTTATTCGGCCTTTGCTGCCAGTAATTTGTCGGTGCATGGTGTCAACACTAGATAGCAAATTTATCATGTATTGCCTCTTGAAGAGGACTGCAATTAAGGAGTAGAAGGGGATAGATGACAACATTTTTGAGGTCACCATACTGAAATGTGACTAGTGTCATATCTTTGCAATATTTATATTTGAAACACTTGCTTGTGTCTCATAAACTCGCTTTCGCAGCATTAATGCTGATAGGTAATGTATTCATCCATTTTGGAAGTAGCAATCAACCATGCAAATACTGTGATCGGTGGTCACTTCCATCTCGCGTGAAAACACACATGTCCTGGTGAAAAACTGATCTGGACCGTCCAGTACATCAACCTGTTTACAAAGTCGGCAATTCATACAATCTATGATAACTCTCCTCTTTGAGACAAGGGGCTCACTGAGCTAATAATAAGCCCACTGGTGCTAAAGGCCAAATAAAGCTGAAGACCTCCCTTCAATCACTGCAGACAAAACTACATGTAACAGATGAGTGTGTCAACTATTCCTGGAATGATCATCTTTCCATATGAATCATTCTGATTATGCAGTCCAGTTAACTTATTCTGTTCAAAACATAATTATAATTTGTTTATATTCCAGGTGTTGGAAGAGGAGAAAAAGGCAAGAGAATTTAAGGCAAACCCGCTTCCATCTTTCTTAAAGTCTCCCAGAAATGCTTCTATGTTGAGCATAACAAGGAAGAAACCAGATGCTAAAGTAGGTTAACTTTACTTATTGTTAATGTTTTTATCTTCTAATAAGCATTTTGCAAACACTGTTAGCCATTGTTTTATTTCTTGATTTTATAACAAACAAATAATTTGTATTTAATTTAAATTTTGAAAACGTGTAAAGAAGCTTGTGACAGTGCTGTGACATATCAATGAAAAGAACTTGAGTCAGTTCTTGTAACAGAAAACATCGTTGAAAATTATTTACTGGGGCCTGTTTCAGTAACAGTTACTCCATTTTCAACTCCTAATCATAACTCCATTGGAAATTTTGCTTCTTCACAACTTGTCATTCAGCTTAATTTAAATTTTGCAAATAAGCAAAGAAGCTTGTGACAGTGATGTGATTGAAAATAATTTGTGATTCAAAAGGTAATCATTTGTTAGGAATAATTTGTCTTAATGAATTCTTCTGAAGCTTTTCAAGATAAATAAGTGATGTGTGCCATTTTTAATCATTCTAAGAGAGAAAGTCCAAAAAAAGAGATGGGTTTTTACTAAGTCAGAATTTGTCCAGGTGGGGAGTGTTGTTTCCAAAGAATCCACAATATTGTACCTGAATTTACAATGGTCCTAGCAAGCAAACCTCACTTTTTACTTTGTGGCCATGTGAATGTGTGTGGGAGGGAGTCAGGGGTCCTTACACCAACTCTTGCTTGGAACACATCAGAAAACTTATAATTAATGAAATAAAATTGGTAAAAAAGCCTATCAGGTTGGGATAGTCATTTTGGATTTGGCTATAAACCTGCTGCTTATGAGTCAGTGTTTTAATAAGCTCACCCACCTGTGACTGTGTTGTCATGGTTGTGGTCAACTGTAGATAAACAACAATGTTTATAACATAAGAACTAAAGCTTTCCTGGCGACGTGTTAATTCAAAATCTTCTCGGGCTTCTAGCCAGGTAAAAACTTGTCTTACCTCGTCTTCAGGTTTCACCCTGAAGACGAGGAAGATGTACTTCTTCGAAACGTTGGTGTCAAGCCAAGTTTTTACCTGGCTAGAAGCCCGAGAAAATTTTGAATTAATGTTTATAACGTTAAAGTAAGTCACACTATCACTAAATCTACTTCACTGTAGGGCTTCTAACTGCTGGGACTCTGATATATGAAAGTTGGGTTCTCTTTTAGGAGGATATCAAAGTGATTTCTACCCCTGCCCCTGACAATTTTAATTGGTAGTGCTTTGTTAAATGATTTACATTAATTTAAAAAAATTTAGTTGAGTCGATTTTGTAACACTATATCACTTACTTTTTTATTTCGGAAAACATGTTTCAGAAGCCATGTGCTTCCATTGTCAATTCCTTTGGTCGACTGCCGGCATTGCTTGCTGTGATGGTTGTCTGTCCCTGGTGGTGGTTTGATGAACCTCTGAATGAGTAGATCGCCTGGCGGGATTTCAAAATTGAAAACCCGGTTCTTGTTTTTCCAAATATATATGTTTTCCCAAACTTTTAATTCTGTCTTCCTTGTGATGTTTTTGAGGATTTTTGGGCTTCTATTTATAGTGTGTTTCTCTTTCCAAAAATGCCAAGCTACTGCAGATTTTTCTTCTTGTTTGAGTTTAATATTTCTGTGGTGTTCTTTTGTTCTTACATTAATTTGCATAAATTTTGTGCTTAATTAATGAGTAATGACAACAAATGAAAATGTTGGTTAACTGAAGCAACACTAATGTTAAAACCCTTTATTTCCAAATTCAAAACCTTTCATTTCAAATCACATCATGGATAGAATCAATTATGACATATCAGACATCACCAAACTGCAACATATATTGCAACAAAATTAATACAATAGTTTTAAATATATTTAGTTGGTTAAATGTTGCATACATTATCGAAATCAACAATACTTGGTTTAGTAACTAGTCTTGAAGGCTCAAACAAATGATCTAAAGCTTTTATTGTTATTATTTCATGTTCCTTTTGCCATAATGGAGTCCAAATTAAAGTCATAAAACAGCAAACTTTTAAATTTCTTCTACTGTATCTTTAACATTGGAATCCATGAGATTTGTTAGTGCACTTGGATATAGGACAAGCAGTACATAATCAACTATCACTCAGCCACAATCATTTCGATGTGAACTATATGCATTCCCTATACTTTTGCACTTAATATCCATAGCATTTAGCTGTATTCCATTTAACATCTTAGCCTCTTTGACTTGCAGCAGGTTAATTTCGAATAAAACAGGATGAGCCTGAGGTTGTTTCATTAGATTGGAATTCTAATACCATATTTATCTGAATACAAGATTTATTTTTTTCTTTTTATATTTATTTTTTTCTTTCCAAAATATTAATTTTCAGAACAGGGGGAGGGGATTTTGCATTTGCGATGTATTTTCCAAATTCCATGTGGGTAAAAAATAAGTTTCAAACTTTGCTGTTATGGCAGTGGTGAAATCTGGAGGAAATTGTATGGATTACTACCAAGGTAGTGACCATCATGATGTACGAGGCACATTGTGTGCATTTCATTTTGTGCCAAAAATAGCTGTTAAGGGATCTATGAACATTGTCATTGTAAAAAGGAATGCTCTCCAAGACTAAAATAAAACTAGAGGACCACCTTTCACACCGGTGGTTGCACGTAATGTATTGGAAGCCAACAGTCAAGCAGAAAGAGAGATTAGCTGTGTTTCCTCTCTTCTCGCTGCATATAAACCAGTACATTTCCAGTTTCTCCTCTGCTTTTTTGTGCCACCTGCAATGTGAATTTATGCACAAACTCGAATTAGGTAAAACATTTTACGATATATTAAGTTGAAGTTGTCTTAACAGAAAACAGCATCCATAATTGTTATTACAGCTATGCTCTCGCCACCGCTGCCATGGTCATATTCTACTAATGCACAATTCCGTACTTCCCTCTCCCACCCAATACATGAATTTGTACACAAATTCAAATTAGGTAAAACATTTTAAGATATAGTATATTAAGTATGTTACCTTAATTGAAAATTGTATCCATAAGTGTTGTTTCAGGCTAAGCTGCTGTCACCACAGAACACAGATGTACCCGTACATTTCCATTCTCCCTTCTCCGTCTCACAATGGGAATTTCGGTGTAAATTCAAATTAGGCAAAAACATTATAATCTGTTGCATTAAATATGTTATCTAAATACAAAATCATATCCATTATCGTCATTACAGTTACTCTGCTGTAACCCTATATTTCCATACTCCCTCTCCGTCAACCCTCAAAATGGGAATTTCTGCGCAAATTCAAATTCTATCCTCAATATGAATATGTGACCCTGTCTGTCGTGGCCTGAAAGCACTTTGTTCTTCCTCCATATTTTCTTCAACTTCCTTCCTCAATCTGTTTTCCAGTATTCTTAGATACAGTTTCATTACTACTGATGATAGGCATATAGCTCTGTAGTTTTCATATTTAAATGTAGATCCTTTTTTGTGTATATTACAATGTTTCTCTGCCAATCTTTTGGAGTTTCATCTTGTCTCCATATCTGTCTAAAATTCGGTCAGCCATTGTTTAATTTTTCCTCCATATTTAATCAATTCTGGTGTTATACCATCATCTCCTACAGATTTCTCATTTCTCAGTCTTTGAATAGCATGGTCTATTTCTGCTGATGATATCTCTGCCTCTGCTTCTTCATTTTCCTCCTCCTGTCTTTTATTATTTCTCTTGTGTTACAACTACAGTTATGTTTTTTTCTAAAAATATATGTCCATAGTATTTTTTCCGGACTTTTAATATTTCTTTTGTTTCCCTATTTTTTATTATTATTATTATCCATGATGTCACAACCATCAAGGTTGGAGTTTAGGGGTAGAATATATGAATAGGTTTATTTTACAGGTTTGACGCCTCATTAATTTTAAGCAGTGTTGAGTTTACAATTTTAAGGGGAGCAACCCTAGAGTACTTATTGAGTCTTACCTTGAAGAATTTTGGTGTATCGAGGAGGAGCTGTGGACCACATCATTTGGACTTGGCGGATCTGTGATCGAAAAGATTGTCTGCCAGCATCGCTGCCCTTATTCCAGAATGTGCTTCTCTACTCCCGATAGGCGTTATCATGCTTGCTTATATCAGTTCGATCTGATCAATCCTAATGATGTCTGTTTCCTGCATGTGGTGAGCCGACGCCTTATTTATGTGTTGGATTAAGTGGAAATACTTGATTGTTCCATGTTGTCTGATGTAACATTATTCTAGAAATTTCCATGGAAATAATGTCATTTGGAAAGTCCCTTGGGGCAATCCTAAGGAAGTCCAGTATGCCCACATACACACATCCTGTCGTGAATGAATCTTAAGAAAGCCTCTTAGATCAGAAAATATAATATATGAAACCAAGAATTTAAAAGAGTGCGATAGGGCAATACAATATTTCCAAGTATTGTAAAATAAAAATGGTCCTCCCCATGTGACAATATTCCATGACCATATGCCAAAAACTTTTTGGATTTGATGGATCTTCAATTTCCTTTCCAACATTTTTCCATGTTTCAGTTTTTGCTCGCTTTACTTCTATTTTGCTTTGTTCATTTTTTGTACATATTCTAATCAATCTTCTTCTCTGTTAGTCCTTATAAATTTCTGCTATGCTTCTGTTTTCTTTTGTTTTATCTTTCATAGCATCATACCACCATTTGACATTTTTCCTTTTATTACTAATATTAAACAGTCCATATTCTTTTTATGATGTTTTGTAAAGGGTTTCTTTTAGTATTCTCCATCTGTCTTCTATATCCCAAATTTGTCATTCCTTTCCTTTTTGTCACTTTCTTTGTGTATTATTCCTTCTTATCTTCTTTGATTTTAACTTAAGTAAAATATTTGGCTTCTTTTCCATGGAGTTTTGAATTGTTTCCATGATTAGCAAACATGTTCAGTACTTTGGAAAACTCTTACATCTGTTACAGCATAATTGGTGTGTTTTGTATGTAAAATAATCAAAAGTACTTGTTACACCTCTTGTACTAGATTCAAAGGTTATATGATATATTGTTTTGTGGGAAGAAGCAATTGCCAATTAAAAGATTGTTATATATACAATATCCAAGCATCCTTTTCCTATTTCTGTTGAATGTGCTCTCTGCTCCATATTTGCCCATACTCCCTTGTCCCCTTCGTCTGTCGTATCCTATACGGGCATTCCAGTTACCCATTATAATTATGTTTTTGTTTTTCTAAAGCTTTATTTTATTTTAAAAGCACAGAAGTTATGCTTTTCATCTTCCTCTGTAGAGGTATATATTGCTATAATAGCAACTATTATTTTTATATTAATATTTGTTATTACTTCACTGTTACTAGCTTCTTTTTACATTTATATATTGCTATGTTCTCCTCTAGTTCTGTGTCAAGGTTATTATTCTAGAGTTAATATGTGTACATTTAATTCTCCTATTTATTTCCTCTGATACAATAATTCCCACTCACTCTTTGGCTCTTATTTTTTTGTCCTCTGTATATCTAAGCATATAATTTTCATTTAAAGTTCTCTCTCCTGATCCTTTCTTCTTAGTTTCACTTATGCCTAAAATCTTAATGTTGTATTTTTCAATTCAATGATCTCCCTTTCTTTCCTTGTCAGTGACATAATGCTCCATGTGCCTATTCGTAACCTTTTCTTGCTAGGTTGTCTTCTGATGATCTATCCGATGAATCTTTACAGTTTTTCCGAGTAAGTTAAATTTCACCATGTGGATTATTAGCCCTATGACCAGCTAGCTTAGCAAGGCTATCCATTGTGTTAAGGTGGAAGCTAGCCATTTCTCAATGGCTTGCCTCAATTGTCTGGTTGTCCTCTGTGGTGTAATGATTACCATGCTAACTTCATATACCCAAGATCGTAGGTTCAAACCTGGCAGAGGCCGGTGGATTTTTTTTTTTTGGGTGTAAAAATCCTTAGCATGGCTTCCTTCAGAAGGGAAGTAAAGCTTCTGGTCCTGTGTCATAGATTTACGGCATGTAAAAGGACCTCAAGCCTGATAGAGAGGCCTCTGAGCAAAATTAAATGGTCTTTCATGCCCAATATATAATGGTACTCTGAGAACCACAGCAG
The DNA here is from genome assembly GCA_030762935.1 of Hymenopus coronatus. Classification (NCBI taxonomy): domain Eukaryota; kingdom Metazoa; phylum Arthropoda; class Insecta; order Mantodea; family Hymenopodidae; genus Hymenopus; species Hymenopus coronatus. The sequence continues at coordinate 80,630,942 of CM060898.1, read as the reverse complement.
TTAAAGAGTGTCCATAAATAAAACTCCATTTCATTTCAGTTGTTCTGGATATTCTGCCAGCACTCTGATCTCCTCTGGCTTTGAGGCATAATGAGGACATTTCCTACCTTATTCAAGTGTCATGGTTTTCCCGTCAATACTCAGGATGGCTGAATGCAGTGGTTTCCCACTGGGTGATGGGGTTGCCACATCCCTATGCCGGATATTTCTCATTTATGCTAAAACTGCATGGGTGTGGGGGCGGGGACCGCATAACTCAAAAGTCTGTTAATAGCCAAAATTTGTATTTAAAATTTTGATTAAAATACCATATGTATAAGATCCAAAATTTGTATTTAAAATTTTGATTAAAATACCATAAGATATTCTCATTACAAACAAAATGTATGTCTTGAATTTCTGGGAGTAGCCTCTGAAGGCCTCTCCATTCTGGGTGACTTATGCATTAGCGATAACATGTAAGAGATAGACAAAACCTTCCACACAAAAATTATAGATCTTGTCATACAATTTGTTGTAACTTTTTTTGAGTTAACCATTTCCAAGATATTTCTTGTTATTGGTTTCAATTTAAACTTTTTTCAAATGGGAAGTCATCTTTCATTTCATATCTGTTTTGTTTTGCTCCCCTCCACACAAAGAGAATCAAATTTCAATTGTTTCATATAGCAATAGTTTTAGGCTTGACTGTCGCATAGCCTAGTGTATTCCCTCATTTCCCTTTACGCTTACAAGGAAGCCAGTAGTAATACAGTTTCTGCTAATGTGTACCTTGATTAGCATGCTTTAGATAAATGAATAATATTTTGTAAGAATAGTTTGTTTTCAGAACAGGTAGAGGAAGTCATGTGAATGGAACACATCAGATTTTTCTTTTCTTTGTAGTCCTAAAATGTTTTGTATTTCAGGAGGAGGAAGAACACACAGTCTTCAAGGCAAGGCCTGCCACAGTACTTTACAAGAAGCCATTTGTACCTGAGAAAATTGTACATCCTCTTACTGACACAACACAGATTGTACTTAATACAGAAAAAAGAAGTAAAGAGAGGGAGATTTTTGAAAAGGAGTTAAAAGAACGTGAGGCATTTATAGAGGAATACAAGAGAAAGGTATGTGTACAGGATAACTAAAGACAATTATGCCATAATAACTAAGTTATAGAAGTGGTTAAAAAATCGAGTTTTTCTTATATTACTCAAAATCCAGTTTCATTATAAATAAAACTAGCTGAAAGGTAACTCCTGGTTCACCCCTATCGAAACTTTAGCAATGGAAGAATAAAGTACCAAATTTCAGGTGCATTTAATTGGTGTTATATGAGATCATGGTGAAATTATACATTTTTGAAGTCTCAGCTTATGGAAATGTGAAGGAGGAGAACTGCTAAATAGGTAGGGCCCCAGAAAAATGGTAAATTCACAGGAAAGCTGTAAAAAAATAAAGCTCTCTGCGCTTTAAAACAACCAATACTTTCATGTAGCGGTAAATAGAAAAGCTATATTGATATATCTGAATACACACAAATCAAGCATAATATGCATAACTATACGTTGAATTGCACACACAAGAAACACTTCATACCAAAGCATGCATATTCAAATTAAATTCCATACACAAAACATACTAACCTACCTCAATATACTACATTGCTAAATATATATATATATATATATATATATATATATATATATATATATATATATATATATATATATACACACACACACACACACACACACACACCACAAAAGTCGAGCTTTTTTACTCACTCCAAAATACACACTCAATTCCATTTCCAGAGTTTCTGGAGATGCACTTGTTCGCTATCTACATTTGAGCATGATGCTCATAACGCCTTCACACTGCATTCAACAAATGTGCAATGGTCTCCTTTCATACTGAGCAAGAAGTCAAGCACATTCATGACTTCACCCCTTTAGAGCAGCTTGTTTAACAATTGCCTGAAAGCATAGCATATGACTGTCCAGATGTTTAAGAAGTTCCATGGCACCTGACATTTTCAATATAGTTGCTTCATTGTTTCTGACAATGTTTTTTTCATCAAACAGTTTGCCCATGTTCTCAGTAAATAATTGTGCAGGATCCATTGTTGCAAATATTATCAATTTTGTCTCTCAAAGAGAATCCAACATTTTCAAAGGTTTGCTTAATTTCAGCTTTCCTTACCTCAGATTTGAGAGTATTGATGGCTGCAGCTGTTTGAGGACCAAACAGCCCTTTGCTCACCAATCTGAAGTTGCTGAGAATATCAGCAACTCTGCTTTGTAGTTTGTGACAAAAGGGATATGAAGATCCTTCTATAACCATCAGTAACCATCTGGCTGTGCTCTCTAAGGACGGTAGCACTGGCAGTGATGATCGCAACCTTCTCATTTTGCAATTCAGGAAAAAAGTGCACAGCAGCTCCTCGACTTGACAAGGCCATTGACTTGCAGAAGTTGGCCAAATCTTGTAGAGGGCAGATTTATACCTGGAATTCCGTCTGGTCATCACTGATAATGGAAAAGCTGTTATCTTTGTCTCCTCTTCCAAGTAAAGCTCCCAGAGAAAAGACATGTATCAGTGTTTCCTTTTCCTGGCATTCAAAAATAGCAACTTTGATTTGTCACATAATTATTTAGTTCTTATAAATGTGTGGACCATAGTGTTGAGCTGATGGTCCCAACAGTGCACATAAAGTCATATACCTTGGAGAATCTGTGACAAGGGCAGCAACATTGTCATACTGAATGTCAAAATCTTAGACTGTCATTAGTGCTCTAGAACACAGTGTCGCATTTGCATTTTGTAGCATCTTGACGCCACCAAGAAACACCTTTTGTTCAGCAGCACAGCTCAACAACCTCAGCAGCACAGTAAAACAGACCTTCCTTTCTGTGGTCTCGTACATACTGGACACCTTTTGGCCATCAACAGCCAATTTTACTTCCTTCTTCCTCTGCTTAGCCACATGCGGAGCATATGTAGTTCTACAGGATTGTGCTGTGGGAATATCTTCACCACCTGCATCAATTCCAAAATATAGGTTTTTAAAATTCAGCACAATAAATAGTTATTAAGGCATATATTTTGTATTTAATTTTAACACTATTCAAATAGTGATATCAATGCCTATGCCAGAGATTCCTCCTTCCTCTGCTTGGCCACACACAGAGCATATGTTCTACAGGTTAAAGCTGTGGGAATATCTCCACCACCTGCACCAATTCCAAAATATAGGTTTTTAAAATTCAGCACAATAAGTCGTTAGGGCACATATTTTGTATTTAATTTGAGTTATTTAAACAACATAGTATTCAAATAGTGATATCAATGCCTATGCCAGAGATCAAAGTAAGAATTAGCCATATTTATATGAATAATACAAGACAATGTGTTTGTTTTTTTTTTTTTTTTTCCAAAAATATTAATACTGAGAACTGGGTTGAGGGGAGGGGGGATCGTGTCTTGCATACTCATTATGTTTTCCAAATAGTTGCAAGAAAAATAAATTTCAAACTTTGTGGATACAGCAATGGTGAAGGATGGTGAAAATTGTATGACCAAGATTGTGATGCATATGGCAGGTTGTTTTGCATTTCATTTTGCATCGTAAAGTTAGCTGTTGACTGAATGTTAGCATCCTCGGAAAAAACCTTTCTCTCCGAGACAAAAATAAAAATATAGGATTTCCTTTTATGTCAGTGGTTTGCCTAATGTATTGGCTGCCAATGTTCTTTTAGAAGTTACAGAAGGCCTCTAATCTGATAGTCTTGATTGTCAAACTATACTTTTTAAGTTAAAAAGGTGTAATCATGCTGATAAATTCAATACTATAACCAGAAATTGATTTTTGGTCTACCATGCTCAGCTGTTCTAACTAATAGGCTACCATGGTAACATGCTGCCACAACATTAAGTTACTTGACTGACTCTTGGGTTTACTTTCTCTGCTATGTACATAATAGGTAGAGAAGGCATTGCATTCCTCCCAAAAATTTGAAACTGAGATTTCACCTAAGATACATGTTTTGAGGCTTCCTGAATAAATAAAAAGCATTTTAAAAAGGCATGTATATGCTTGTTTTTTTACCAACTCGTCTTTTAAGATTGTGACAATCCACAAATACTGCTTACATGGACATTTTTTATTTTCTCAAGCATGTCTTCTAATGATTTTGATTAAAATACCTGTATTAAAGATACAATGTATTACTTGAATTTTCTGGAAATAACCTCTACATTGTGAAAGAATTTGTATAATCATGTAAACTAACTACATACTGTACAGAAAACACAGATCTTTTTAAAACAATTTATTTCAAATAATTTTGTGGTATAAACCATTTCCAAGATGGTTTGAATTGTTCAGTACTTTGCCATCCTTTTAAAGTCCTGTTGATTTCAGATGCTTCTCATAATTACATGGAAAGATGATTGAATTTTAAGACCAGCATATAACTATCCATTATTAAAACACTTCAGTGCTATTCCCTTTGAATTTTTAATGAAATATTTCTGCCAAAGCTTATCCCAATCAAACTGAAGTATATAGAAAAACAATCTGATTTGTTACACTTGCATGACTTTGTCTAGCTGCTCTACAAACAAACTTTTTACAAAAGATAATTTTTCTTTATGAACCATGCTAATCAAGATAAACATTAGCAGAATGTTCTTATTACTTAGTTCCTTATAAGTAAAAGAGAACCAAAGGAATATGCTATACTAAAGTGATAGTCAAATGTTTTAAAAGCTGTCGTTATGCAATTGTCATTGCAAATTGCTTCTTTGCTTGGCCAGGAGTAGAACAAAAGAAAAAGGAGAAAAAAAAACAAAAAAAAACAGACAGTTCCTATATGAGAAAAGTATGAGTACTTTACAATAAAAAACCAATAACAAACTGTTACCTCTACAACAAAAACGTAAAGGACATAAATTTTGTGTTTTGACAAGATCTACATTTTTTTGTGCAGTAAGTTTTTTCTATCACTTACAGTTTAGCAGTTAAGAGGTCTTCAGAGGCTGTTCCCAGAGAATTCAAATTATACATTTTTTTTTTTTTTTTTTTTTTTTTTGATGTAAACATCTTTAATATGCAGGATTTGAATCATTTTTGAGTAAATCAAAATTTTCGAAATTTTTCCATGTAAAGGGTAGTTTGTAGTGGGGGGGGGGATTTTCTGGAAAATCTTTGTGTTTCATCCTTAGATGATACCAAACCTAAATAGCAAGTTTGGTATTTAACGGTCTTTTCATTTCTGTCCACAGACACACATGCGGAACTTTTTCTAAAAATGCTAGTTTCAGACAGAGGATACCCCAAAACGTATTTCTGGTGAAATCTCGACATCAAATTTTTGGGTGGAATACAATACCTTCTCAATAAATTTAAGATACCCTACCAACAAATGGCTATATGTTTATATTGACGGTTCCAGCTTACCAAATAATGGTGGTACTGGTGCAGGTGCAATATGCCCTCTCCTCTCTTTATACAAAAGATTAAGTTTAAATACCACAAATTTTGATGGAGAGATTTCGGCAATACTTCAGAGCTTACAAAACCTACTAATTATATCATATAAATAAATTTGAAAAAGTTGTATTATCTGACGCTAAAGCAGCTATCATATCTATAACATCTGATGTAACACCTAATAACCTAAATATTGCAGAATGTCGCAAAATCATAAAACAACTAATGAATTTAAATAAAAGATTAATACTTCAATGGATACCAGCACATTGATGAATGAAACAGCTGACTTTCTAGCCAAGAAAGGTAGTAAACTTACATCAAATTCATCTGATCCAATAAGCTATCACTCCATCAAAAGAATCATTATATCAACATATAACAACAAAATTAAAGAAGGTAATATATTACAAACAAAAGGAAAACCATGGGAAAATTTATGTAATAACATGTCCAGAATCACTACATTACCAAGAAAATCCTCTGTAGCAACTTTTAGACTCCTAACAGGCCATAACTGTCTCAATAAACATTTATTCAGAATTGGTATAGTGAGATCTCTGTGTCCTTTCTGTACACTTAAAAAAGTTATGGATGGAAACCATCTACTCCGCTGCCCAACCTTTAGTCAACATGACAATATAACATAAAAATACTGGAATGCAAGAGAGTGAATTGGCTTCACTGGCAACTGCTCAACATTAGATACCAACCAACAATACCTTCTCTATCCACTATGTACATTGTACTTGTCCGCTAGAGAAAGTAATAAACTTTCATAAGAATAGTTTGTATAAATACTAATAAATGATAAAAGATAAGAGTATGTCATGTGAATGTAACATATTTTCCAGTAAATCACAGGCTTTTCAAGTTCTCTCTCTTGTAATCCAATGTATATAAGGCCTTATTGCCCAAAGTCTTTGTCACTGGCTAAAAATGTTGTTGACACATTATCTTGCGCAATCTTCATTAAAAATGAGCTAAATAGAATTTAATCAATTAAATTACATCTTCTGCAGGAGGCAGAGCGACTTCTACAAGAGGAGGAGGAAGCACGTGCCATAATAAGAAAGATGGCAGTTCACAAAGCCAACCCAATTCGGAAATATAAGGCAGTAGATGTACGCCCATCAGAAAAACTTCTTACAGCACCAAACAGTCCAGCATTCTTTACAAAGAGAGAAGAAAAATGATTCTGAATATTTAACAGGAAAATAGTTGTATTTATTTATACATTGTGTCACTTTGAATACACATTGTTTACAAGTAATTCAATAAATAGTCTTAAACTTTATTCAAACTCTGCTTCCCTTTGCACTGAAGGCCATATTTTTTCCTTCAACTGGGTCTCAAGTCTTTTGCTATAATGTTAGTAGGCTTTCCTAAGTGATACCATTGAATATAATGGAAATACTGTTCTTGATTTCTGCCTTTTAATTTCATATGGTATTTTTGTTAGTGTTTTTGAGACATTTCCCTTGAAAAAGTGACGCTAGGAGGCAATAAAGGAACTAATTTTGCACCTTTCAACTTATATTTGACAAGATATTTTTCTTCTTGCATGTCTATATACTTAACATCATTCCTATGTAAGCTTCAATAATTTTATAAAAGTTCTCAGTAGTGTCACATTAAGGACAATTGAGAGCTATATTATTTGCTTAGTATCTTGTTATGGATCTGATTTACTATTTAAATAGACATGTGAATGTTTGTTTTGTACTTTCATATAAAATTGTATTGTGTTTAAACTGATTATTATTCATAGTTATATAAACATATAAATGCTTTAGTATTATGACGATGGTCTAATAATATAGATGCAGATGTTTGCCATAAGTGAATGAATTGAGTTCTTGTTAATGGGAGATAGGAAGAGTAATTGTTACACAAGTATTATCAATCCTATTACACCAGTCTGTAATGAATAGTATTATTTAAAAATACATTTAACTATGTTTATAAATAGAAGTGAGGTTATATAAAATTCATTCCGACTTGTAACTGTTTGTGACAGTCATGAAATGGTATGTTTCTAGTAGACATGCTTCATATGAGTGTCATGAATCAGACATGTGCTGCAAATGGGGCTGCTCTGTGATGTAATATCCACTGCTTCCTTAACCAGCCACACCCCTTCAACTTCACCAAATGCTCTGTTACACACTTTGGAATTTGACACTGCCTATGTTTTGTAAACACCTGGTTTGTAGTCAATGGAGGGGGTGTATATGTGTTTCTCTTGTAAATTGTCACCGGAAGAGCTCCTCATAAATCTGAAGAAAGTCAAATATTGCAGATTTAGGTTTGTAAACTGTTAAATTGATTCAAAAGAGTACATTCACACAATTGTTTCAGCCTAAACTCTGAGGGTTCTAACTTGGTATTGAATATACAGATGACCACTGACTTTTTGAAAATCTCTTATGGTGACATATTCTTATTTGTAAAAGCCAGCCATTAATTGTTGAGATTTGAACCCACCAGATTTTTAGCCATTTCTAGAATGTTGAAGACCAAAACCACTGCTATAGTTTTTGCACATTGTCATTCATTTGTAACTATATTATGATATTTTATTCTTTTAAAATTCAGATGGCTTTGCAGCTCAAGAAATGATTTTTAAAAGTAATGTTATTTGTAATTCATAAACTAAATTTTCCTGTTAGTGAAAATTGAAATGCAGAAAGGAACATGCCTCCCTATTGGTAAAACCTTTACCCCTACCCTTGCTCATAATTGTGGAACAGCTATAACCATATAACATATAAAACTTGTGAAGTATTTATTATAAGTGCTTAATTGTTTGAGGAATAAATTGTAGCATTCTTACCTGTTACAGATGATACTAATATAATTCACATCTGTGCCTTATTTATTGGACCATCATACTTCATGTACCCAGTAATGTATATATGTATGAATGCATGTTTCTTTAGATTGCAATTAGAGCGAAAAGGAAAAGAGCAGTTGCAAGTTGATAGTTTTTTGGAAAGTATAACGTGCAGGAATTGTATCACATTTGTATCCTAGATGTCATTTTATATTTCAACAATTTAGAATTTAGTGTAAAATATAATACTTGAATAAATTTATTTTGATATATTATTTTGAGTGTGTTCTTAATTATGTTCATGTTCTGCATCACTTATCATAGAATTTAGTTGAACATGACATTAGTGATAATCATTTACATACCATATTTATCCAAATGATAGACAATGTTTTTTTTTTCCAAAATATTAATTTTAAAAACTGTATTTCCAGTGAAATCTCAGTATCAAATTTTTGGGTGGAATACAATACTTCTCTATCCCTATGTACATTGTACATATGGGGCTAGAGAAAGATTTCACTTGAAGATTAAAATAAAAATAGAAGACTTCTTTTTACATTAATGGTTGCACATAATGTTGTATTGGCAGCCAGCAGTTAAGCAGAAGAGATGTAGCTGCACATTTCCCTCCTGCCTAAATGTTCCTTGCAGCAAAACTATACATTTTATTTAATTTTATGTCTTCTGTTTATATAGCTGATATGCTAAATTTCAAAATTAAGTTTTGAAAAATGGGGATTATCTTGTATTTGAATAAATATGATACTTTTTGAATTTAGCATATTATCGAAATAAAAAGAAAACATTGCAACTTAATGTTTAAATACATATTTTGATCAAACTAAGGGACATCTAAGCTTGTTTTTCTGAAATCGCACAGAGATTCTCGCATGGGGTGGGGTGGAAAAGTATTGTTATGTATGAGGTGACCGCAGCAGAGCTTCAACGATAATGGATTTTCCATTTTGGCAATATATTTAATATAACACATCATTGTAAACAATTTTACCTAATGTGAGCTTGTGCAGAAATTTTTGTAATGGCAGGAGAGGGGAGAACGTAAATGTACCGTTTTGGTGCAATAGGTGACATTGGTAATGGCAGCACACTGTAAGATGATGGATAAGTTTTCTATTTAGACAACATACTTAATATAACACATTGCACTACAGAGTTTCATGTTATTTGAATTTATAGGAAAATTCATGTAAATGAAGGAAGAGCAGAATCATAACTGGTTTATTAACAGCTAACTTCACAGCATGAAACAAAATGCACCAAAACTGTCATGACTGGGGTGGGGGCTTTGCTACTGCTGCATCTGCAAAATTTGAAACATCCTTTTTTTCCTGCATGATACTCAGAATACACGACTTCCAGTGCTCATTAATATTTTGGAGAAAAAAATTCTTGTATTCGGATAAATGTAGTAACTAAACAACTTGTGGAGGTGTGGAATATGATTTCTTATATTCTTTTGATATTGTACCTTGCATCTACTTTACACAAGCAATATAATTATACCATCTCAAAAGGCCTGTGTGACTAAAAGGTAGACAAATCCATTGAGATCTGAATATATTGATTCTTTGTTATTATTCATATTTAGTGTTTGTGCTGCTGACAAAAAGGTGAGCTCAGATTAAACCAGGTCATCTGTGAATGGAACACAATACCATACTGTTCATTTCTCCAAGCCCTGTGATCACTTGCAAAATGCAATTGTTTAACTCTGCAACCTGAGATCAGCTGCAGGTTTATTTGGTATCAGTTTACTTGCCTTAAATCTATTTTGACCAAAATTGGGTAAGTTACCTTGTGGGTTGCACTTTCAAAACCACATGTGTGTGTTCACTTTGATTTGGTTTTGGATGACAAACCTGGTCTTCTGGTATTCTAGTGTGTCTCAACTAGCAATAGTACTATTACTCCTGCTAGTTTGCTATATTTTCAATCCTTTTAGAATCTTTCATATATATTTTTATATTCTCTATATGCACTATGCACATAGTGTATAGAGAAGGTATTGCACTCCACCCAAAAATTTGATAATGAGATTTCACCGGAAATTTATGTTATAGGGTCCCCTTTATCTAAAAAAAGCATTTTCGGAAAAGGGTAAATGTGTGTCTGCGTGTCTGTGAACACGATAACTCAAAAACGAAAAGTCTGTAAAATACCAAACTTGGTATATAAGTTTAGTGTCTTCCAGGGATGCAACACGAAGATTTTGAGAAAAATCCCCCCGCCCCCAACTACCCTTTACATGAAACTTTTTTCAAAAATGTTGAGTTTCTCAAAAATGGCTCTATTTTGATTAAAATTTTGTATATTAAAGATATTTACTTGACAAATAAAATGTATATCTTGAATTTTTTGGGACTAGCCTCTGAAGAGTACTTTATTCTGGATGAATGTTATGGAATTTTGAATGGCTGCTAAACCGTAAGAGATGGACAAAAACTTACTGAACGAAAAATGTAGAACACGTTAAAATACACGATTTATGTTATATACATTTTTTTCGTGGAGTTCATCGTTTTTGAGACATTCCTTGTTTTTGGTTTCTACTTTGAAATACTTATACTTTCCTCATACAGGAATTTGTTAATTGGTGTCCATACAAACAGAAACTTCAGTGACATAGCAACCAGCTTTTGACTATCACTTTAACCTATGGTACTCTCTTATTTTGCTTCTACTTACAAGGAAGTAAGTAATAAGACTATTTCTGCTAATTTTTTTCTGATTAGCATGAAGTAAATAGAAGTATAAGCTTTTTAAGAATAATTTGTTACAGAGATATAGAAAAAGTCATGTGAATGGTACACATCAGATTTTTTATTTTGGGTTACTGAACATCCTATTTAAAGATTATGTAATTTTCTCTATGAATGTGTAAATTTTAAAAAATAAGTATATCCATTTCACACATAGAAGTTTTTCATTTTGAGTATTACAGGATGTTCCAATGTAAAGGCTGGTTCACAACAGCCTGGTAACCAGGATGAGAATGCATTTCAATCTCAAAGTGGAAAGTTGATTTTGCGCATTGGGATTTCTTTTTAATTGATCAGTGATATCTTCTTTCCTATTGCTGATCCTCAGGAAAGCTTCCTGTTAATTATGAACACTCCCATTGAAACATGTTTCAACTTTATCACTCTTTTTATTTGACAATGAGCCGATTAGTTACAATAAGCAACACTTACTTGGGATTTCTGCCAGACCACAAGGAATTATCGATGTGTGGTTGAAAATTAAGGAAACTAGTTTTTTTAAGCATGTTCTGGAAAAAATCCAAATAAGTGTTGTTTAGTTTAATTGACTCGTCAGGTAAATGAATATAACAAACTTCCATAAAAAGAAAAATTTGTCACTTGTTCTGGTTACTGTTGATGTTAGCCAGCCTTAACGGTTAAATCTAGTTATATGAATCATCTCATGTCAAACCCAACAGATACCCAACAGTGTTTCAAAATTTCTTGTAATATTTTGTATGACTTTTATAGGCAAATTAAAGATGCCCCAGGATTTTGGTTTGAGCCAAATTTCATTATTTTGGGTTTTTTGCAGTATCAAAATTCTGGAAAAAGTATGCACTAATGCATTCAAATGATCCTTTCCTGGAACACAATTTATTGCATGGCCAGGGTACATAGAGATTAAAGTTACCCGACATTTGTCTTCTCAGGATATAGAAAAATCCCTCACCCTGACTAAGATGTGAACTAAGAACCTTTTGAATGTAAGGCAGATAAGCTATCCCCAAACTATGGAGACAGGCTAATCATCTATTTGGATAAGGAATTTCAGGTTGGGATAATAATAAATAAGAGTAAACAATTTCTAAATACATGTGGACATAGCTATCAAGTGACTTCAACATAAAGTGGCACTGGACACACAAGTAATACTCAGACCAGCTGTCTCATCACTTCAGAAATGCTGTTATCTTGGGAAACGCATGTTATATCCCTCCTATTGTATTATTTCCAGTGCTTATTATGCTTGTTTATTTACACTGTTTCATGGAAGAAGGTAAAATATTGTTTAGTCATATAGTTGTTTGGAGATCACAATAGGCCATGCAAATTATAGAATTACGGAATGGGCAAGAAATAATATCAATGCAATTAAGTTTTTCTTTCTGACAAATGAGGCTTATAAACCAGAATGTGATGTACTACAGTCTTGATATGAAAAAATAAAACTGGAAACCAGAACAAGAACATTACATGCTTTCACATCAGTGCCAAAATTGTAAGCACTATTTACAGACTACTCTCTTTCCTATAAAAATAAATGTATCATTTTTTGAATTCCTTTACTATTTTTATAGTGTTTAATGCCTGCTTTTACTACATATGGAACTGCAGGCAGTAACACTGATACATGGAGTGAAGATGGAGCTCCGGTGGACTGTGATGGCAGGAGAAAACCTGCTCCTGCACCACTTTATTCACTAATTTCCAACCTTTAGCTGTCCTGTGTTACAAACTATAAATTACCTTTGTTTAAAATAAATGTACAAGTTCAAAATAATTATAAAGGGAGTGTACATAATGCATTAACACCTTATCATCCACACACTCACACAACATGAGAAGGTTCTGCCCATGACAGTCAGCCAGCCATCAGTATCTGATACAAAATCCAATACCCAACTGGGTAAGTTATTTTGTTAATTACCCTTTATGTGTGTCCCATCCTAAAATTTGGTTTAGATGTATTTTATAAAATGGATTGTTATACTTATTAAAATTAAAAAATTGTTTTAAAAATGCTTTATGAATAAAAGCCTTGATTTAGAGTTTATGTTATATTAGAAAGAGTATTCTAAAAAGTATGAATTATTATCTTGTAAGTAAACTGAAGTTTAATCAAGTCGGATAATTAGGAGTGGACGAATATTCAGTTCTTTATAAGGAAGCGTGCAAATATTACATTTTTGTACTGAATATCAGCAAAGTAATAAAAAATATATGGAGCATCTTCAGACATCATGTGGAATAAAAAACCGACACTTGATGGTAAAATACACATTAATTTGTCTGGTTAGACATGGAATGACTCATGTGTAAGATTTACTGTAGAGGATGGTGATGGTGTAAGGCTTAGCAAAATGAATAGAAAGAACAAAATTTGTATAAAAGCTTTATTTCCTAGTTTTAATTTCATGTCTTATTTTCACTATCCTGTTCTGTAATAGTCATTGGCAGCAGATCACCCCATTTGCTGGATCTTGCAACCTGGTATGGAACTCTGAAATCAATAAAATATGTTTTTGAAGATTCTTGCCTGTGTATTTAAAGAATATATAAAATTTAATTTGCATTATTTTAATATTATTGGAATGGTGATATATAAATGTTAATTCTTACTTTCCATGTCTAAATGCAGTGAAAATAATTTCTTGTAGTTTTCCTGTGTTCATACACATTCTGCAGACTGTGTGCTTTTTTCTTGCTAAGACAGGTCTCACAATCCTTGGCCACTGAGGATCATCTGCTGGTCGCTCTCCTATAATTAAAAATTAGAATTAAAGGACCGAAACAAACTTGGAATTTAACTTGATAATTCTTTTGTCGCTTATCCCATAACATTATGTAAGTACTATGAGAAATTATAGGTTATTTTCTACTGAACTAATTCCATGCTACTAATTGAGCCAAGACCTATTTCACATGGCCACTACATGCTCTGTTTCTATGCACACAAACTCATAAGCAAGTGTGCAGGGTTTATGTAGTGAGCATTGTATCTACCCTTCCTGCTGGTTTCTATTTTCTATCAAGTAGCTCCTCAATTGGTCTCAAAGAACCTCACTTCATTGAATACACCTTGTACCAGACTTCTCAGCAAGAGGATCTATTTCATGCAACATGCAGCACCTGGATGTTCAGTTCAGGACATTGTTTATTGCTCAAAGAACCAAAAGAATTAACCTGCCCTGTTTAATTTTTTGTTGTAACACGTAAGTAGGTGTGTGTCTTGTTTTTGTGTGATTTTATATAGAATGACATGAGCTGTTTAATAAATTGAGTAAGCTTTATCATACCACTATTTTTTTTGTAATCCAGAACATTTGAAAGATTCTTTCCATTGAAACACTCTGGCACAAAGTAAAGCATCTGATGTGTACCATTCACATGATCTCTAGCTGCTCCACAAACAAGTTTTTCTTACAAAAAATGATTCTTTTATCTACATCATGATAATATAAACCTTAATAGAATTGGTCTTATTGCTTATTTCCTTATAAGTAGAAGGGAAATAAGGGAATGCTAAAGTGATAGTCAATTCTTTTAAAAGCTATTACTATTTGAAGTTCAGCTCTTTTTGCTTGCTAAGAGTAAACAAATGAGAAACGAAAAGAAAGATGACTTCCCGTTTGAGAAAAGTTGAAGTAGCTTAAAACTGAAACTAATAACACAGAATACCTCGGAAATGATTAACTCTACCAAAAAAAAAAAATGAACGTGACATAAATTGTGTGTTTTTAGAGATTTACATTTTTTGTGTAGTAAGATTTTATTGCTCTCTTATGTTTATGCATTATACAAAAGTCATCCAGGATGAAATGGTCTTAGAAGCTATTCCCAGAAAACTCAAGATGGTGACCGGCAGTGTTATAACGCGTTCCAGCAGTCAAAATTTACGCTCAAATACAAACGGTAAGGACAGTGAAACCCATTTAGAAGTGTTTTATAAGTCAGGAAACGTGATATCAACAAGTGCAAATGAAGGCAATGCAATCCAAGACGCAAGTGATAAAAATTTTAGTCCTGAAAATACGCAAATGCAACCGTCCACTTCGCACCCGGCACGTGATGCGGAAACAATAGCGTCGCTTCATATGGTAATAAATATTCTACATAGAGATCTACTGAAAGCTCAAAAGGAAATAGATTCACTGAAAGAGGAGAATGAAGAACTGAAAAAGAAGATTGACTGTGACTGTAATAAACCAACTTTTGCGACGGTTACAAGGAAGCATTCAAAAATGGCGGTGAGTCGTTTATCAAAGGAACAAAACAAAGAAAACCTCGCGGATCACAACAGATTTGAAGTGCTGGATAAATTAGAAGAAACCAATGTTGAAGAGGAGATTAATGTGAATGTGCGAAATTTGGATGACACTATAAGTAAAAAGAAAGTGCTAGTCATAGGGGATTCGATTCTCAAATTTTCAGGTGAGGCATGTAGGGAAAAAGGCTATCAAGTGCGATGCTACCCAGGCATAAAACTGGCTGAGCTACGAAAAAAAGTGGAAAAAATGAATTTGAAGGACGAAAGTCCTGAAACAGTCCTGATACATGCAGGAATGAATGATATAAGACCGGGGATAAGAGCAGAATATATAATGGGGGAAACTTTAGATCTTGTAAGTAGCATCAGAACTCAAGTGCCTGACGCGAAAATTATAATCAGCGGTGTACTTAGAAGATGTGACGTGAACACAAAGAGGATCATGAAAATTAACCAAGAACTAGACTGGATGTGTGCTGTGAAAAACTGCCTAATGGTTGACGGAAATTACTGGGTATATAATAGTGATTTTGCTAAGGACGGAGTGCATTTAAACAGGAAGGGAACATTTAACTTTGGTAACTTATTGAATAATGCAATATATTCCGTGATAAAGGAAAACTAGTAAGTAAGGAGGTGGATGCTGTTTCACTTGTTACAGGTAATAAACATTGTAATTACTCCACTGATCATGAGAAACAAATAAATCATGTGGAAATAGGGTCATTAGATACTCATAAATTAGTTGGGGAAATAAATTTTAAACAAGTTACAAATATAGTGAATAAAAATTATATTAATCTTTTTAATAGCAACAATGATGGTGAACGTACAATACATAAGGTTGTAAACCAGTATGATGCAAACACTCTCCAAGTATTTCATTTGAACATACAATATTTAAGTAATAAAACAGCTGCTAAATGAAGTAAAGCCAGAACTAGCTGTTGTAACAGAGCATGGGTTAAACAAAGAGCAGATCAATTTATGTAAAATAAATGGTTACAAAATTGTTAGTAGCTTTGCTAGAACTACTTATAAGGGTGGAGGGGTTTTAATCTTGGCCACAAATGAAATAGATATATCAGAGTTTGTTGTAAATACATATCAGTTGGAAATGCATTTTGAAGTGGCAGCTGCAAAAATTAATATAAAACAGAAATCTATTTTATTACTGGGGATATACAGATCACCAAGTACTCCTTCGGAGCACTTTGTTGATTATCTTGATGAATTTCTAGCTCAAGTTTGCACTAAATATAATCAGGTAATCTTGATGGGTGATTTTAACAAAATCTAGACCATACAAAAGGGGACTATAAGAAACTTTACGAGTTATTTAACACTTATGGAATAAGGGATTTGATACACGAGCCTACAAGGGTAACACATTCATCATCATCTGTTATTGATCATATTGCCACAAACCTGAATTTTGAGGTAGTAAAAGCATACAATATAAACACTCACATTTCTGACCATTATGCTCAGTATGTGAAATTTAAGGGCTTAAATTACAGTAAAGAAAGCAATTATGAAATCAAAACTTTTCGTGATCTGAATGAAAAATGTATTGGTCATTTGATAGAATCCTTAACAGACGAAAATTGGGACATAGTATATAATGCCAAAACTGTAGATGAAAAATGGAACCAGTTTTATAATGTATTTAGCACTCACTTTAATGCATGCTGTCCTATGAAAACCAAAAAGGTATATAAGAATAGTTATGGCCATGTTAAACTTACCACAGAAATAATAAAACTAAAAAATGAAATGAAACATTTGTATGAATTGCATAAATCTGGTGGTAGTGTTACTTATAAATCAAAGTACAATATCATAAAAAAGAAATATCTCAAAAGCTTGGAAGATTTAAAAGTTAATGACTATAAAGAAAAGTTAAGTAAATCAGGGAATATTAGTAAAACTGCATGGGGCTTTGTAAATGTCGCTAGATCGGAAACAAAAGCACACAAAAATTTAGAACTCAGTATTGATGATGAAACTGTAAAAGAACCAAACCTTGTATGTAATTTAATAAACAATTATTTCCTTAGTGTAGGAGAGAATTCTGCTGGCAGGAATACACAGCAGTCCTTTAAAAACACTGTAAAGTTATCATTTTTTATTTATCCAGTATCTACAACAGAGATTCTAAATACAATAACTAAACTACCAAAAAAAGCCACAAGTGGATGGGATGAAATCAGTGTGATTCTCTTAAAACATTGTAAATATATTCTGGCCAGTCCCCTCGAACATCTAATAAACTTCTCTATTTTATGTGGTAAATTTCCAGAGTGTCTGAAACAGAGCCTAGTACGCCCACTACATAAAAAAGGAAATGAGAATGACATAAATAACTACAGATCAATTAGCCTAACATCAGAAATAGCCAAGCTCTTTGAAAGGCTTTTATTAGGCCGGTTATTAGATTTCTTAGACAAAAACAATATTATTGTAAATTTTCAGCATGGATTTAGGAAAGGTCGATCAACAGCTACTGCAATTAGTGGATTTATACATTTAGTCATTGAAAACCTTGAAAAAAATGATAAAGTAGGGTCCTTATTCTTTGATCTTTCAAAAGCCTTCGATTGCGTTGATCATGCGATACTATTACAAAAACTGGAGGCATATGGAGTAAGAGGCTTGGCGAGAGATTTGATCAGATCATATTTGGTTGACAGAAGACAATCAACACTATTGTACGATAAACAGGGCAAATCAGTAAGAAAAGTGCAATCAAAATTTAAACGTGTTATGTATGGCGTACCACAAGGATCAGTGTTGGGACCACTATTATTTATTTTATATGTAAATGACATACCAATCTCAAAAAATACAAATATAATAGCTTATGCAGATGATACTACTGCTGTATGTCAAGGGGCAAATGTAGATATATTAAAGGAGAGCTTACTGCAATCCATTGACTCAGTTATTAACTACTTTAAACAAAATCAACTTGCATGCAACATGACAAAAACAACCTTAATTCATTTCTCAAACAGAAACACCACGAACTTCTCTTTACCGGTAAATGATAGCAATATTCATGATGTAAGCGAACATAAATTTCTAGGAATAATTCTTGATAGAAAATTAACATGGGCTGGACATATAAATCATATTTGTGACAAAATTAGTAAATCTGTGTATCTGCTACGTCATTTTAAAAATATCCTAGATGAGAAGGGGCTCAAAATGATTTATTATGGAGTTATATACCCATATTTATTGTATGCGATAGAAATTTGGGGTTGTGCTGCTGCTACCCATATGGAAAGGTTATTTAGATTACAAAAACGGGCAGTCAGATTGATTTTCAATATGAGCTCTCGTGAATCATGTAGGGGAATATTTAAAGATAAGCAGATATTAACGTTGTATTCTTTGTATGTCTTTAAAGTTGTAACCTATGCAGTTCAGAAACAAAATAGTAATATCCATAGTCATTACACCCGACACAATGATGATTATTTTCGGCAGGGGTTTAACAAAAATATCTCAAAAAAGGATCCAAATGTCATGGGGTTTATTGCTTCATGCAAAACTACCTGCATATTTAAAATGTTCTAAAGGGAAACAATTTGAGAGTGCTCTGAAGAAGTATTTGATAACAAAGACATTGTATAGTATCAATGAACTATAATAATGTCCCTCTGTGTATATACAACTGATATGTAGTTTTAGTAAAATTTGTAACTATGCAGGTTGTCCATCTTTGTAATATTTGTTAATTAACATATTTTAAGTGTAGACTACTCTGGACGAATGTAAAAATTGTAAATACATAATTGTAAATATGAATTTGTGACAATGTCAGAAACTGTATTGCAGTCTATTGACAATAAAGGTATTATTATTATTATTATTATTATATATTCAAAACTTGCAAATATGCATCGAAGCTTGTGACAGTGATGTGATTAAATAAAAATAAAAGAATTTGAGTAGATTTTTGTAACACAAACATCACTTATTTTTACTTACTAGCCGACCTATACATGAGTAATTTTGAAATACACATTACTGACTCATTCCCACACATATACAAAAATGGTACAGGTATGTAGATGACATCATTGCCATAGTTCCAGAAAAACTCGTAAACAATGCACTCAAACTTCTTAGCTTGCAAAACAAGTCCATTCAGTTCACTATTCAGACCGAACAGGAAGGAGCCCTGCCATTCCTAGACATTAGAATAATAAGAACAAAAGAACATAGCCTGACATTTGGAATATATAGAAAACCCACCAATACAGATAACCACATAAAGTTTGATAGCTACAACCCTACAACACACAAATATGCAATCCTAAACAGTTTAACATATAGACTAGTACACATTCCCATGGAGAAGAATGGATACCAACAGATACTCCAAACAGCTACCAACAACGGTTTCCAAAAAAGTGCAGTAGACAAGAGAATACATAAATACAAAAAAATGAATCGCATAACACACACAACCACCCTACAGAACCCCAGTGACCAACCTCAATTCAGAAAATTCACCTATCATCACAACAAACTTCGGAAAATATTCAGGAATTATAACATCACCTTAGCTCCAAAAAACAAGTACAGCATTCAGAAACTGCTGTGCTGTACAGGCAAAAAACCAGGAATTTATGAAATTAAATGCTCAGACTGTAATCTAGTGTATATCGGAAGGACAAAGAGAAGTTTGGAGACCAGATTAAAGGAACACATGAGAAACCTAAAATACAAACAAATAGAAAAATCAGCAGTTGTCTATCATTTTTGGACATCAGGACACAAAATCACACCAAAAATAAAACTATTAAAACCAGCTTATAAACCCACAGAATTAGATGTCTGGGAGAAGATCTACATCATGAAGAAAAAGAGCCATATCATGAATTTTGATTTGCCACCTTACAGCAACCTCTGGAAGTTCATAGATCCAGCAACAGATGCATTCACAAGTAATATACAACCACCCCCATCGTTGTCGCCAACGAAGAAAGATTTAGTCGGAATTAAGGGTTGAAAATGGGAACAACTGTTACCCGAAACCAGTCCCCAGTAAGTAAAAATAAGTGATGTTTGTGTTACAAAAATTGACTCAAATTCTTTTATTTTTTATTCAAGATATATATTTTGCATATAATATATTTTAATCAAAATTGTTGGTCAATTTTTGAATAATCAAAATTTTCAATTTTGGGAGATTCTCTTGAAAATCTTTGTGTTGCATTCTTACAAGATTCTGAAAATAAATACCAAGTTTGGTATTTAACCAACTTTTTGTTTTTGTGTCTGCTGTCCACAGACAAAGATGTGTTTTTTTTCAGAGGACTCTAAAATGTGTAT
The DNA here is from genome assembly GCA_030762935.1 of Hymenopus coronatus. Taxonomy (NCBI): domain Eukaryota; kingdom Metazoa; phylum Arthropoda; class Insecta; order Mantodea; family Hymenopodidae; genus Hymenopus; species Hymenopus coronatus. The sequence goes on along the minus strand of CM060898.1, from coordinate 80,610,243 downwards.
TTTCGATGACAAATGTAAAATTTTAGGTGAAATACAATACCTTCTCTATCTACTACGTACATTGTACATACATGCTAGAGAAAGTAAAAAAATTCAGACATGTTACATTCATGGGACTTTCTTTACTCTCTATCATTTATTACTGACTACACAAACTATTTCTATGAAAGCTTATTTTTCTATCTAATTTGTTTACACAGGCTAAACCCTTACAGAAAAGCTGTGTTACATATAAGTACAAAGGGAATAGATTGCCAAAAGTAGAACTGGATATTATATGCTGACCTTAAAATTTCATACTTCTGTGTGATCACAAGAAATAACTGAATTTACACAGAACTTTAGATGCCACAAAATAGTTATTTGTTTTAAAGAGATCTAACATTTTGTGAGGTGTGTTTTTGTTTTGTGTATCAATTATACAAGATTACAAAAAGCCCTTCTGAATGAAGTGGATTTCACAGGCTATTCCTAGAAAATTCAATATATACATTTTATTTTTCATATAAACATCCTTAATATATCATATTTTGATCAAACTCATTACAGTCATTCTTGGGAAAATTAAAATTTTTGAAAAATATTCCACATAAAGGTAGTTGGTTAGAAATTTTCTTGAAAATCTCTGTCATATCTTTGGAAGATACTAAACATAAATACCTACTTTAATATTTATTAGATTTAGCCTTTTTAAGTTGTGCTGTCCGCAGAAACACATATGAACCTTTTCACAAAAATTAATACATTTTTATTTTTTTATTCAGATTTTCAAAACATGCATTTGCTGTGAAATCTCAATATCACATTTTAGAGTGGAATACAATATATTTTCTACTAATGTACACAGTAAAAAAAAAAAAAAAAAAAAAAAAAAACGATGAAGTTATGTTATAAAATTCTATCTCAATTTATTCACCACTTAATGTAATTTTCCAAGTAAGAATATACAGGGGTATTAGGAGTATGAATGCACATATTTCCATGATGGTAGACTAAAATATGACATCTATATATTCGGTATCAGCTATAAAAAACTTATACTTTTCTGATACAGGACTTTGTGAACTCGTGTCAATACAAACAAAGGAACTTCAGTCACATAGCAACCAGCTTTTGACTATCACTTTAACCTATGGTACTACCTTATTTCACTTCTACTTACAAAGAAGCAAGTAATAAGACTATTTCTGCTAATTTTTTCTCGATAAGCATGAAGTAAATAGAAGCATAAGCTTTTTAAAAATAATTTATTGCAGAGATGTAAAGAAAGTCATGTGAATGGAACACATCAGATTTTTATTGATACTATTAGGGATGGGCAGAAAATAGTATACCAGTTGCCTTAATGCAACAGTTACTGAAATAATGACAGACAGTAATAAGTTACCCATTAGCAGTCACAAAAGTGATGAATACAAAATAATTGGTTACCTAATATTGGTTACTAAAATAATACAGATAGCAACTAGCCATCCATTAATGTTTATCCAGGTCTGGGTGACATCCTTCATTACATGTGCATTGGTATTGCTTATCAGGAACTAATTACCTCAACTCCTTGTGCAGTACCAATCTCTTCCACAAGAGATATTGCATTGTCAATCTAATAGGTTTATTACAAATCAGACTTCTATGGAGTAGAAATATGCTGTTTCCCCGGTAAAAAAATAATTCAAGGGACTCAATCTGCTCATAAAGTACTTGTGACAGTGTTCTGGGATATGAATGTTGTGGTATTGCTGGACTATACTGAACACAAGACCACTGTGATTGCTGCACCCTACATTAAAACATTGGTACAATTGCATCGTGCCCTTCATGACAAACATCTTAACATTCTTTAACTGATGGTGTCAAACTTCTTCATAATAATGCTCATCCCCAATGCTGCAGCTGTTCGAGAGAAAGTCAACAAACTTGGTTAGAGGTGCTCCAGCACCCTCCATACAGTAAATCTAACACTGTCAATTTTCATTTGTTTGGTCCCATGAAGTAATTCCTAGCTGGTAAACGTTTAGGGTTCAGATGCAGAAATGAAAGCAGCAGTCTGCAGAAACAAACTTCTATGAACAGGTATTTTGAAACTGGTATCAAAATGGGAGAAATTTGGTGACTATGTAGAAAAATAGACAAAAGATATTCCTTCAGTTGTGCATTTATTTGTATTGGTACCTATTAATCTTTTGGTATAAAAACTTTCAAACTCATCCTTGTAGAATCTGTTAAAAATGCCTATTAAGTATTTGCTTTGCTACAAATCTGTAAACAATTAAGATTATCTGTGCCTGCCTCACATTTAAAAGGTGAGTTCGAATCTCGCTTAGGGTGAGTTTCCCGGATAAGGTTTTTTCAGGATTTTCCCTTATCCTGAGAAGACGAATGTCGAGTAACTTTAAGCTCCATGGACCCCGAGATCATTTGAGCATCATTTCACCAATTTCATTCATTGTCCGATATGACCAACCAGGTTAAAGGATGTTAAACTCAAAACAAAAAAAAAGACTATCTGTATATTTTAAGATTAGGCAGTAATGTGTGTTTGGACATTAATGTTTCTCATCTCTAGCAATGTCGTTTTTCAAAATATCATTACCATGTAATGTCCTATGGGAATATTTAGATTATATGCCTAACTTCAGTCATGTTTTGGCAATTGTAATGTATTTCCCTGTGCCTTATCTGTATCATGTGATGTTTATATTTATGTTCCCATGTAGCTCAGTTCATCTGTACAAACTGTGTTCATATGCAGGAGTATAGAAATAAGAGTTAATGCATTTTGTAGTTACATAGCAAATGTTAGCATGCTAGAGAAACTTCTATTTAGATTGCTTCAATTAATGCCAGAGTTTTGGTCCGCAGGAGTTCTTTTATGGTAAATTTACTAACATGGAGCTGTCACTTTTAAGCACACTTAAAAACCATCAGTCTGGGCCAAGTTTGAACCCTCAATCTTGGGATCTGAAGGCCAGTGCCTAACCAACGTAGCCACCCAGATTAATGTATCAACACTGTTAATATTCAAGCATGGTTACAGCTAATCATTACTGGCAAACATTAATGCAATGTAACTGTGAGCATAATAATCATGAAAACAACTTAAATTGTTACTGGTAACATTATAATGTAACTGTCAATGTACAGTAACTAAGGCAGTTATATCCACTACACAATCCCATGCAATCTTAGAATAATTCTGCATTTTGAGTTAGAATACCTATATAATGCTAACAGAAGGCAATGGCATTACTCACCCTTTTGAAGCACAATGTATGAAAATATTTCTGACTGTGCATCAGGTTTAGTAAAGAAGGGTAATGGTACATATTTCACACCAAAACTGCATGGCTTGTGGTATTCTATAAATCTAGGACACTCCTTTTCATGTGGACACTGGAACAAAAATTAATAAAGATCAGTAATTTTTGTTTTTGTTAGTTATTGCAACATGGCAATCCTAAACTCCTGGTTATATCTTAACATTTGGATTATACCAGATGCAATGTCAATAATGATTGCTGCATTTCAAGCAGTTTTCTTTTCTAAGAGTTGAAAAGAGCTTGCATGTTCTGTTCAGTGTTTATTAGAGGCATTTTATAACAAATCTAAGCAGAAAATCTAGCAAATAAACTGCATGACCCTCTTGGCATCTGGTGACTCATTCTCAGGGGTTTGAACTGACAAAGGTTATAGGTGGAATAGGCTCATAAACCGTATCTGTAAAAATTCTGACATGTTCCATTCACATAACTTTCTCTAGCTGTTTTTTATACAAACTATTCTTACAAAAGATTATTCTTTCATCTACGTCATACTAATCAAGACTAAAAAAAAAAAAAATTAGCTGCCCGCCTGGGTAGTGTGGTGGTAGCGTGTCTGCCTCACATTCAAAAGGTCGTAAGTTTGAATCTCACTTAGGGTGAGTTACCCAGATAAGGTTTTTTCCGGGGTTTTCCCTTATCCTGAGAAGATGAATGTCAAGTAACTTTAAGCTCCATGGACCCCGAGAACATTTGAGCATCATTTCACCAATTTCATTCACCGTCCGATATGACCAACCAGGTTAAAGGACGTTAAGCTACATTAAAAAAGAGAGAGAGAGAAAGTGCACGTGTGGGCAGCATAGCTCAAAAACGAAAAGTCTGTTAAATCCAAACTTCATTATTTAAGTTCAGTATCTTATGAGCTTGTGACACAAAGACTTTCAAGAAAATCCCCCCCACCTCAAACTATCCTTTACATGGAAAAAAAATTCGAAAATTATGATTTTCTTAAAAATGGCTGTAACAATTTTGATTAAAATCTCTTACATTTAAGATGTTTACAATATAGATAAAATGTATATCTTGAATTTTCTGGGAATAGCCTTTAAAGATGTCCTTAAACGGAATAATTTGTTTTGAATTTTGCATAACTGGTAAACCTAAAGAGTTAGACAAACACTTACTGCACAAAAAATGTAAATCTCGATAAAACACACTAGTTATGTCACATAAACTTTTTTCAAAACATTTGCCTGTCGATTAAGAGTAAAAACATTTTTACTGTTAATTGATTTGTTACTTCACTGTGTATCCCCATTGATGTTTTTCTTTGACTGTCAATTTATCCTGATGTATTCCCTTATTTCCCTTCTACTTATAAGGCACTAAGTAATAAGACCATTTCTGCTAATGTTTTAGTATGAAATAGAAGAAGAATTTGTTACAGAGATATAGAGAAAGCCATGTGAATGGAGTACATCAGATTTTTTCCTAGCTTACTGTTACACACTTACCAATTTTGTAATTTTATTAATTCTGATTCCCAGAATTTAATTGAATCTCCAGAATTTTATACTTTCATGTCATTATTTGTTGTATTTTACTTTCTCTACACGTACTATGTACATAGTGTATAGAGAAGGTATTGCACTCCACCAACAAATTTGATACCGAGATTTCACTGGAAATATATGTTTTAGGGTCCCCCTGTATCCAATAAAAGTATTTTCAGAAAAAGGTCAGTGTGTGTGTCCGTGTGTCTGTGAACACAATAATTCAAAAACAAAAAGTCAACCAAACTTGGTGTTTAAGTTTAGTATCTTCCGGGGATGCGACAAGAAGATTTTGAGAAAAATTCCCCCACCCCAAACTACCCTTTACATGAAACTTTTTTCGAAAATTTTGATTTTCTCAAAAATGGCTCTAACGATTTTGATTAAAATATTGTATATTAAAAATATTTACCTGACAAATAAAATGTATATTTTGAATTTTCTGGGAATAGCCTCTAAAGACTACTTTATTCTGGGTGAATTTTAAGGAATTTTGCATAACTGCTGAACCATAAGAAATAGACAAAAACTTACCACACAAAAAATGTAGAGCACATTAAAACACACAATTTATGTTGTATACACTTTTTTCGTGGAGTCGATCGTTCTTGAGATATTCCTTGTTTTTGGCTTCAGCTTTGAAAAACTTAACTTTTCTCATACAGGAATTTGTCAACTCTTGTCCATACAAATAAAAGAACTTCAGTCAAATAGCAACCAACTTTTGACTATCACCTTAACTTATGGAACTTCCTTATTTCGTTTCTATTTACAAGGAAGCAAGTAATAAGACTATTTCTGCTAATTTTTTGTCGATTAGCATGAAATAAATAGAAGCATAAGCTTTTTAAGAATAATTTATTGCAGAAATGTAGAGAAAGTCAAATGAATGGAACACATCATATTTTTTTTAAATGAAACTACATTCACACAGTTTTATTTAAATTTAGTGCTATATAACTGTTGAAATATTTGCATACTTCACACATCATTTTATTTGCTTTACAACTTTTAAACTGTTGATGCTTTAACAATCACTATAGTATCATAAAAAATTATAGGTAATGCTGCTTGTGAAGTGTTTATTTCTTACATCCAAGAAGTTACTAAAAATTAACTTTACCTCTGATAAATAATAACTAAAATATTTCTCAGATGTTTTGATATGATTACCTATCTTAGGAAACTGTCTATCGAGTGATAAAATTTATTTGGAATTTACCATGACAGAATTTAAATTAATGTCACTGTTATAGAATGAATCTCTGTTGTAGCTGAGTAGCTCTGAGGGCCTGCTGAAGAGTGCACAAAGAGCACATAGCAAGAGAAACTGGCATGGATATATCAGCATCTTTGGTAGTCTGAACATGAGTTACTTCTACATGTTGTCATGGATATATCAGCGCTTTTTGAGTTTTGAACGTGAATTACTTCTAAGAGCCATAATGGTTATAGCAGTACCTCTCACAGGCTGAATGTTTGAATTATTCTTCAAGTGGATGCCACTAGAGATATGACAATGGCTCTTGAGGCTGCTATTTGTCCTATATCTTCTATCTTTTTGTATCCATTTTTGTGTTCTAACCTCCCATTCACTGTTGGGATCTTACTAGCCTATGAATGAATGTAATTTATGACATGATAGTATTGGCTTTACGCCCATCGCACTAGAAATGAAGCTTTACTTCGCTTTAATATACCTACTCTGTCAAACTAAAACAAATAAAAACATCTGTCTGAAATAGTAAATATATTTAAACATTCTTTCACAATATTAAGTGACCCAATACTTTCCTTCTCAGAGAAATTTGGATAAAAACATATCCAGGTAACTAACATCTCCAGGAATTTGAACTTGGGCCTTCACTAACTAAATAAATAGTGTATTACTTTTAAGGAATACTTCCAAAGATAAGTGCCCCCTGGTTATGCAAATAAAAGGAGAAAATAAATCAATACAATAAAAAAAATGTAAAAAACCATAGCATTTCCCTTATATAAAGAAAACCTAACTAAATCATAAATGTGTTGCTATCAATACACTTTTTACAAACTGCTGAAATTCAGGGAAAGCACAAAGAGATTTATGTACACAGTGGGCAGCATCTTAATGAAGTGTCTCTTGAATTATTCAACCAAATCAAAAATAGCTTTTGAAATATGAAAATACTCAGTCTGAACTCAATTCCACTACATTGAAATTGACGGTTTGCAGGCACATGATCACCATCATATATCAAATCTGCCAATTCTGGTATGTTAGTTCTTTAACATGCATAGATAATACACTGATAACCACTAGTTATGTCATTATTTCAAATTCTGCTGCAATAAATTTTTAATAAATATGACCACTTGACACTACTACCAATAGAGTTTTTCAGATTGTTTTAAATATATATATACAATGCTTTACTTTTTACTTACTGGTGAAAAAACATGCACTTTATCTTCTGGTTTAGAGGAATCTGCTTTTTTCGTCAGATACAAAATGAGATCTCTTCCCTCATTTATAGTCTGAAAATGAAAGCATGGAAAAAAAAAAAAACAGTGTTTAGATTATTAGTTAAAATTCAGCTTATTTTTAAATTTATGTACACATTGCTATTTGAATGCAATGAAAATGAAACAAGTACACAGCTAAAATCTGCAAAGACCCATTTTCTATAATCTGAAGAAAAACATAACTCCAAAGCCTGCCTCAGTAGTGTGAGGGTAGGTTGTCTGCCACACATTCAAGAAGTCCCAAGTTCAAATCTCACTTAGGGTGAAATACCCAGATAAGGTTGTTTTAAGTTTTCCCTTATCCTGAGAAGACAAATGCCAAGTAATTTTAAGCTCCATGGATTCTAAGATCATTTGAACATCATTTCATATTTCATTAATGATGATCAACCAGGCTAAAGTACATTTTATTCATAATTATTTTTTGATTATTCAAATTAAACTTTAGATCTTTTACACGTGCATGTCCTGTACCATGGCAAAGTGGGTTGGAACTTGGTGCTCAAGCCCATCCATGAAGAGCCAATATATAGGACTGTTTTCCTTTCAGCATCATGAAAATATAATGAATTATCATTGGTAGTGATCCTTGGGTCATGAAAACTAATATTCAATTAGGGAATGTGTGATGCTGACCATATATTTCCCTATAGTGATTGGTAGACCTGGGTTCTTCATTAGCCATAATACTACTACTACTCCTGCTGCAGATGTTTAGTGATCATGTCATTAGTAGGCAGACCACAACAATTTGGTTATCTCAAAGAACTAGTTTTCCTGACACATCCAACAATCCCACTGCAACTCACAAGAAATTGCCAATATTCCAAGACTTATCTACAAAATGCTGAGCTATAGACAGAATGCTATAGAATGAACAAGAGAACAACAGACATTTTCCCCATACTTTGCAAACGTCACTGTTTGCACATCACTATGATGATGTTTTTTTTTTTTTTTGTTTTTTTTTTTCTATGGGGAATATAGGGAATAATTCTGGTTAAAGAAAAATTTCCCGCCCCAGCCAGGAATCGAACCCAGGACATCTGGTTGAGAAGTCAGCTCACTGACCACTCGATCACAGAGGCAGTCTATGATGTTTTAGTTTTTACTTTCTCTAGTACATATGCACATATAATGTACATAGTAGCTAATGAAGGTATTGTACTCCACCTAAAAATATGATATTGAGATTTCACCAGAAATATGTTTTGATGTCTCTGGATCTGAAAAAAAAAAATTTTTAGAAAAAGACATGCGTGTGTTTTGGGGGAGGGTGGGGACAGCATAGCTGAAAAAGAAAATACTGTTAAATATCAAACTTAGTAGGATGCAACTCAAAGATTTTTCAAGAAAATCCTCCCATTAAAACCACCCTTTACATAGAAAAATGTTTGAAAATTTTGTTTTTCTCAAAAATGGCTCTAATGATTTTGATTAAAATCTGTATATTAAAGGTATTTACATCACAAATAAAATGCATATTTTGAATTTTCTGGGAATAGCCTCTGAAGACCCCTTTATTCTAGATGAGTTTTGCAGAATTTTGCACAACAATTAACCCTTAAAAGATAGACAAAAACTTACCACACAAAAGATGTAGATCTTGTTAAAAAAACATATTTATGTCATATACGTGGTTAATTGTTTTCAAAATATTCCTTGTTATTGTTTTCAATTTTAAACTGGCAACTTTTCTCAAACTGGATCATGCTAAGGAAACTGAACCTCAATTGTTTCACATAGTGGCCAGCTTTAAAAGATTATTTGGTTGTCACTTTATCCTAATATATCCCCTTATTTCCCTTTTGCTTACAAGGAAGCATATAATAAGGCAAATTCTGTTGTTTATCTTGATTGGCATAAAGTAGATAAAAAGAATAATATTTTGTATGAGGGGTTTGTATATAAAAAAAAAACAGCTACAGAACGTTATGTGAATGGAACACATCAGATTTTTTTTTTCTATCTCAAATATTATAATATTTGTAGAAAGGCCTATTTGAGAGTCAATATGAGCCTTTCAACTTTTAAAAGAGTCATATTGAAAGAGGTATACATTTTGAAGTAACAAACTAAAATTCCAAAACAGTTTAATAACTTACTAAGTCAATCAAACTTTCACACTTACTACAAATTTTACAGAACATATTTCAAAGACCACTGTCCTAATCATTAGCTGTGTAACAACTGCTGGTGCTAGGTTGTGTCTATTACTGTTTCAATGTCATGTACAATGTTTAAATTTGTCTGGAGATCACCAGAGGGACAACAGGTGCCATCGTATTAGATAGAACTGGGCCCAGAGGTAACTGCAGCAGTCAACACAGCTGATGAGGGCAATAATCCTTTAAACATGTTCTGTAAAATTTGTGCTATGTGAAGCTTAGATATCAAGCATGAAAGTTGGACTCAAGCTCATATGTTGATTCAAGTGCTTCACTGTGCTGATTCCTGGATTAAAAATATTTTGGATATTGTAATAACTTGTTTCCTTCCACAGTTAAGATGCTGTAAATTTGCCTTATTATAAAATTATAAGAACACGATCCATTCCTATGTATTCCAGGTAAAATGGGAAATAGAGAACTTGAAGAGCATTACAGCAAAAATCTGATGTGTTCCATTCACATGACTTTCTATATATCTCTGCAATAAATTATTGTTAAAAAGCTTATGAAACCAAAACAAACAAGGAATATCTAAAAAACGATTCAACTCCATGAAAAAAAAAATGTATAGAACATAAAGTGTGTGTTTTAAAGTGCTCTACATTTTTTGTGTGATAAGTTTTTGTCCATCTCTTACGGTTTAGCAATTATGCAAAATTCTGTAAAATTCCTCCAGAATAAAGTAGTTTTCAGAGGCTATTCCCAGAAAATTGAAGATATACATTTTATTTGTCAGGTAAATATCTTTAATATACAATATTTTAATCAAAATCATTTGATGTACAAAGTTCATAACTTTTTTTTTCCAAAACACCCTAAACCACAAAATGTTGAAAAAATTATATTTAATCCATTATAAAGCTTGCTTCAGCCTTAAAAGCCAGTATACAGATATATGGGATATCTCTGCTTCTACCAAATACATATATGTTATTATTAACTTCATCCTTTTCTATTCTCGCGCTGTTCCTATATGGTGTAAATGTTCAGTTGTTATAAATTTGAGCTTTGAACACGCTATTCTATACAGAATATTTTTCTCACTCAGATTTTATGATTTTTAGAATCTTTATAGATTTCTGTGAGCAAATTTACAAAAAATCTGATATGTTCCATTCACATGACTTTCTCTACATCTCTGTAACAAGTTATTGCTAATAAGCTTATTCTTTTATCCACTTCATGCTAATCAAGATAAACAGAAAAACAGAAATGGTCTTATTACTTACTTCCTTATAAGTAGAAGGGAAATAAGGGAATACACTAAGCTAAATCAACAATCACATGTTTTACAATGTGGTTGCTATGACATTAAAATCAGTTTCTTTGCGTGATCAGGAGTTGAGAGGTTCCTGTATGAGAAAAGTTTAAGTATTTTAAAACTGAAACTAATAATAAGGAATATTTTGAAAATTGTCAACTCCAGGAAAAAAATGTAAATGACATAAATTATGTATTTTAAGGAGCTCTACATTTTTTTTAGTAAATTCTTGTCTATCTCCAGTTTACTAGTAATGCAAAATTAAAAAAAAAAAAAAAAAATCATCCAGAATAAAAATGTTTTTTAGAGGCAATTTCAGAAAATTCAAGATATGCAGTTCATTTGTCGTGTAAATATCTTAAATATAATACATTTTTATCCGTTTTTTTTTTTTTTGCTCTATTTTTGGCCAAGCAAAGAAGCGATTTGCAATGATAATCGCATAATGACAGCTTTTAAAACATTTGATGATCATTTTAGCCTTGTGCATTCCCTTAGTGCCCTTCTACTTATAAGAAACTAAGTAATAAGAACATTCTGCTAATGTTTATCAATTAGCATTAGAAATAAGAATAATCTTTTGTAAGAAGTTTGTTTGTAGAACAGCTAGAAAGAATCATGTGAGTGTAACACATCAGATTTTCTTCAACTAAAATAAGTGTTAGTAATCATTAAAAGAAACAGCTAATGCTACCAGGTGTTCAGAAACAGTCGTGTATTCAGTAAATAAGGAACAAATGAAAGGATCTGTAAGGACACCATCAAAAACAGAAAGAAAAAAGTGTGGGGGTAAAACTAGTAATGTAATATTATGCAATAAAGCAAAGCAGATTATGCTATCATTCTTTGCCATTTGAAAACATTCCACCTATAATTGAGTGTAATTTTTTGTCATGCATAAACAATGATAATAACAAATAAAAAAGTTTATGCCATTATGTCTCCATATTTATTTAGTAATGTTATATAGTGTAAAATTGTTTGCAATGTAGTATAAATGCAAAGAGGAGAAATAAAGTGCAAGTGAAAATTGGCCTTAAATAACAGTGCAGAAATTTCATATCATTAGTATCATTTATAAGATAATATTAGATTGGTAGATTGATCACAACTAATTGCAAAGTTACAAGTGTATGTATGATATAAGTGACATCAATGTACCCCTTTTAACCTATACTGTTTTTTAAGTGTGAGACATGCCACAAATTCAAAAATAATTCTTTGCTCACTATCATAAACATTTGAACAAGGTAATTGATGAAATTTACTTTTATTTACAGAGCTTTTCAATGAAAATTAGGCCTTAAGAAACATAAATCAAAATGCATTACCAAAACTAGATAAACCTCACCTTTACAACCTTTTACAAACTCTTAATAACAAAATATGCTATTTGTATCAAATATCAGTACACTTACATGGAATCCGTAAATTGATCCTTGTTCAACTAATACCAAATAACGATTGGTTTTGTTCCATAAGTTTAGAATAGTCTCCAGTCGTTTCTGTGCAGAAGGCAGCTCCAGTAATGAATATGCACTCACAACAATGTCATACTTTCTCTGCAAAAGTGAGTACACATTATTTTAGAAATACAGTACAGCATTTAACTTTGAAATATTTCATGACTAGACAACATATCTAAAAAGAATGTAATACTTAAAATAAAATTACAATTGCAGCTAGTTCTTACATCATGCTTGGCTGGTAGAAACTGTCTGTAGTATACTCCAGTTAAAGACATTTCCATATTTTCATTTCCATCGCTCAGAAGCAAGCAAGCCAATTCATTCATCTCTTTGGAGGAGTCAACATTGTAATGTTCTGTTATTGAATTTTTTTTCCATACCGTTTTTGCAGCCCTAAGTAAATTAACAATTAACACATTAAAACTTTATTAATATAATCTCCATTACACTGATATTGCTTAGCTATGAAAACTTTCTAAACAAACTAATGGAATAGTTAGGAAATTAAACAGTGCCACATAGCTAACACCTTTAGCCAAAAATAAAATCAATATACACTACTGAATACTAGAAACTTGTGCCTTGTTTAATTGAGATTCATTTTGTTTAATTTTCTTGCTTAATATCATTTGTGGTACAGCAAAACCTTATGCAGCAGCTTGAATTTATTCACCTCTCTTAGCTATTCCATTGGTATGAAACTGCTGATACCAGGTACACATGTGATCTCAGGGGTAATGCACACATTTATTTAATGTTATACACTCAATTTATACTTTCTCTACTATGTATATAGTATACAGATACCTTAGGTATTATATTTCACCCAAAATGTTGATATCGACATTTCACGAGAAATACACATTTTAGAGTTCCCTGAGAGGGGGGGGGAGAAGCATTTTTTTTTAAAAATGTACATGCTTGCATGTCTATGAGCAGCACAACTCAAAAACAAAAAGTCAGTTAAATACCAAACTTAATATATTTTAAGTTCTGCATGTTCTAAGGATGCAACACAAAGATTTTCAAGAAAATTCCCACACCCCAAACTACCCTTTAAATTAATAATGACTTCATGGAACAACACCTGTTAAATTGAAGTTGAAAGAATCCAAGCTTTTGCACATCTTAACTCTATGGTTTTTGTAAGGGAATTTAACTCAATTGTGATCCCGTAAAATCATTATTAATAACCAACACCGAGAAAGCTTCAAATCTTTAATTACCCCTTAAATGGATAAATTTTTGAAAATTGTTGTTTTCTCAAAAATGACTCTAATGGTTTTCATTAAAATTATATATTGTAACAAAAATCCTGTTTCTTTCTCCAACAACTCTTTATTTTTCCACAAATTAATTACAATCTCACAAATAGCTGTATTTTGTAACAGTTCTGCCATATAGTTTCTTTTCAATATAGTGACAATATAGCTCGCTACAAAATTCCCGTTGAACTCACATAGCTATTGCATACAATGCATGCATTCCTGGTGAAAACTGCACATATGGCAGGACTTTGTGCCCTTTTTATATGTTTGTCACAAGAGTGGCAATTTCCAGAAGTGATGGATATGCAAAATACACAGCCGGTGTTCACAAAATTCACTCAGACTTAACAATGTGCAGCTTCGACGTCAAAGAGCTTTCCAAAAGTACACATGTCGACTCGCACAGGTGTAACAATCACAACTGTGATGTCAAAAGAACTTACAATGACACAGGTGTAACAATGGATGCCAAAATCTGCTATGACTTACAAAGCAAGCCATACACACATGTTCAGCGATTACTGCTGCAAGGTGTAGTCTCAGTATATTAAATATTGTAATGAAGAGGACTCATATCCTGACTGAAGGCTCGTTGAGGGAATTCTTCCCAATTGTAACCTATCATTGAATGCCCAACTTCTCCCTAAGAAGCAATTTATTACTGTGCAGAAAAGGTGGCCTTTTTACTTTCTCTGACACATACATAATAGGCACTCCACCCAAAAATTTGATACAGAGATTTCACAGAAGTGCAATTTTGTGGCCCTGAATCCAAAAAAAGCAATTTTAGAAAAAGGTCCATGTATCTGTGAATGGATAACTCAAAAACAAAGTCAGTTAAAACCAAACTTGATATTTAAGTTCAGCATCTTCCAAGGATGTGACACAAAGATTTTCAAGAAAATTCCTTCCTTCCTAAACTATTCTTCACTTGGAAAAAGTTTCAAAACTGTTGATTAAAGCAGTTGTTTAAGATATTTCATGACAAACAAATGCAGACCTTGAAATTTCTGGAAATAATCCTGTTTGTTATGAATAACTTTTGCATAACTTGTTAAACCGTAAGAGATAGATAAAATCTTACCGCAAAAAATATATAGATCTCATTGATTGATTTCATTCAACTGAACAAGTACCTATATGTAGGGCGGCATGTTATATTATATATAAAAAAATAAGTAGTAGAAGTTACAAGTAATTATTATATGCAATATTTACAATAATCAGGCAAACAAGATGTTTTGATTTGTAAATACTAGGAATAATTTTTACATGTGCTAAAATATTCTTCTTTGCTATAAAAATAATGAGTGTACATAAATTCCTTCAGTATACTTTTAAATATATTAACACTGCTCATATTTTTTATGTTGTTGGGCAAGTGATTAAATAAGATGATACCACTATATATGAAGCTTCCCTCAAACAGAGCAGTATTGTGCAAAATTAATAATAGTTGAATATTGATTCAAGTATAGTTTTTATGAACCTGAGAGTTAAGTCGAAATTCCTTTAAATTATTCCTATTCATTAAGAAAGTAGCAGTAAAATATGTAATTGTCTGCTCTTGCTATTTCTTGATGGTGATTAGTCATGATTCTAATAACTCTTTTAAATATTGAATAACACATTACTGAGTTTCCCCAAAACATGACCCCATAAGATATGAGTGAATTGAAGTGTGAATAATAGAAAACCTTAAAGAATCTATGCTTAATATTTCTGAAACTAATTTGATTGCAAAGCAAAACATATATTTATATCCTAAACACTGTTTTATTTATTTTTAGATATATACATATAACAAGGAAATTCTCGGAATTGTTAGCTTATATAAAATTGTTAATATATACACACACACACAGTTAACAATTTTTGAGAATTTCCTTATTATTGATTTAAATTTTCCAACACTTAGAGATCTTCATTTTTTTTTTTTTTGGAGGGGGACTCTTGGCCAAGCAAAATAACAGCAACCAGCTTTTAAAAGATCTGATTATTATTTCAGCCTAATGTATTCTCTTATTTTACATGAACCTACAAGGAAATAAGACCATTTCTGTTAATTTTATTTTGATTAGCATAAAGTAGATATAAAGATAAGCTTTTTAAAATATTTTATTGCAGAATAAGTAGAGAACTCATGCACAGAACACATCAGATTTTTCTTCTGAGTGTTTGAAAATATTGTGTTAAAATACAATACATTAATAATGTGGATGTATAACATATCAAGAATTAGCTCATATGTAATTTTTCCATCTTCTTCCAAAATTTTATGCAGTGAAATCCATTATTATCTAAGTCTTAACAGGAATTTTCATCTATAGTAATATGATCTTCTCATAAATGTTCAGACTTTAAGACTATAGAAAATGGTGCACCAATTCAAATGTAGATCATCAAACTAATTCTTAAATTTCTGTCAGCATATATAAATTTTAATAAAAAATCTTTCACTGTTAGCTTAAATTTTTTTTTAGATATATTCATAAGTTTAAACTTGCAGTTATCTGAAGGAAAATTCAAATAATCAAGTATAATAAACACTTTGATAATTTTTATTACTAACTGTAGACAGCTTGAAGTTCACGGCATCAAATATTTGTGTTTCTGTCAAATAATTATCATGTACTTACCATGTAGCAGTTCCTACACCAGACCCAAAATCTAACATCGTTTCAGGACAAAATTCTGGATCTCTAGTCTTTATCTCAGTGAATATTTTTCTCAGTACTGCATATTCAGGAGCAAACCTTCCAAGCAAGTACAGTTGGCTGACTTGTTTATTGTACTCAATAGATTGCCAGTTATACAGTTTCTTTTTCAGCAACCAATGCATCTCTGTCTTAATTTTTGTTCTTACATACTCCTTTGCTTCTTCATTGGTTACTGATGCATTTTCGTCTGAAATGAATAAAAGAGAGGTAGTACAAGAGATGACCGGCATTAGGAATGTGTTAAGAAATTCTGTCATCTCTTCAGCTCCCAGCAGAAACAACAAAATAATCAATTATAAACCACAAGGTGATTAATAGTATGCAAGTAATAATATTAATCTTACTTGTATACTAATATAATTGACAAACAAAAGGATAACATTATTGCACAAATAATGTATAATTTTATAGATGACAAGACTAAATGACCCATTTTACAAAATATATCAAGATAGAATATAAAAGCTGATTTTCTTGTAGTAGGCATCAGTTTGGTGACCATTAATTAGCCTATTATGCTATTGAATAAACTCACATTGAGATTCCAAATTTTCCATTAATTCTTTGGCTTTTGTAGCAACATCTTCAGGTTCATTTGGAAGGCGTCTTCCTACAAGATAATTCTCCAATGTTCTTGCTTCTTTTACAAGTGTCTTTACAGGAGCATCTGCAGAAATTAGAAGAAATAAAATAAGGTCAACATTTTTTTTAAAATATATTTCTCGAACACATTTATAATTTCTTTTCTTAAATTTGAAAAACTGTTCAGAACCACATGACAGCAATATCTCTCAGGTTATTTGCAGTAGCATAGTCAGAAAAATATTTAGGTAGGGGGGGTTATCAATAGGGATCCATATTTTAAAATAATTTGTATCACATTAAATGATAAATCTGAATTAATCCTGAGTTGATTTTATATTTATAGATTGAAGTGCAGCAATTGGAATTAAAGTGAGATTTTGCTATTACTTTTAAACTTGCCAGATATCCCATATTATATGAAATTTCCTGTGCTTGAGGAGGAAGAATTGTATCCCTTATTTCCAGCATACAGGACATAAAAAATCCTGTATTTTATTTTATGTTTAAATGTTTGCATGTTCTATTCAAGTATTAAAATAGTTAACCACTAGTCACATACTTATGTTGTACTGCTGTATACTGCTGCATAGTACTACTTGTATGCATGGCCAAATCACCGAGCACATAAGATCACATGGTCAAATCATATTGCTGGAAGATTGGCAAGAGCAAAGAGATTTTGGGACTTTTGGTGATTGTATTTTTTGTCATTTGCTATTTATGAAAGAATATAAATGATTCCTGCCAAAGAAAAAGCAACAATGTGTTTATTTAACAAAATGGGAAAATGAAAATTATTTATTCGTTATTGCCCATGAACAATAGCATTTTCAAAGCATGCAAATTTCTGTTCAACAACAACAACAACAAACACTAATAATGATGATGATGATAATAATGATGAGATGATAATGATAATAATGATAATAATAATATTAACAATAATAATCTTTATTAGCCTATAGACTTGTGCAAGTTTCAAGCATCTTGAAAATTAAATATGTATTTACAAATAATTCAGTCTATATACGCACTTATCTATTAAGAATGTTCTTAGTTGTCTTTGAAATACTACCTCTTAAGAGTTTTTACACTTTGAAATGTCCGCTACATATATCATGAAAATATTGGAATCTTCTTCTAAGTTTACAAATAACAACTTACTTTGTGAGGAAGACGACAATGAAGAATAAGGCATTACTGTGAGGAAATCCAGTATATTATGCAAGAACAAACAAATCTTAGTTATAATATTTTAATTGTAATCTGTAATTCATTCAGTGACGACTCCCAGCAGCATAAGTAAGCTGTATGTGGCACAATCAAAGTAAAAGCTTTAGTAAAGAATTTGTTGGGGTCAAAAAGTATAAGGGAATTTCTTTTATAAAGACTATAGTGTTTTTAGAGATAATTTAAGGTCAGTGAATAGTCTGAAATTTGAAATGAAATTGTTAACATTTTTCAACTGCATATAACATTTATTTGGAGTATGTTAATCCATATTTGTTGAGTGTCCCTGTGGTACATATTTATTTTAATTTCAAACAAAAAATTGAACAGTGAAAGGAGTAAATCTTGGTAGTGTGTGAAATTAAAATCACACTGAATTATAGTATGGCTTGTCAGGATTTTATTAAGTTAATGGAAGTTTTTTTACCATTTCAATGAAAAGTTACAAGTATGAAGTATGATAGCCCATTAAAATAAACAAATTAATATTACTGTAAATAAGAAGCAATTTTCTCTATGGAAATAAATAAACATAGTGTAAAAAGATTGTTTAATGTAGGTATATATTTCAGGGTAATTTATCCTGGGCCTTACTTCCATATTTTAACACAGAATACAAAGAATGTTTAATTGATGTGAATAGTTTTTTTTTTTTTTTAAATTTATATTTACAGTTTTGTCTGTGGTCTTAAAAACCCAGATGGGAGTGTGTGTCCCTTATTGCATTTTAAAAATCTGGCAAGTCTAATTTCTTTATACTTTTTACAGCAGGGAAGGTTCCAACTCTCATAAACTTCCTGACTATGCTTCTGTTTATTTCTAAAGTAAAAAATCTGTTTTCAATTAGAAATGGACTCACCTTTTAATATAATCGTAATAGCATTAACTACTCTTTCAGGGACCTGTGCAACTGGCTGTTTTAATACACCAGGATGCTTTCTAATTGACAATGCCTTACTCTGAATGTTGTCAACTAAATCCTTTGGCATTTCAACTGACACCTTTGGTTGAGTTACATACTGAAATTATAAATAAATCAAAAGTTATATACAAGTTAAGTCTTCTGTATCAATATTAAAAAATATGTTTATATAGTGCCATCAAATTAAGTGGCCCCACTCTTATCAGCATTTTGGTCTCGAGCATGTGCCACTTGCCCAAAATTGCAGTTCCAGCTTTTGTGTCACATATGGCGTGATCTGATTCATGCCAGGTATATGATAAATGAAGGCAGTAGAAAACATGCTCTGGTGGTTTTTCAATTGTGTGTTAGTGTTAGTGCAGTCATGATCCAATATACTACAAAATAAAAAGTTTTCATTTGTTGTAGCTTAATAAAACACGAATCTCCGTCTCTCTATCGTAGAGAATTTCAGGAATGCTTTCCAGATATTGGTCCCCCTTACAGAAGTACATTCATAAAATAATCAAGAAATTTAAAAGTATGGGAATAGTGTTAGACCAGAAAAAAGTTGAAAACATCATATTTTAACAGAGAAAAAGATTGATGATATCAAGGCACAGTTAGAAACGTTGAAAGTCTCTCTTGAGGTTAGCGATTTTTATTTGAGGGGCAATTTGAAAGACAAATCTAATCCCCAAATATTATAAGAATTACAAAATAATATACAGGAAGAGAATTACAACATGTTTTAAATAATTTGTTAAGACGCTGCAACATTTTGTAAATGTTCTCCTTGTGAGAACATTTACAAAATCTTCTTTGAAAAGGTAAGCAATATAACGAATATTCAATATTGTACACTGTGAAATAATTATAGTTATAGCTGATCTCGTCTGATCATCCTATTTGTTTTGCATATAATGTCTTATAGTTTTATAATTATTCAAAGAATCTTGTGTCAATTAATATGATCAGCAGCAACAAAGACAACAAGCAATTACACTTAATATATAAGTACTGTGCAACCCAAAAACATCCTAACCACTGTGGGGTATTTTTACACTGCACACACAGAAACATAACACACAGCAACTATACATAAGGTCATGGTGCTGACTTGTTTTTCTCTGCCCTAAAAGTGCAGTATTGAACTGACAGTGATATCGTGTAGTTGAGTTATTACCAGTATGTTTTATTATTTTGTCCTATCTTAGTCACAAAGTGTATCATGGCTCAGCATTTGTTTTCTACTGCACAGCATGTATTTATTTATAATTTGTATGTGTTAACACATTTTATGAGTGGACTCTCAATAGTATACAATGGCGAAATTGACCCACATTTCATATTTTTTCGCAGACAAGGCTTGGTTCCACCTTCATGGATATGTGTGTACACAAAATAATCATTATTGGAGCTCTGAGAAACCTAATATTGCTCATGAAATACCCCTTCATGACGAAAAAATTGGTGTATGGTGCGCCATTAGAGGAAGAAGAGTTATAGGGCCAATATTTTTCGAGTCAACAGTTGGCCCTCATACATACATGAATACATTTTTCCCCCCCTTTTTTTAGAGAATTAACAGATAGGGAGCATGATTTTGCCATTTTTCAACAAGACTATGCAACAGCTCATACAGCCAATCTTTTGATGAGAACAATTGAAAATATGTTTTAGGACAAAATTATTAGTAGAGATTTGTGGCCCCCTTGGACCATGACCTAACCCCTTGTGATTTCTATCTCTGGGGTAACTTAAAGCATAAAGCGTACAAGACAAAACCACACACCCTGGAGGAATTAAAACAAAATATCCAGCAGAAAATTGCCAGCATTTCTCAATATGAACTACAGCGAGTAATGAATAGTTTCCTAAAGAGGTGCCAAAAATGTATGGACAATGGCGGTGGTCAGTTTAGGCATCTCCTTTAATAATATTGGCAAGTAAAGTCTTTAAAAATGTTGTATGGTTTATCCGCGCCTTTCTATGATAATGGCAGACAGCAACAAACACCGAGTGTGTGGACAGATAAACATTGTGCAGCCAGTTCTGACGTTTTTGGATACCTAGTACTTAAACCTTAAAGCTATCAACAAACATTTAGCCAATTTTAATCAAATAAAATTGATAGCTTGGCTTCATAACACAATCAGATATTCATTAGAGAACAAAATGTGGTTTATATAGTAAATGTAGGTCTAAGGAAAAAATTCTGATGTGCTACATTTACATAGCCTTCTCTAACTAAGCTGCAACAAATTATTCTTATGAAAGCTTATTCTTTTATCTTGCACGCTTATCAAAATAAACATTAGCAGAAATGGTTTTACTACAAATATTTCCTTGTACAAGAGGAATAAGGAAATACAACATCCTAAAGGGAGTCTAATTTTTAAAAACTAGTCACTATGTGACATTTTGAAATGCCATTGTCTTTGCTTGACCAGGAGAAAGAAAAACTAAAAACAATCCCATTTATGTTGAAACCAGTTACAAGATATCCCAGAAATGGCTAATTTCACAAAAAATTGCATTTGACAAAAATGGTGTATTTTAACAAGATCCAAATTTTTTGTGCAGTAAGTTTTTGTCTTTGTCAGTTATGCAAAAGTCATCCAGAATGAAGAGAGCTTCTGACTATTCCAGAAAATTCAAAATATAAATTTTATTTGTGATGAAATATCTTAAACATATAATATTTTAATCAAAATCATTAGAGTCATTTTTGAGAAATTCAAAATTTTTGAAAAAGTATCCATAACGGGTAGTGGAATTTTCTTGAAAACCTGGAAAGATGCAAATTATTTATAGGACTTTTCATATATGCATTCGCACGCATGCACATTTTTTTCTAAAAATGATTTTTTGGATTCAGGGGATTTAAAAACATATTTCTGGTAAAATCAGATATTGAATACTTGAGTGGAATACATTACCTTCTCTACTTACTATGTATACAGCACATTATAGAGAAAGTATGCAATGACATCTGCTATACATACAAATAAAAAATATTCAGTCTTTGAATGTTCATTTTAGTAGGAGCAAAACAAAACAATTTTATATGTACACACTATTGTTTATCTGTATATAGCTTCAACAAACTATTCCTAAAAAATAAAATGTTTTCTATCTACTTCATGTTAAGCAGGAAATAATTTCTTACACAGTTTATTGTAGGTACAAGAGGGGTATGGGAAAGCAAATTGAAGACAGGTGTTTATCAGCTAATCGCTAAATGTTGGCCTTAAAATTCTATACTCTTTTTATGACATCTCAAATTGCCGAATAGTGACAGCACTTAAAAAAAAAAAAAAAAAAAAAAAAAGAGAGAAGAAGAAGAAGAAATTTGAGAAAAATAAGGTTCTTCTTTCACATTGAGCCAGTAAATGGCTGTTCATCAGCCAGTTATCACAGCTCCAACTCCCAGCAAGAGACCAACTTGTTGTGGAAATAAGTGAATAAAACAGATAAGCAAGCTAGCTGCAAAAAATTGACACAATCACCATTTCATAGGAAATTAAACGGAACCTGAAAAATCAATTTGTAAATAAATGAACACAGTTACTAAAGTGGCGTTTTAAATAAAAGTCCTGAACCTTCACAGGTGATTCATATTTGAAAGTGTTAAAATTTCCAGATTTGAAATTAGTAGATTGCAAAGATTTTGCCTTCTTCTTGGGATTATTGAGCTTTAGCTTCACAGATACCGCGGCTATGCCCTGTGATCGTTCCGCAGTCTCGGCCTTTGGTCGCAACAGCTCCACTCCTCTTCTTATATAAAACATCTCTCGACTCCACTTTGCAGCTTATAACCGCCACCCTGGGCTTACGACTTAGGGCCCTAAACATTTATAACAGACTACAAGGCACCTCTAATGACAATAAAAAAAGTACCCAATTCGGATCGCCTATGGAAGAGCTGAGTCACACCTCCAAATACTCTTTGGGATGAATTTTAGCTTAATGAGATTTGGAAACTTTTCCCCATAGAAGCTGCTGATACGTTACTAGAGACTGTAGATACATTCTGTTAGGTAATTTCTACAGCTAAAGATTTTGGCCTATTGGCCCTGAATGTCACATAACCTTGATTGGTACAACTGGAAACATGCTTACCTTTCTTAATAAACTTAACATAAAACATTGCCTACATTTCAATACCATCTTAGTGTTGTTATCATTAGCTCAATAGCCATTAACTATAAAATACAAATGTAATTACAGTTTAAATTTTGCTGCGCTATTCATCAGCAATGTTTTTTCTTCTAGATCGCTTTCCGGCATTCGTATTTTTGTCGCAATAGTTACGCTATACAGGGCATGCAGAGTCTCCAATATAACACATTAGCACTCGTAAAGGTGTTTAACTAATGTGTCCGTTCTTCTTACATAATATATTTTATTGTGGTTCTATTCTAAAAGTTTCTTTAGTTTAATTATAATATTAACATTTTAACAAAGATATTTTAATCGCTTATGTCGCTGCAAAATATACTTTTAATCATAAGTGTGGTATCAATGATGCTCAAAGATGTTCAGCCTAAAAGGCGTAAATAAAATGCACCTGGCAAGTAATAACGGGAAGGAAATAGATACTTTAGCCAATTAAAAAAAATGTATTTATGTGACATTAAACATAATTTATGTCCGAAATATGTTGATTATTCTTTTAATGAGCTATTTGTTTAATGATTTTTTTACAATTGCTAAATAGAAAATATAATGGCTTGTTGGAGGTTATGTCTTAAGAATTGACATTTGAAAAATATTCCTTCATCATGAAATTTGCGGAACATTTATCAGCTCACATCACTCCCGAGTGGAGAAAGCAATATATTAGCTATGAGGTAAGATTAGCTGTTAAAATGCATTTATCCATTTCGTAATTGAAGCTAATTAAGCAATTTAGTGTTTTGTACTGAGAATGAATACTTTTGAGAAGACAGGCATATTTAAAAAGTGATGCATGTTAATTTTTAACTTTCGATATTTTTAACAGGAAATGAAAGCAATGCTCTATGCTGCAGTAGAGCAGGCACCCTCAGCAGAATTAATTGAACCTGAAGTACTAACAAGATATTTTGCAAAGTTTGATGAGCAATTCTTTCATTATTGTGATAAGGAACTAGCAAAAATAAACACGTTTTATTCAGGTAAATGTTAATTCTACCCACAAGTTCAAAGAATAAATGGATTATGACTTTCCATTATAAATGTATACATTTAAACTTTGTTTACAGAGAAACTAGCAGAAGCAACACGTAAGTTTGCTAACTTATGTAGTGAGTTAAGTGAGGCACATGATGAAGAATTCCGAGGCAAGGAAGGTTTTCTTCGCCATGGACCAAACATCTTGCGCAAGCGAGATGTTCCAGCACGAAAAATGCAGGAGCTGAAGCTGGCCTTCAGTGAATTTTATCTTAGTTTGATTCTCTTGCAGAACTACCAGACTCTGAATTTTACGGGTTTTCGTAAAATACTCAAGAAGCATGACAAGGTAAATATGTAACAATCTTATCTGCTCATATAGCCGATTAGTTATATAGTTTGTTGTATTAAACTGCATTAAAAATCAATAATGTAAATAACATGTTTATTACATATTTATCCAGGAGTAATTAATGAAAAATATCAAATATGGATTTTATCTGTTGCACTAAGAAAAAGCAACCCCTAAAGGATGTACCACATATTTTCAACTTTTTATTGAAATTGAAATATTTTAGCTGAGCTTTTAAAGATTTTTATATATTAATTGCAATGTACAGATAATTACCCAGGATGTAATTCAAATGGATGAGCTTTTCTAGCATTATTTACAAATAGCATTAAAATTAATCTGGTGCACCCAAAGAAATGCTGCGCTAAAAGTTAACACCACACTAGTAACACTGTTTCTTACAATGACTTAATGTCTGCAGCTTGCATATGGTTACTTTAATATCATAAACAGAAAAATGTAAATGAAGTGAATAGAAAATGTTGAATGAGATAAATGTTTATATATCAAAATTTATGATACTTTCGCCAAACTTCATTATTGTTATTTCTAACAGCAGTTGACTTGCATTATATACTGAGAAGAATAGCACAATTAACATGAAAGAAAAACATATTAATAAGAAAACTATCATATCACCAGCAAAATATTATTTAACATGGGAGAGTTTCCTTAATAATTGCATCCATATTTTTCTGACATTTTCAGTTTTTAGCTATTTTCAAGAACATGCACAAATCTTTTTCAAATTCTCCTTATCCAAGGGTTCTCAAAATATGTATTTCTGTGAAGTGATTTCAAACTTTTTGGTTGACTGGAACACTTCTGCCTTATGTAAGAGATGGAGAAAGCGAAAATATTTATGCAGCAACATGATTAGATGTTTCTTTGATACCTATAGTTCTGTAGAAAATATATCAAAAAAATAGTGAAAGCGGTAGTGAAAATTGCCATAGATAATTGGGGTTTAGATGTACTGACCCTTTTCTCCTCTACTTCTAAAAAACATCCATTGGCGCTTAGGGCCCTCAACATGCTTTTCAGTTGTGAGTGACAATAGCAATAGCTAGGTCTGCAGCAAATAATGGCAAACTATTTCCACTTGCAAGTATACATAGGTATTTAAGAATGTCCCATGATTTATAAAATTAGCAAACAGAAATACCAAATAAATAATAATTATTAAATAGATTCCAATAAAATTTCCACTTGCTATATACTTGCTTCAAATAAACTGTTAATGATTAAATTCTTATTTTGTATGTCTCATTTGTGAATTAACTTCATCCAGAGACATACTGATCTGTTTTATTTAACCAAGGCATTGCAGCATAGCGGTATTTATAAATTTTTGGTTTGTATAGCTCTTTATGCTGACAAACTTAACTTTTCTTATGCTTTTAAAGTTGCAAGTCATTTAAGTTATATTGCGGACAAGACCCTCAATGAATAACAAGCAATTTGGTGTCAAACAAGGAAACATCCTTTATATGCAATATAATGACAAGATGATGTAGAATCTTTTCTAGCTTTATACATTACAGCACTACAAAAAATATGAGCCACCATATTTGTATTGCAGTCTATATTTTGCTTCCAATATTGCATATTTGCATGCTTTAGATTTTTTCTAAGTCATTAGGATGAGGATTATGACTTTATTTCTGTCTTTTCATTTTAAACCCCTTGAGGTAAATCTCAAAATGGAATGCTGTTAAGAGTTTATAGGCAACCTCAGCTGTTTACACTAACTTCTAAATGCCACACTATGTACTGTCATTCTTTTCAAAATTCCACTCTGCATTATTTGTTGAAATCTTTTATGGCGGAGAATTTTAATGTTCTCAACAGGTCTTGATTATACACTAATTTTTAAATGGCCCCATAAATAAAAGTCTAGTGGATTAAAATAAGAGAATTGAGTAGGCCAAAATGTGGTCCCCCATCTCCTATCATTTCTCTGGGAAATCCAATTTTAAAATTGTTTATGCTTGGAGTGTCCTGTCATATGTTAGCCAAATGTTATGAGTAAAGTATAATGGAACTTCTTCCATTGAAACATTTAAATTCCCATAAAAAAATCAGTGTATGATGCTCATCTCTTTTCCTGCCTCTCTCTATTTTGCAGAAAATAAAAAAGGGTCAATTAATCTGTTTCCAGTTATCCCACTCATACATCAGTGCTAAAATGGTATTATCTAAATTCCAAAACTTCATAAGGATTTTCATTAGTGAAAGTATTGGTTATGAAGACCCATCTGCAGTAACAAAAAATAGTTCTCAGGGTGGAAAATCAGTTATACTAATCCCCTGCACTCTCTGAAGATAGTATAAATAAAATAATTTATTTACCTTTGATCTTGCAAGAGATATTGGTATTGTCAAGGAATATAAACAAGAATATAATATGTACATAATTTGTGTATTAACCTAGGCAGTACAATTTTTATAGCTTCAGCTTCAGCACATGAAACATAGGAAAACAACATAATTATTCATGAACAGAATAGAACTGATTTTGTTTTAAAATGTGAATGTTTCCTATTTATATTTGTTTGCTGAAGTAATGCTCTTTAAATATTCAGGTAATTGAGTATATAGTTTTAAGTTGCATTTGAAGAATGTTTCAAATAGTTTAGTTTTATGAGAAACTTATGAGTATATATAACTTAAGGACTTGAAACTTTCCCAGTGCTGGTTATTAATGATTTCTTCTTGGGACGTCAGCCAGGTAAGTGTTAAATTAATTTCCAAGCTTTCAATAGTGTATTCTGTCACCATCATCAGGGAACTGCAAAGAAGTTGCTCTGGCGGTGGTATTTATACCTGGAGGGGAAGGCTGAAAGACTGCCTTTTGCACTGTCATTGGTCGGCAATGGCCAATGAGGGTTGAGATGGGTCAAGTGGTTATGAATCATAGGTAGTCATGTTTTGCTTATTTGCTTATCTTTGTTAAAATTATTTTTGTTTGCTTCTCTGTATATTGCTTCTTTTATCAGTCTGGCATAATATCCAGTAGATTTTTCTATTGTTTTGGAGGATGAAAAATTGATCTTATGGCTAGTATCATAAGTATGTTGTGCCACTGCAGATTTTTCTGGGTAGCCCAAACTGATGCAGCATTGGTGTTCTTTGATGCGCTCTTGCATAGTCCTCCCCGTCTGGCCGATGAAATGTTTCCACATTTGCACGGGATTTTGTAAATATTTTGTTCAGTCTTTCCCTCCAGGAATAAATACCACTGCCAGAGCAACTTCTCTCCAGTTCCCTGATGATGGCAACAGAGTAGATCGTTGAAAGCTTGGAAATTAATCCAATACTTACGTGGCTGACGTCTCAAGAAGAAATCATTAATAAATATAACTTGTTCTTGTTATGTGTATTGTGGAATGACTTCTGCATTGGTAATGTAGTTAGCTTCATTATACTTGATATGGAATAATATTTCTTTTATATTATATAAGCATGGTAGAGTCAAAGTTTTCAGCTTCTGGAAGTATTCCCTGCAGTTTTCTGTTTTTGGGATATCTTCTATAATTTGTTTTGCTTTTTTTGTGTAGTTTATTGATGATTGCCTTCTTAAGATTTTGCACATTATTGCAATTCTTAAATTCTCAGTTTCTGCTGTGCTCTGCTGCTGCTACTTTTATTGTCCTCTGTATGTTTAAGTACTCATTCCTCTAAATCAGGTGTTCTGATACTAATTGGTTTTCCACAATGTTAGTTTCTCAAAAGTGCTTATTTCCACAATGTCATTCTTACAATCTTTGGAAGGTCTTGTCATACAATAAACATATTTTAGGAATTTAAGAGAATTTAATAGAAACACTTGCTTCATTTACATTTTTTGTTTGCTGAGTATATTTATCTTGATTTCTGAAAATGAGAGCAAATCATTCTCAAACTGGTGAAACAACAAAAAAATGTAAATGTTGCAAGTGTTTTTATTCTAACTCGAATCTTTTTATAAATTAAAATTTTATATCACGAACTAGCTTATCATAATAAACATAATATACTCTTAATCAATATGACTTTCTATGAAATTTTTACTTTCTCAACACAAAAAATTACCATTATATGGGAAAAAACTAGAAAATGTTAAAGTTTGTATCCAAGCAATGCTGTGGAGACATTTTTCTGTTGTCAAGGTTGCAATGAAATACTAATATAAACCATGTACCATACATTGGTCTCGTGAAGATTTTATGCATTGGTTAACTGAAATGTTATACTGCACAAAGCTCTAAGTATTCTAAGTAAATAAGAGAGACGTTTGACCATATTTCTCTATAAGCTAATAAGGATGTTTTCATTTCCTTCAGTTGTTGAATGTTGATGTTGGTGCCCGCTGGCGGGCAGAAAATGTGGAGACTTCACATTTTTATACCAACAAAGACATTGATAGACTAATTCGAGAGACTGAGACTGTCGTGACACAGGATTTAGAAGGTGGAGATCGTCAGAGGGCAATGAAAAGGCTGCGTGTTCCGCCTCTTGGAGAGCAACAGAGCCCATGGACAACTTTCAAAGTGGGGCTGTTTTCAGGATCTCTTATTGTTCTTCTTATAGCAGTTGTACTCTCTGGTAAGTATCTTTTTTATGATATTTTGCTGAAAATATTATTTTCTTTACAGTTGATAATAAATTTGCTTTGCTAAGGAAGTAAAAGAAAGTGGAATTGGATAAGCACCATCTACTCCTGACTCAATCATATATGTTGAATTACTAATCTATCTTATCTTGACGGGTAGTAGTGAAAAGAAACCTAGGTATATAAAAGTGCCTACATGGGAAAAGCCTAATTTCTCAGAACAAAATTAAAGACTGCTTTTATTTTCTCTATGTTATGTAGTAGGTAGAGATAGTATTGCATTCCACTAAAAAATATCAAGATTTCACTGGAAATCACATTTTGGGGTCTCCTTAATAAAAAAAAAGAAAAAAAAAAAGCAGCTTTAGATAAAGGCCCAACTGTTATTTAAGTTCAGTATCTTCCAAGGAGCAGCCCAAAGATTTTCAAGAAAGTACCCCTCTCCCCCCCAAACTACCCTTTACCTGGAACATTTTTCAAAAATGTTGCTTTTCAAAAACGGCTGTAACAATTTTGATTAAGATATTTTCATTACAAGTAAATTGTACTGAGTGATAAAACTTAAGCAGCTTTTACTATGACAAAATTTGAATTCATGATAAATAGACAAATTGTTGTGAGGACCTACTGAAGAATGTGCAAAGTGATGATGGAGAAGAGGAGAGGCAGGCATGGATATATCAGTGACTTGAATGTGAGTTACTTGCATGTTGTAATTGAGAAATTTGGGAATAACTTATCCAGGTAATTAGCATCCACCATTATTCAAACTTGAGAGAGAAAAAGAGTAAAACAATAGAAATATTCTGGTGGTGAAACAAATGAGTTATGCCACTGTGTTTGAGTGTCGATATACCAAGATAATAATTTTAAATGAAATAAAACATACCAGTATGTTTTCTTCTAAACCAGTATAATATTGCTTTCTTAAACCTAATTAATATGTGCTAATACCATGTATAAATCTGCAAAATTTACAAACCCTTAATAGGGAAAAGTTCCGTGACATGTTTTGTAAATTATATATAGGACACTTTTTCTGCCCATTAGATATGGCCTCCCTACCATTATACTTATTATGAAATAACTGATGCAACCATTTTATCAAACCGTTTTAAAGTTAACATGAGTAGATAATAAAATAAGCTTTTGTAAAAACAAAGATAATAAAAACAAATTATAGTGAATGAAAAAGCCATATGAATATACCATAGCAAAGTTTTACCTTCTCTAGCATGTATGCACATTGAATTTACATAGTAGCTAGAGAAGGTATTGTATTCCACCAAAAAATTCTATGTAAAGATTTTATGGAAAATATATGTTTTGCTGAGTCTTCCCAAAAAAAACCATTTTTAGAAAAATGTTAGTGTGTGTGTGTGTATGCGTGGTCGTGGGTGCGTGCGTGCGCACAGGGCATGAGCAGGTGGGTAGATGTGTGGACAGCATAGCTCAAAAATGAAAAGAGTGTTAAATACAAAACTTGGTATTTATGTTTAGTATCCTCCAAGGATGCAATACAAAGATTTTAAAGAAAATCCCCCCACCATAAACTACCCTTTACATGTCAACATTTTTGAAAATGTTTTTCTCAAACATGGCTCTAACGATTTTGATTAAAATAATGTATACTAAAAATATTTACATCACAAAATGTATATCTTGAATTTTCTGGGAATAGCCTCTTTATTCTGGATGAATTTTGCTCATACACAAAAAAATGTAGATCTCATTAAAACACATAATTTGTCGCATTTGTTTTTTATGTAGAGTTGACCATATCTGAGATATTCTTTGTTATTAGTTTCAATTTAAAAGTTCGTAATTTTTCTCAAACAGGAAGTCACTTTTTGTTTCATCTCTCTTGTTTTACTGCAGGCCATGCAAAACGAACCAAACTTTAATTGCTTCACATGGTGGCCAGGTTTTAAAAGATTTGACTAGCCCTTCCTAATGTATTCCCTTATTCCCCTTTTACTTACAAGTAAGCAAGTAATAAGGCCAATTCTGCTAATGGTTTTTTTTAATTAGCATGAAGCAGACAAAAGAATCATCTTTTTTTCCGAATAGTTTGTTTTTTATATATATATATATATATATATATGTTTTGAAACTGAAGGTTAAAGGTCTGCTGGTTGTGAATAATTTCATGGATATTGAAATGCCACATCTTGTATTTATAAAAATGTTCATACTTAAAACAATAACAAGTCACATAGCAATTACTAATACACATTTTATATGATTTAGAACAAATCCAAGTATCATTTGCACATTGCTAATATATTGCCTTTGAACATATTTCAGGTATATTCCATCGTTCAAGGGAGGACTGGCCCATAGTGTTTCGTTTATACCGAGGACCATTGCTGATTGTGCTGTTCCTGTTTTTAATGGGCATAAATGTATATGGTTGGCGTTCGTCTGGAGTTAATCACGTTCTCATATTTGAGTTAGATCCCCGAAATCATCTGTCTGAGCAGCACATAATGGAGCTGGCTGCTATATTTGGTGTGGTGTGGGCACTCAGTGTACTTGGTTTCCTGTACAGCCCTTCCTTGTCTATACCACCTTATGTGAATCCCTTGGCTCTCATTATTATCATGGGAGCATTTATTCTTAACCCAACTAAAACATTCAGACATGAAGCAAGGTTCTGGGCACTTAAAGTCTTGGTGAGTAGGAAAATATTATTTATGATATAGTTAATAAACCTATAATATTACTGGTCCAATCTTAGCTATTAATTTAATTATTTGTTTGTTAACAACACTGTCAATTGACAGGATCATATCACTGCTGCTAGTATGCCAGAATCCCATTCCATTGACAGGATCATATCACTGCTGCCATTATGCCAGAATTTCATTCCGCAGGAGTTTTTTTATATGACAGCAAATCTGACAACCATCGGTCTAGGTCAGGTTTGAACCCACAATCTTAGGATAAGAAACCCAATGCTTAACCAACTAATAACAGATCATTGTCACATTGATGTTACAGATCAAGCGGTAATGTTTTGTAATGAAAATGGATCAAAAAAAAAAAAAAAAAAAAAAACTGTGTCTTGGCTTTCTGTTGCAAAGGCCCAAGTTTGACAAAATAAAAAATTATTTACAAATTAAAATGATTCACTAAACAAAACAAAAACAAACTTGTGCTATATTAAAAAAAATATATGTTATTTATTCACGATGCTACCAATTATCAGGATCATATCCACACCGCGTGTGTGGTGGAATTTCATCTTGCAGGAGTTCTTTAACATGCCAATAAATCTACTGACATGGGGCTGTTGCTTTTAAGCACACTTACAGACCATCCATCTGAACTGGGTTTTGTCAAGTTGCTTGCTGTCAGTTTTTTTACATGTGCTTGTACTTTATTTTTAGCACCTACTTATAGTAGTTTAGAATGTATTGCATTCCACCAAAAGATTTGATGTTGAGATTTGACTGGAAATACACTTAGGTATATATGTGTGTGTTTTTAGTTTTACTACACGTAATATGTACATGATGTATAGAAAAGGTATTGTATTGCACCCAAAAATTTGATACCAAGATTTCAGCAGAAATATATGTTTTGAGAACCCCTGTATCCAAAAAAATCATTTTTAGAAAAATGTCTGTGTGTGTCTGTCAGTGTGTGTGCGTGCGTGCACATGTGTGTGTGGGGGGGGGGGGCTAAAAACGAAAAGTCTGTTAAATAACAAACTTGGTATTTAAGTTTAGTATCTTCCAAGGATGCAGCACAATTTTCTAGAAGATCTCCCAACTACCCTTTACATGGAAAAATTTTCAAAAATTTTGATTTTCTTAAAATAGCTCTAATGATTTTGATTAAAAGATCCTATATTAAAGATATTTACATGACAACTCAATTATTTATCTTGAATTTTATGGGAATAGCCTCTGAAGACATCTTTATTCTGGATGAATTTTGCATAAATGGTTAACCATAAGAGATAGAGAAAAACTTAATAGAAAATGTAGAGCTCATTAAAGCACACAATTTATGTTATCCATTTTCTCGTTGAGTTGATCATTTTTGATATATTCCTTGTTATTGGTTTCAGCTTTAAAATACTTATACCTTTCTCATACAGGAATTTGTCAATTCCTGGCCATACTAACAAAGGAACTTGAATCACATAGCAATCAGCTTTTAAAATATTTGTTAATTGCTTTAGCCTGTGATACTCTCTTATTTCCCTACGGTACTTACATAGAAGCAAGTGAAAAGACCATTTCTGCTAATTTTTTCTCGATTAACATGAAGTAAATAGAAGAATATGTTGTTTAACAATAATTTGTTGCAGAGAAAGCCATGTGAATGGAACACATCAGATTTTTTTTTTATATATATATATATATAGTGTTCAATGCCTGCTTTTTCTACAGACAGCATCATAGGCGATGATACTGGTGATAAATGGAATGAAGATGTAGAATCGGTGGATTGTTATGGCAGGGGAAACCAGAGAACCCGGAGAAAACCTGCCCTTGCATTGCTTTGTCCACCACATATCCCACATGTGGTCACCTGGATACAAGTGGCCTAACCTCTCGGCCACAGTTTGGCCTGTGTGTGCTTGTGTGCATTGTTTATACCTCAGCATGTCCCAAGGATGCAACACAAGGATTTTTTAAGAAAATTCCCTTACTCAATTTACACTTTGCATGCAAAACTTTTTGTTGTTTCTGGTTTTATCAAAAATAGCTCTAATGACTTTGATTAAAATACCTTATGTTTAGGATGTTTGCATGAGAAATGTATAATATGTATAATTTAAGTCCTCTTCATTCTAAATGATTTGTATAATTCAAAACTGTAAGAAGTAAATACATTTTTATGACATTAACTATTTCTAAGGTATTCTTTATAACAGTTTGAATTTTCAAACACTTATGTGGTAAATAGTTATTAATTTTTCCTCATAGTCATGAAAAAAACTAAGAACTTAGAAGAGGATTTTCCATATGAATAATACTGGAATAAAATTATATTTTGCTGAGAAGGGTGAGACAGGAAGCCATATGAATGAATGATTTATTTATTTATTTATTTCCATAATCTATATACTATGTTTTACGATTTTTCTTTATACAATCATTTTAGTTGCTGTATTTATCTCTTGGTCCACCATACATTTCAATGTCTTGGTTAGTTTTGCATGTCTTAGCTTAGTTCATGCCCCTTTTATTTTTCTGTACCATTTTTCTCTTGTTCTTCCCATGAATTCCCCTAACATTTTATATCCCCTTACTTCTTTAGCTTCTTATCTTAAGTTTTAAAACTTCTGTATTGGCATTTTCTGATGTTTTGGTTGTATACTGTTACCCCCCCCCCCCAACACCATTTTTTTACATTCTACTATATAATGTAAGTCATTATCTGCCCCCACATAAAGGGCATCTATCTAAATTCAGTTCTTTCCTGTCTCTTAACCTATGCATGCTGAATCTAGTCCATGCCTAATAATTGCTGCCTAATAATTGCTCCCTAGTCTATTATGTACTTCTACATACTTTTTTCTGCCCCAATACATCTTCATTTGTCTGTCAGCATTTCAACTTTTCTCTGAGACTAATTCTTGCTTCTAGATATCCTCCACTTTGTTCTTTAATTCTTTCTAGAAACCTCTAGCTTGCTAATCCCTCCCTTCATATATTACCTATTCCAATTTCAATGGAATCTGGAGCCCAGTTTGCCCTAGCACCGGTTTTCTCCTGCATTATTTAACATTGTTTTAAGATATTTTGATCATCCAGTGATAATATTCTACACTATTATTTCAGGGAAGTCATGAAAGTAGAGAGTAAAAATATCACTTTCTACATTATAATTATTTGGCCAAATATAACTTGAAGCTGATAACCTCTCTTTAGTAATCTTATGTTCTTAATTGCATTTTATACATGCCAATGCCAACATAAATTTTAATTTAAATGTATTTACTAATGAACTGTCACAAGCAGAAATACTCTTGTCACCATTCAATACTGAGCCAATTCACTGATTATTCTGCATTGCTGTGGTGAATGGAAGTGTATATTATTGTTGAGATCAATTAGCAAATCTATTTTTGTAACATTTCATCATTTACTATTATGTGGATGATACAACTGCCATTTGCTGGAGCAAGAAGCTATAAAGGAAAATTCAAATCACACATTTAAATTACAATTTTGAATCCATAAATTTAAAAAGTAACATGCAAAAAAATAAAATAGTGTGGTCCTGTATGTCAAAGAATACCTTTAATACAGAATCAAAATAAAATTACACTATTGAAGAAGTTAAATCATATAGGTTTGTTGGGTTTATAGTAGATAAACAGTTATGGGCCTAACATGTGGATCAGTCGCCCTCTGTGGTGTAATGGTCGTGGGTTCAAACCCGGTGGAGGACGATGGATTTTTTCGGGTGTAAAAATCCTTAGCATGGCTTCCTTTGGAAGGGAAGTAAAGCTGTTGGTCCCGTGTCATAGATTTACAGCACGTAAAAGAGCCTCAAGCCTGATAGGGAGGCCTCTGAGCAAAATTAAGCAGTCTTTCATGCCCAATATAGAATGGGATGCTGAGAACCACAGCAGTTAAAGAGCATCCATAAATAACACGCCATTTCATTTTATTTTTTTTTCTCATTTACATGTGGATCATATATGTAATATCATCAGTAAATATGTATACTTGCTTAGATATTTGCATTACAAAGACCTAAGTCTTTTACAGATAAACTATGGATGTATATATCCATACTTTAATTATGTTTTTGAAATTTGGAATGCAACTGAAAAATATAACATGGACAGGTTGTTAATTCTACAGAAGAAGCATATCAGATTGATGTGTAATCGTAAAGTATGGAATCGTGCAGGGAGACATTCATTAATCAAAACTTGTTTACTGTCTACTCTTTTTATGCATGTAGGACTATACTATTTGTAACCGATAGTCTTGGTCTGGTAAGAAACAACCAAGTTCACAATTATAGTACAAGAAGCAATGACGACTATCACAGATATAATATTAGCAAATGTGGCAGTGAAAAAGTTATTAATATTAGAGGAATTATTTTCTACAGTAAACTACCTAACTCAATTAAATCTTTGACAAAATCTCAAAACCAAAATTGAAACATAAATTAAAAGAGTATTTGTTGGGTAATGTATATATAGCCTAGATGAATTATAAATTAAGTTACAAAATATAGTACTATATTGTATATGTGTGTACCATATATATGTATTTTACCTTTAAGATTGGACTTGTCCAAAATGAAATTTATATTTTGATAAACTAGACCAATAAAATAATAAAAATAATAATTATTATTATTGTTGATTGAAAGACATAACTTCAGAGACATGTCTTTCAATTCAATAATAGTTAGTGATGAAGTGTTACAAAAATTGACTCAATGATTGGAACACATAATTATCACAAAATCTACCATACTAAATTGCAATTTTAAGTATATTATTGTATTTGTTTTGTTATTGTTTCAGGGTCGCATAGTGCTGGCACCATTATTTTATGTGAACTTTGCAGATTTCTGGCTAGCAGATCAACTCAATAGTTTGGTGGTAGTTTTCACAGACTTTCAGTACTTTATATGTTTCTATCTTTCTAATGACAACTGGATGGTGCCTAAAGGTAAGCTAACAGTGGAGTATTTAAATGGTAGAAATGGATTGTGTGTTTATTTCTGAAGGTGTAAATTCTGCAGAAATGAGTTCACTGTAAAATCTCTGAAATACAATGAATTTAAAAACATTGAGATCTATAAATAGTGCATATTTTTATAACAAACAAAGACCCTTTTGAAGCAAAATCTAATTGCCACATTAGTATAGGCAAAAGCAGCATATTTGAATTACAGAATTTTATAATTTATGGTTTAATATAAATGTAAGCAGGATATGGATAAATGTTATATCATATGCATGACAGTTCCCCAGAGTTTTGTATAAGGAAGTTAAAGTTCATCGAAAGATAAACAACACAGCATGTAAGAGAGTAATGACTTTGCACCTACAAAATTTGCAATTTCCATATTTAAAAAATTTACAGAAATGTGTACAAAAATTATTAGGAGCATTAACTGTTTTTACATTTCAAATTACAAATTTCTCTAAATTTTCCACCATTCAGGTATGTTCACATTTATTTGAAGCTTACAGATCCTCCCTAAAATGTTAACTGCAAAGCAGCTCAAATGGCAATGTATTCATTATGATTTTCTGCACATAGCAGCATAATAAATAAATATGCACATTAGCATAAATGGGAATACAGCTCCTTTGGTATTGGTTTATATGTTCACTGCAAAAAGGGAGCATAAATATAGAAAAAAGTTTTGTTTTGAAAGTAATTTTTTTAATAAACTTAACATGTTATCTTATAATCATAAATTACAAAATAAGTCAAATGAGTTGCTTCATTGAATAATAAATTACCTGAACATGTTTTGCTGGAGATGTTGCTTTCATCAGATTTTGCAACATTGCCTATGAAACATGTTCAGGTAATTTATTACTTAGTGAAGCAACTCTTAAGTGTAAATTCAAATCATTTTGCAATTTATGATTATAATTTGAGCTTCATTGTGCACTTTTTCAATTATTTTAGTTTTTAGATGTCTTATATTTAAGTATTATCATCAGCACCTGCAAATATTTAAGGTTCTAGCTTCCAGAATTTTGAGGCGGATATCCATAGCATCACTAGTTATAGATCTTATATTGTAAATTATGTGCCTTTTTTTGTAATTTCTGTGTTTGAGCTAATGCCATTCCACTTCCATACTGCTAAATATGTACTTTAATCATGTATTACACAGTGAAGTACTTAAATCAACAAAATGCAGTGCTTATTAGTCACCACATTTGCAGATTTTCCAACCTCCTAGAGTTGTTACATAGGATGCAATGTTGGTCTTAAAAGTCTGGCTGCTTTCTTGTCATAATTGATTATAAGTATATATAATTTCATGTCAAAATAGGAAATTTTATCTTCCCTTAATTGAAACCCGAAATACCCAAGAATTTTTTTTATGTGGTTGCCTTTAAGGTTGGTTCACAATAACCCAAGATTAGTAACCAAAATATAAATAAGAATGGGAAGCAATGCAGCTTTTAAGATTTTGGTTAAAAACAGCCCAG
Organism: Hymenopus coronatus; assembly: GCA_030762935.1. Classification (NCBI taxonomy): domain Eukaryota; kingdom Metazoa; phylum Arthropoda; class Insecta; order Mantodea; family Hymenopodidae; genus Hymenopus; species Hymenopus coronatus. Next base: position 80,572,045 of record CM060898.1, on the reverse strand, counting down.
TTATAAGATTAGGAATGCATATCGTTAACCATATTAGTCTTAAAGTGGATAGTTCAGTTTTAAGCCTGAAGATTTCATTTGTTTTTAACTGACCATTAATATTTTTTACCTGCCTCCAATTCAGCCAGCATAATGCAGGCTAGCCAATGACAAAATACAAAAGAATTGCTATCAGAGTGAGCTCTGGCAGCTGTTTCATGTCATGGTCGCCTAGAATAATCTCTGCAGCAAGAGTCTAAAATGCAGAATATTGTAACAAAAGCTCTTCTTTATTACTCCAACAAACAAGTCTTTATTTTACTGATTACAATTGGAAATCCATTCACAAATGTCTTTATTCAATGCTTCCGCAACAGTTCTGTGGCATAGTTTTCCTTTCAATGTTCACTGCGGTGGCTACAACTGTACACTATGAATTTCCTGTCAAAATTGACTCAATGTTGCAGGCTCTGCATTTGAAAACTGACTGAACACTTTGCAGGCTCTTTCTCTTCTTTTATACCTGTCGATGACTTAACATGAAACTTCCAGAATCAGTCACATGTGCAAACCACCACAGGTGTCACAAACTCATGCAGGTGTAACAATCCATGGCTTGGATGTTAAAGAACTGACTGTAGCAAGTGTAGCACTCACAGCAAGTGTAGCAATTCACAGCAACAATCAGCTAGACTTCTGAAGCAAGCCACTCATACACATATGGTAATATGGCTGCAAGGCATTCTCACAATATGAAAATAACATATTATGCCTGGGTATGAACAAGAAAGTTAAAAATTGACCAAGACTTCTTTCCCATTCTCAGGGCTCAGGGAAGCTTTGTCAATTGCAAAACTTCCCATTAAAATACATGTATTTCAATTTTGTTTCTCTTTTCTGGTTATTCTTCTCAGTCACTGTGGACTAGCCTTTAATCTGGATTTCTGGTTCATCCAGACTGATTTTTGCTTACTTTTTCATCAAGAAAATATGTGAGTCCTTTGATAAATGCACACAATGCCTATGGTTGTAACATTGGCACAGCCATGATTTTTGCTTACTTTTTCATCAAGAAAATATGTGAGTCCTTTGATAAATGCACACAATGCCTATGGTTGTAACATTGGCACAGCCAAGCCCCAACACACTGGCTGTGCAGACCAGTGTAAGAGCCAGGAATTGAATTTCTGGGATGGAGGGTAAAAGACATCCAAGGTTGCACGCAATACATTGGTTGTAATGGGAAAAAAGTGAAATTTAAAACAGTTATAATTACGTCATAAGGGTACCTCAGTTGGAAAAAATTGCTACATGTTCTTTATGATCATCAGCCATCTATGCATAGGGATTAGAGCTTGAATGTCCTGTTGGAAGTTGAATAAAATCACTTCATTGACTAGACAGAATTACAGCCCACAACTGAACAAGACAAAAGAGATACTGCTGCAAATCAATTAACTATTCCTTCAATCATTTGTTTATCTGAGAAACATTTCATGAAAACTCAATTCTCTTAGCACCTTAAGTACATAGACTAGGAGATATAGAAAATATAGAGAAAGTGACATTAATACTGAATTACACATTGAAACAAAACTTAATAAACTATTTAAATCGTAGATTTAACTTCACAATTTTTTCTTCAGACATGTTTTAAAGACCTTTACTTGTTTTCAGAAACTACAATTTGCCACAACTATGCATTAATTATCCGCCCTTTGGTAGCCTGTCTGCCAGCTTGGTGGAGGTTTGCTCAGTGTCTTCGTCGGTTTCGGGACACCAAGGAAGCATTCCCTCATCTCGTGAATGCTGGAAAATATGCTACTTCTTTTTTTGTAATGCTCTTTTCTACTCTGCACCTTGTACATGGAGGTTAGTATTTACATGTACAGTAAACTGGCAATTACGTCTCTAAGCCAAACAATGGGGAAAAGTGAGAAGAAAATCATAAACATTTTATATTAAGGCATAAAAAGACAAAAGTAATTGTTAATGAATTAAGCTAGTTGTTTAGAGTCTGTAATAAGTGCTTTTGCAAATCGCTAAGATTCTTTGTAATTGTCATTTTATTTTTCTTGTGGAAATAATGCCATTAGCATTCAAATCAATTCTTTATATCAACTATTTGTTAATACAGTAATCTTTAGTTAACTTTACATATCATTTAGATAACTGTAGTTAACGGTTTGCTTTAATTTTAAATTATTTTCTTCCTTTTCTGGAGTCGCATTACTTCTGCACATGTCTTACTTTTATTCTCTTACTCTTAAACTCAAGCTAAGGACTGCTTTAGCCTGGCTAAGACAGGTAAGAACTGGTAGAGCTCCATATGATTTTTAAATTGCAAGATTATCACTATGAGGTATTGTACATCTGAGTTTTTGCATTAAAACTTTACGATTTTGAAATGAAAGCTGATATATAACAGAAATTTTTATGATTTTGGAAATCATTGCACAAGTATCCACAAACCATATAACTGGGCCTTTGCTATCATCAGTCTATGATGGTATTATAATAATAATAATAATAATAATAATAATAATAATAATAAAGTACTTCTGAAAATTGTTGCATTAGTTGATTTGTTCATCAAGAATTTTGCTATTAAATGCTGCAGTATTTAATTTTATGTCATAAAATAGGCTTAAAAGCACAATCTTTTTTGCAATTAATTTAGACATTTAAATTTGAAATATTTGTTCATCGAGAATTTTGCTATTAAATGCTGCAGCATTTAATTTTATGTCATAAAATAGGCTTAAAAGCACAATCTTTTTTGCAATTAATTTAGACATTTAAATTTGAAATATTAAATGTGCAATATATAACCTATACTTATGAGCAGAGTTCTATGAAGTAAATTTGTAGTAGTATATAATGCCCAGATACATAGAGATCTATTCATCTTCTAGATTCTCAGTATAATTTTGATGTTGAATGCAAATTTGTTGAGGTAGAACTGTGTACTTGTACAGGTGATCCATATCAATTTTGAGTCTTCATAGCGAAGAACACATTTTGGCGAAAGGTAACTGCCAGTTTTGTGTAGGTGAGCAACCAAGCAAACATGTCCAGCCATTAACTAAAAATTTCCTATAGCTTCATATCTTATTATTCAGGGATACCAGGAGTTGTTACTACTGCTTTCAGTTCAAATATTTCTACCATTTGGTTTTTAATAACACTATTTATGATTAATTTTGTCAAGTGATTTGTTAGCATGTTGATGGTTTTTGTAAGCTTTGGGTGCCTTTCTTTGCTAGAGAATCTACATATTTGTTATTCTAAAGGCAAAATAAGCAGGAACCTACTGTATTTTATTTCTGTACTTAAAGTAATCAGCATTTGTATAATATTTTGAGTTGGAACAAGAGTTGAAATGATAAGATAGTTGAAATTAAATGAATTTGGATGACATCACACATTATAAACTAGTGAAAAATGTATTTGCTATATGCACTGGTGCATGTGACTGTTTAAGCTTAGCAAGAAAGAGAGAGCCAGCAAGCAATAACAGCAGCTGGAGTTGGGTAAACAGTCTGCAGTTGTATAATAACTGTGAACAGTGCAAACTTTACAAGTTTTAGCTATGGAATACGAAAGACATGCATTATAACAAACTAAAAAAATAAATAATGAGATGAAATGTTGGTTAATGGCAAATGTACTATATTATATACAAGCAAATATGAATTATATGTTTTTTAGATATTTACATGGTGTTGATGGTTGACTAAAACTGTTACATTATATACCAAGTATTTAGTGGATGACAAAAAAATTGCTGGAAATGCAACACCTATGTTTTGTGTATACTTAGGATTTGATGCTGTGGAACATTATAGATAAGTGGAATATGCGCATGGAACAACAGCAAAAGGAAAAATGACTATATTGAAATAAAATGTTAAAAGTAATGTAAAATAACTGTATTGCCACTATAAAAGGGGAAAAATAAATCATATACATATCTTTGAGGAGAGATGTCGTAGGAAAAGGACTGTTTGATTTGGGAAATAAAACATAAGCCAAATGAATTTTGAAAAAAATGTATACAAAAAAAAAAAAAAGAGAGAAAATTAGTGCTTAAACATTATAAATTAGTTAGAATGTATTTGCTATGTGGAATGGTGCATATGATTGTTATAGCCTAGCAAGAAAGAGAGAGCAGGCAAGCAATAATAGCAGCTGGAGTTTGGTAAACAGAAGTCTACAGATGTATGATAACTGCGAACAGCGCAACCCTGATGAGTTTTAGTTACGGTAATATGAAAGACATGATTATAACAAACTAAAATAATAAATAATGAGATGAAATGGAAGTTAATGGTGAATGTAATATATATATATATATAAGCAATTATGAATTGCACATTTTTTATATATTTAATAAAATTCATGGTGTTGACAGTTCACTAAAATGGTTACATTATATACCAAGTATTTTGTAGATTAAAAAAAAATTGCTGGAAATGCAACGCTAATGTTTTGTTTTATACTCGACTTGATGGTGTGGAACACTATACATAAGTGGGAATACATGCATGGAACAACAGCAAAAGCAAAATTGACTATATTGAAATAAAATGTTTGAAGTAATATTAAGTGTTAAAATAATTGTATTACCATTGTAATAAGGGGAAATTAATCATATAGAGAAGTTATGATGGTGGTTGGGATGCACTTACAGCACAAATAAACACAAATACACACTAATGCATAGGAAAAGGACTGTTTGATTTAGGAAATAAAGGATATGCCAAATGAAATATTGGGAAAAAAAAAAGAAAGAAAGAAAACGAGAGCGAAATTAGTCCTTAAACATTTGAAAGTACTTGAACCATGGGTAGTGAAAGCATTCATACCCATCATCATGATAGCATCCACATTGTGGGCAATACTAAGTGTCTTGTGCAATGCAATTACTACACTGACATTGCTTATGCCTTACGTGTAGTTAAGGGTTGGGTTTGTTGAATAAAACACATGCATGTCTGAGGCATTGTAGGCATGCCAAATTAAACATGGTGGTGTTGCACACCAGTTCTAAATAAACGCAAGTGCTGCTGCAGGCACTCCATTCACAGACCGACATGAAAAGAAATTGTCTACTGGACGGTTGCAAGCTGTGCATTGTTTAATGGAGCCCAGATGATAAAAAATGCTGCATTGAGGTACTATTGAGACATTGCAAATTGGACATTTGACTTCTGAAATGGTTTAAGGAAATATGTAGGGAGAAGAAGCAATGTCCAAAGTGGTTTACTAGGAATGGCACACTGAGATGAAAGATTTGTGATTAGAAAACACAACAAGAAGTAGAGGAAGATTGCATGAGTCCACACACACACACACACACACACAGGACCATTGCGGATATGATAAGGTAAGAATAAAATACTGTGTTGTGATAAGGTTACATATGAGCAGTAATGTGTGCTTTATAGTAAGACATACAGAACTTGGAATATACTGTAGATTTGAATAAAATAAAATTGATAGATATGGCATTAAGGGGTGTAGCTAGCACATGGTAGCTAAAAAAATAAAAATTGGAAATGGGCGAGCAGTTTAGATTGAATGATAATTTAAGGTGCATGAAGAGCGATAAATTAAAGCAAGAAAAAAAAAACAAAAAAAAAAACAAGCGCACATAGCAGTAGAATGATGTTGATGTAGAAAGCCAATGCGTGATTGAATGAACAGGTGTAGGATGATGATAATGTTCATAATGCGGGAGTGCATGAAGATGATGGGATGTGCAGCAAAGTGGTCTTGACAGAAGCAAGAAGCCGAAAGAGAGAATAATTTCAAAGTAAGAGGTGAAAATGGAGTAAAAAAAAATAGGACGAGATAGGATTGGTGGATGGAATTTGAAGATGATTGGAGGAAATAAAACATGTTGCCAAAGGGTAAAAGTGTTAGGAATATAAGCTTACTTGATATACATGCATGCAGAGCTAAATACTTGAAACAACAAGGTTTGCATATACACGTGTCATTACAACGAGAGGCTACGGTGGCTGGGTGTTGAGACTGGAAATGTTCTGTTAAAGTTGCCAATAACAACTATGGAAATGGTGGCGATATAACATGCAGCATTTTTTTAATGAGACATTTAACAGTGTGCACAGATAAATATTGCGGTGGCGATAAGTGGCTCGCGAAAGCGTGAAAGTGCTGAGGCTCATAATGATAAGTTTTAGCTTTATAATATGAATAAATACTTTACATATGTTTGAAAAAGCATACCTGTAGGAAAAGAGTCACTTTGGCTTTGCTTTCTGTAATGGCACTCGGTAAACACAAATTGTCTTTGTTACGTCTTTCTATGATTTTCTTATTTCCGCTACATGCATCGCATGGCTTGTAACATGAGCCAGACACTTCTGTCATCCATACAAATGTTATTTTAAGCGGAAATCCCATCAAGAACTTGCGATTACTTTGCATCACTTTTTCAATGCATTTAAAACAGCATTGGCATTCCTTGTTCCACTCGGCAATCACTCATGTTAAATGCTTTGGTCAGCTCTCAGTTGTCCGATATTGGATATTTCTAAATCCAGGTTCATTGTCCAGTAGTTCTCTTTTGCAAAATTAAGAATATTGGTAAATAGCTGCATGACCCATTGTGTCCCTCGTTCACCAAAATTTCAGTTTCTGTATAACCAGAAAAAAGCCTTTTCATGGCCCTTTCTCTATGCGCCATAATTTTGAACCTAGACTGCAAAGTTTTGTCTTGTTTCACCTCTGTTTCAGGCTACATTCTACTAGCACATGCTTCGTTTACAACAACAAACACACCTAAACCCTTTCAATACTTGCATGCAAAGTGCTGTATTTTTGTCACTGCATGATAAAGGAAAACATATGTCGTTGCATGATAAAGGAAAAACATTGTAAAAATTCATAACCAAGCAACTTGTCCCAAGGTATTAATTAGGTAGAGAGATTATTAAAAGCATTTGTCACTGCATGAAAAATGACAGAGAGAAATATATTGATCACAAGGGTTTCCTATCTCTCAATGTACAGGCCATGTGCGATTCAAAGGAATGTTTCACCAGTGTGGGCATTAATTTGCCTTCTATAACCTTTATGTTAAGGTTTAAACTAGAATAACCATATTGAATTAATTAAAGTGGTACTGTTAACACACACTTCACTTACTTTTATTGAGTAGGACAATTGTTTCGCGGACCGTTGAACCACAGCTGAGGATGCGGGCAATGCTCCGCGAAACAATTGTCCTACTCAATAAAAGTAAGTGAAGTGTGTGTTAACATTACCACTTTAATTAATTCAATTTGATTATGCCTTCACTGTAAGCAGCTTCAAAATTATACATTTATAGAATGTAATAGAATTATCAAATAGAAGCAAAAAGCACCCAATAAAAGGAAAATCAGTTATTATGGAAAGGTAAAACTAAAGAAATGAAAGTATAAACTTCTTAGCATTAGGTTACAGTTTATGTATATGAAATGAAGTATATACTACTTCTTTGAGCTCTTCCTGTACATAAAGCAAAAAGTAATACTACATTTTATGCATACAGTTAATGAGTGTGTGGTTTCCAAAGCTTTCATGATATCTATAGTGCATTGTGTTTTCTTACATCTTCCAGAGAGAGCAATTCTCTAGGTTCAGAAGTGAACTAATAAACCAATAGAGAAGGGGGAAATGTGAAAGCTAGGCACGTAATCATAGAGTTTGGGGATTATCTGGGCAAGGTTAAAAGAAAATGGTTGAACAAAATAAAAAGGGGGATCTAGATTGGTTAGAAACATAATTAAATATAGAGATGGAGGTTATCTCTAGAGGTAAGTGACCTGGTAGTTGAATAACGGCAAAATTTAAACTATTCAGGCCACTTGGTGAAACAGCAAATCGGGAGGAGTCACTAGTATTTACTACTACTTTATTTTCTTTGTATGGTCAAATGATTGTAAAATAGTATTATAGAACTAATTGTATTAAGTGGAAATAAATTTAATTCAATATCTTCTAGAAGTATTAGATTATGGTTAATTTGGACTATTCTAGAGGTGATGTAGTTTGGAAACGGTTTTTCTATCTTGGCATTAACTATTTGCTTAGGTCATATTTCTTGAATTAGTTGAAAATAGCCATTTTGAGTTTTCAGTTCTCTGGGCATGGTTTTATAATTGCACCAGTAATTTTTATTAAGTATTCTGATTAATTGTTTGTATTCTATGAGGGATAATGTTTAATTTCTTGCTCAGTTGCATTGTTGTTTAGTTAAACTCTGCATAGCATCTGTTGGTGTGGTTTTCACCATTCCTGTGATGAGCCTCATTGATGTTAATATAAATAGAAATATTTTAATAATTTCAGATGATTATTTGTTAACATCTGAAAACCCATATTTCTACTTATGGGTGGTGTCTTCCATCGTGAGTTCTTGTTATGCTTACACATGGGACATAAAGATGGACTGGGGCCTTTTTGACAAGAGAGCTGGGGACAATAAATATCTGCGGGAAGAAATAGTTTACTCATCAACAGTAAGTTTTATTACATTTTCTAAATTTATATTCATAGATAAACTAACATAGGTTTAAGTAGTTGGTTTATGAGAGGGTATAAACAAGACATGCTTTTCCCCATGACCATTTAAACTAAACTAAAATCTAAGTTTCTTCTGGTTGGTTTAAACCATGGTTTAAGTTAAAGTATATATAAAAAATACAGTAGTTTTCTTCCAGTTTACTTTGTTGCATGTCATTAGTAACATATGTTTAAGAAAAATCTGATGAGATCCATTCACATGACTTTCGCTACCTGTTCTGCAAATAAACTATTCTTACAAAAGATTGTTCTATCTATTTCATTATATCAAGATAAACGTTAGCAGAAATGGTCTTATTACTTAGTTGCTTATAAGTAGAAGAGAAATATGGGAATACACTAGTCAAATCTTTTAAAAGCTGTCACTTCATTTTTGTCATTCAAATTCAGCTCTCTTTCCATGTGACCAAGAGTAAAACAAAAGAGATATGAAATGAATGGCAAAAATACATTAGGTGTATTAAAAAAGAAACCAAACTTTTGAAATAGTGCGCCAAAAATCTGAGGGAGCATGCACATGTATGCATGAGCACATGTAGCGGCAGGAATAGACAACAAACTGCCATTTGTCACTTTAGCTCTGACAGTAACTGAGCTACAGCTGCAAGAGCTTGAGTGTATGCATGCATGCGTGCAATTTGGCTACAAATTTGGTAAAACTTTTACAGAGACATTTCAATTGCTTAGCCATGCATACACAGGAAGGACCACATGAGCTGCACACAGTGCTATGAGTGGTTTAAGCATTTTCAAGTGGGCGGAAAGGCAGTGGGTGATGATCCTAAACTGGACCACCTTCCACATCAACAGATGATGGCCATATGGATAGAGTTATGCTGTCATTGCAGTGAGTGGGCAAAGGGTCTCCTCGTTCAAATAAAGCATGCATGGGTCGTCAAAGATCAAGGTGTTGTTGGTTGTGGCTTTGTCCATCATGAATTTATATTATTTAGCCAGATGTTAAACAAGAAAGTCTACCAGGGAATCCTAGTGTGCATAAGGGCTGCCCTGCACAAGAAGAGGTCTGAATTGTGTGAAAATCAGAATTGGATGTTGCATCATAGCAATGCGTCAGCTCATGTATCACCCCTTGTCCACAACTATCTGCAAAACATCACATTCCTGTTGTGCTCCATCCACCTTATTTTCCGGAACTAGCCCAAGCAAACTTTTTCGTGTTTCCCAAATTGAAAAACACATTGAAAGGACTTCATTTACAAATCATAGAGGCTATTCAGAACTATGCAACAACGGACCTGTATGCCATCCCAGAAAATGTATTTTAGGAGACATTCTGAAAATGAAAGAAATGATGGAAACTATATTGCTAGTAGAGCAGGACTATTTTTACGAGAACAGTGCATAAAATGTTGTACAATAAAGCAGTAAAGGTGTTATAGAAATAGTTTGGTTTCTTAATTCAGAGGACACCAAAACATGAACTCTCAGTATCAAATTTTTGGGTGAAATGTAATACTTTCTCTACCCTCTATGTATGGTGAAAGAAAGTAAAATGGAAAAATTCTTGGAAATTTTTATTGAAATAGAGCAAGATAATTATGTTTCGGAAGTGAGGGCATCTAAGCTTAGAATTATTCATGCAAGATAAAATTATTTTGAAAAGCAAAGGCATAATGACACAAAAACTGCAATAAATAATGCTGCTTCACCATCAGTATTGAAATATGAGAGAACTCAAAAGTTCCCAACTCTTTGTAGCCTGCAGTGAAAATGGAAGGATAGAAAAGGATGGTTTGTATGATCAGTCACCATAGCAAGTCTGTTTACATAGCAGTTAGTCTAAAGATTAATATCCAATGGTGAACATGCCTGCAACACTTCAAAATTGCACCAAATTTGAGTAATCTTATGTGATACATTTTTTGTGGTCAGGTGTACCAGGTTCATAAATGTATCAAAGAATGTGTGCTCTGTATTGATAAGTTCTCTTCCATATATGAATGAATAGCGAAATTTTAAAATGGCAGAACAGGCATGACTAATTATGTTGAAAACAAAGAAAAGCAAGGGAATATGATCTTGGAAGACTGAAGGATACAATAGAGAAAGTTGCACAAAATCTGGTTAACAGCTTTGAATTTGCCTGTACTTGGAACATGATATCCTTAAATTCTGGAAAATCTGTTCTCAGCTTTCCAAACAGCTCTCATATGAACAAGACCACAACTAAATAATCATTTTTTCTCACCATTTGACATATCATGAAATCAAACACTTCAGGTAAAGAAATGTAGGTTCACTGCTTTGAACCAAAAATTAAAAGAAAAAACATACAGTGGAAGCATTCATCATCTTCCTCAAAAAATTAAAGATACAAGATTAGATAGAGCCAGACTAAGAATATATTATTTAGAGAAAATAGATTATAATTGAGTTGAATAGGTAGAGTCAGACTGAAAAATTCAATACTATAGTTGGGATTTGGACCACGGCTCTCCCGGTTGCTTTCCCATTGAGCTATCATGGCAACATGTGGGCACGGCATTAAATTTCTCAACTGACTCGTATGTTTCCTGCTAAACCACAAGGGATTTCAAATGGCGACTTACAATGTCATAAGTAATTTTAGTCCCAGAATTCATAGCATAGCCAACAATTATGGTCAAATTAGTGTTGATGTAATTGTTTTTTCACACAAGCCGTGTGTAGGACAGGAGTTGGATAGGTAGAGTAAGATTGAGACCAGGACATCCGTGGTTCAAATCCCGGCAATGGCATTGAATTTTTCAATCTGTCATCTCAAAATAATTTGAGATCACCTTGTGGTTTACCAGGAAACATGTGAGTCAGTTGAGAAATTTAGTGCCATGCCAGCTTGTTGCCATGGTAGCTCATTGGTAAAGTAACCAGCTAGAGACTGGGAGATCCGTGGTTCAAATCCCAGCTATGGCATTGAATTTTTCAGTCTGACTCTACCTATCCAATTCCTGTCCTATACACAGCTTGTGCAAAAAAAACAATTACATCAAGACTATACTGGAGTTTACTCAGAACTATTTTTACCTTCTAAGCCACCTACCTAAAGTCTAAGAGAAATAACTATGCACCTGATAGCCACGCAAACCAGTCACTGGAAGGAGGCTTGCTGTATCTCTTATAAATTAATTTCACAGCAAGAGGTGTTATGTCACCCTTGTTGCAATGTTTACAACTCAATTTATGTAATGTATATCTCTTGCAATGGTATTACATTATAATTGCAGTGATTGTGAACGGTAGACAAAATACATGTAATGGCATGTATGAAGGGATTACACAAATTATTTTAAGTAGCACTGCATGTTTCAGTATTTCATCAAAATTAATCAGATTTTAGTAGTTTTGGTAGTGGAGCTGGAAATGGTTGATAGCAAGTTAGAACATGGTATTTGGCAACAGTGTGGCAGAACAACCACAAAACGGCACTAATGTCAGGTGCATAGTTAATTCTATACTGACTGTATAGCAGGTAAGAAGAGTACTGTTATAATTTCTATACTCATGTTTTCATTAGTTACGCCTGACAAAACATACTCTATTTTTACCAGTAGCTAAGTCAAAATTTTCACTTAAAATAAAAGAGGTGATATTATTAAATCAAATACAATAAATAAAAATAACACAACAAATAGAAGATGAAGCAAACTTTTTAATGTTATAATTAAGTGATGTGACTAAATGTGAGGGTCGTCTCCTTAGCGCGGTGGTAGCGCAGCTGCCTACCAAGCGGGAGACCTGGGTTCGATCCCCAGTACCGGCGTGGGGATTTTTCCCCCGCTGGGAGACCTGGACCGGGGTGCACTCAGCCTCGTGAGGTCCCTGAGGGGCCAATTGAGGAGCTACTTGATGGAGAAGTAGCGGCTCCAGGTCGTGAGGACCGCATTAACCGGCCGGGAGGGGCTCGAGGCGCTGACCACGTCTCACCCTCCAATACTGCACCCCATCCATGACGTCTATAGTGGACCGAGATGGGGGACGCAGCAGCCGGGCGGTAGGCCAAGGTTCCCCGTGAGCTGTCGTGCCATGGAGTTATGACTAAATGTGAGACATTTAGATCAAGTATTGAATGTTTTGTGGCACTATATTGTGCACGTTACTTCAATATAGTAAGTGGTCAGTGACATACACACTGTGTGGACAGAATTGCCTAGAACAGTTGATCAGCAATTGATGATGGGAGGAAATAGCTCCAGAAACATATTTTTCATTTCTTGAATATACAGGGTGTTTCAAAAAGAATATACATGTTACAAAGTATTATTTTGTCCAAACTATCGATCACTGTGCCTCGGCTCGGCTATTGGAGAATCAAATACATAGTCTAGTTTATATTAACAGCCGCTAGATGTCAGTTGTCTTCTGTTTTGCTTGCTAACCGTCATATGTTTAAAATGGCTACTCCGCAGCAGAAATCATTTTGTGTTCTCGAGTTTGCGAAGTGCAATTCCGTGATTACAGTGCAAAGACGTTTCAGGTTGAGCTACCACGTTGATCCTCCAACTGGGTGGAACATTTGCAGATGGTATCGACAGTTTGTAGATATAGAATGTGTATGTGAAGGAAATTGTCCTGGCCCCCTCGTGTTCCTGAAGAAAAAGTTGTAAGATTTCAAACTGCTTTCCAACGTAGTTCTTCAAAATCAATTCATCGTGCCAGTCGGGAGTTAAAACTGCCTATAACAACAATTTGGCGTGTTTTGAGACGTCGGTTGGTTATGAAGCCATACAAGTTACAGCTGTTACAAGCTCTGCGTCCTGATGTCAAACGAAAACGTGTGGCATTTTGTAACGAGATTCTTGATGCTATTGACAATGATAACTCTTTCGCACAACGCATTGTGTTTAGTGATGAAGCGACTTTTCATGTTAGTGATCAGGTAAACAAACACAATGTTCGAATTTGTGGCCTACAGAACCCACATGCAGCCATTGAACATGTACAAGATTCCCCCAAGGTAAATGTGTTTTGTGTGGTATCCCGAACATCTGTTTATGGCCCATTCTTCTTTGATGGAAACACGGTTAACGGTCAGCAGTATCTCGTTATTTTACAAAACTGGTTGTTTCTGAGGCTGCACGAAGACAACTTCATTTTTCAACAAGACGGTGCACCACTGCACTGGAGTCACAGAGTGTGCGAATATCTGATTGAAACTCTACCGAACCGTTGGATTGGTAGTCCAGGAGCCGATGACTTAGCATGTTTCAGCTGGGCTCCACGGTCACCGGATTTGACACCTGTGACTACTTCCTGTGAGATTTCGTTAAAGACAACGTTTATGTACCACCACTCCCACAAAACCTGGAAGAGTTGAAGAACCAGATCCGTACTGCCATAACATCAGTGACTGAGGACATGCTTGCCTGAGTATGGACGAAATTTGAGTATCGATGTGATATTGTTCAAGTAACATGAAATAATCTTATTATAATTCCCCTTTTAATAAAAATTGTGTGTGCACCTTAAATGTGAAATAAGGATGAAAGGGAATTGGAGGACATAATGAACATCTGTAATCTGAACTTGAGCGGTTCGTACATATATGTGTAAAGTTTCATATTCGTATGTCTTAGAGTTTAATAAATATATGCATTCAAAATGCATATATTCTTTTTGAAACATCCTGTATTAAGTGATATAGTTTTTCAGAAATATTAATTAATCTAAATATTAATTATTAAACTGTGTAATATAAACCTGGTGCACTGTGTTGTAATAAAAACAGAATGAAAAATTACCCATTTATAAATGTATGTGCATGCATGCACATCCTCTACTAAGTAATATTATATATGAAAAGTAAGTATAGAGTTCTTTGGTGTTTGAAATCCTACATTAATGTTAAAAAAATATAAATTTAAATGACTTTCATTTTCATAGAGATAATGTGTATACAAACCTATTTATAAGCATAAAAAGAAATTGTTTTCTTCTTTTTTTCTTACAGGGTTACTACTATTTTGCAATTGTGGAAGATTTTATTTTACGCTTTTGCTGGGCACTTACTTTATCTTTGACTGAGATGGGTTATGTCCATGCTGATCTAATGGTCACTATTCTGTCTCCTCTTGAAGTGTTCAGGTATGTTTTTCTTACATATATATATTTATTTATTTTACAAAGTTAGTATGGTCAGAAGAAAGATTAAAATATCACTCAGAAAAACTTAAACATGATCTTTATTTATTTACTTATTTATTTGTTTGCTTTTCTGTAGTTGAATGTCATTTAACCTAATAGGTCATATCAAATTAAATGAAAATCAGTGAAATGATAATCAATGATTTCAGGGTATATGGAGCTTAGAGATACTCAACATTTGACCCTGCAGGTTAAGGGAAAACCCCCCCAAAAAACCTCATCTTAGTAACTTACCTTAAGCAAGATTTGAACTTGCTGCCTCTTGAATGTGAGACAGACATGCTACTTTGCATACAGAGGCAAGCCCTGACTTATTTTTAGCCATTCTAAAATATTTAGTTTTACCACACATTTCAGACAGCTCTCCCTGAATGTCATTGCATTCTTCCAGAAATGTTCAAATGTTTCTTCAGGTTCGTGGAAGAAAGGTTGAATTGGTTGTGCAAAACTACTGTTTTACTGTATCCATAAGTTCCTTCTATGAAGATTTTTGCTTTTGAGAATTGAAATCATAAGAAACATATTCTGTCTATCATATTCATACTCTGTTTTATTAATTATTGCATCTGCCCTTCTTCTCTGAATTTCAAAGGATAAAACTAATTGCAAATTTAATCATGCTCTTTACAAATAAAGGCAATTTCTAACTTACAGAGCCATCATTTGAACATGTGGCAGGCCTAATGGAGACTTGCTTGACACAGGAAGTACATGGTTTGCAGGCTAAGTCGCATATTAATAGCTCACTAAATTTGATTTTTCATGCAAATTATAGCTGTAATAACTGTATAACTTCATTAAAGAGGATGTCGGAAAGAATATCTTTGGCCGTTAAACATCTCTCATATATTTTAAGGAAATTTATATTAATACTAATTCTTTTGAAATTGTAGCAATTTCTCTTTAAATTGTCTTTCAGTTCTTTCAACATATGCAGCTTATTCCGATTCATCCATAAATAGAAACTGCACACAGTAAAATCTAGGGACTACAATGACATAATCTATTGAGGAATATTTACTCAATTAATTTGAAGGAGAGATTAGCTTTATGTAGCAGTCTTGTTGAAAATCTCTGTCTACAGTCACATCACACAGTTCTTTTAGGAAAGGTGTGATTATGTCATCTCTGTACTTTACTGTATCTTTGAAAACTATAGTCCATATAATTCTCTAAGTATCATCACTAAACACAAATTTTTGGGCATGATTTGGTGTATAATATGAGATTTTTCTGTACTCCAGTATCAATTATGTATTTATCCAAATACAAAATGACCTCAAATACAAGACGGTCCCCATTTTTCAAAACTTACTGTATTTATCCGAATACAAGACAACTTTGAATGCAAGGTAAGCCTCACATTCCTCTGTTTGTGCTGGGTTTCTGCTTGTAATGTATTCAGCAGAAGTCTCATTATTATTATTATTATTATTATTGTTATTATTATCATTGTCATCGTCATCATCATCGTCATTATTATTATTATTATTATTATTATTATTATTATTATTATACATAATTTGAATTCATGTTTTCAGTGGTTGACGGAGATGGGAGTACAGAATTGTATGGTATGGGTGTGTATGGACGGTAGCATAGCTGTAATGATGATGATGGATATGATTTTCTATTTAGAAAACATACATATTTTTTTACCTAATTTGAATCTGTGTAGAAATTTACATTGCGAGCAGGGGAGAGGGAGACAGAGAAAGGAGAATGGAAATGTACTAGTATGTTTATGTTTGGTGGTGACGTGGCAGTTTAACTACAACAACGATTATGAATACAATTTTCAATTAAGACAACATATTTAATATAATATATCATAAAACTTTTTACCTAATTCGAATTTGCATGTAAATTCATGTTATGAGTAGGAGAGACACAGAAGGGAATATGGAGATGTACGGAATATGTGTAATAACAGAACGTGATGGCAGCGGCAGTGGAGGTCCATAGCTATAACAACGATAATGGATGCTATTTTCTATTAAAACAACATACCTAATGTAATATATCATGAAACATTTTACCTAATTTGAATTTGCACGTAAATTTGATTGCAGGACGTGTAGAGAGGAAAATGGAAATGTACCGGCATATATGCGGTGGGAGGAGGGAAAGCATGCAGATAACCTCTCTCTTTCTGCTTGGCCGTTGGCTCTCAATTCAACATTTGTGCAACCACTGATGAGAAAGAAGTCTGCTAATTTTGTTTTAATCTCGAAGAGTAATTTCTTTTCCAATGAGAATGCTCATAGGCCCATTACCAGCTAATTTTTTGCCATGAAATGAAATACCTACCACTGCCATGCCTGTGAAATGTGAAATTTACTTTTTCCTCCCACATGGTACTTGGAAAACTATATTGTGAATGCAAGACGACCCTCAGTTCTAAACATTTAATATTTTGTAAGAAAACATTGTTCTTAATTCAGATAAATACAGTATTTTGTGTCAATACATGGCCATGTATATAAAATTATCATTTGTCAGTAAAATAATTAAACATGTGTCAGTAGAGAATCATTAACATTATCCAAATCCAATTGTATAAATTAAGTCTTCTTACATTATCACATGGCTGCAATTTCTGAACTACAATTATAAGATACAATTTTCATTTTGCAAGTTTAGGGGAAATCCAAGCCAAACTTTATGAAATTCCTCATTCCTGTGCAAGCTATTTCGCAGATTTCATTGGCTTTATTCCTATTCATCTAGTTTTTCCTCTGTAAGAATACAGTGATTTACTATCATTTCTCTAAATCTATTCACAAAATTAAAAAAAACATTTCTCCGTGTAACGCTCAAACAGCAGGGAATCTGTCTGTAATAGTATGCTATACTGAATTTACAAGAGGAATCACAAATAAAAATGGTGTGGCTTGTAGAATATATTTCCTATTTTGAATTTCAAGTTCATAAGTTAAAATAGCAATGTGGTTTCATGTTTACAAACCAACCCTTGGATCCATAATCGTGACACTCTAGTGAAGTGTTACAAAATTCATTATAACCCAATATCCTTTCATATTATTTTATAGTTCTTCCATGCCTTAAGAGATGTAGACCAAATTTAAAATTCCAAATCTAAATTCCATAATATTAATAATAAATTTGGAAATGATACTGTGAAGCTTAAGTTAACATAGTAATGAACAATTAAGTATATTTTAAATAATTAATGTAATTATTTTATATAAAATTTCATCAAACTGTTACACAGAGTTGGTACTGTAGGATCTGAGTAAGTAATACTTATGATGAATCTTTGTATAAAAAACTCATTAGTTTATTACTATATTATATTCCATAATGTTCTTGAGCATTCTAGAACATTTTAGAATGAAATAAAGCCTGGGATTCCAATACTTACCTGGACATTCTGTAGCTGTATGAAACTTAATAGAATGCTCCAGAACCTTATAGAACTTTGCATGCAAAGGAGAGCTACAGTGGGAGTATAATTTGTTTAGTTGTGTTTTTATTCCAGCTGCAGAATGCAATACCTAATTACTACTTTTTAATGAAGTGAATTTTTTTATTAGTATGAATAACTGTGATTTTTAAAATGTCTCAAAACATTTAGTATGTGTAAGGCCTTGGGTAAAAAGAAAAGTTTTAAACTGTTACAAAACATAGCAGTTGAAATTAGAAGGAAACATGTAATTTAGCCTTTTCTTTACCTGTCATCTCGAAAAGTCTTGACAGAACTGAATGCTTAAGCTATCAGGTTTTAATTTAAATTAATTTTATCTGATTTAAATCATAAGTAATTTGAATTAAGTGAAGTACACTTTAACTCATTCATATTTTAAATTAAAATAATTTCACAGTTAATGGTGTTTCTGTTATGTATATTTATGATAGTTTTCAGGTATTTTATCATTGTATTTTGCTTGGTATAATTAGTTTATTTTTAACCGAATTAAGAATGGGAATCTACACAACGAAGCTCAAAACTTACTCTAAAATAAGTTCAACTTTACACTCTTAAGCTCATTATTTAAATATTTATGTAGAACATGTTTTACAGAATGTTTTCTGCATCTTCAGCAGAGTCGACTGAGTCCAGTGAGAAAATGGATTGGAAGTGATGTCCGCCTCTGGTGGTAGTTTAATGAACCTATAGTTAGGATTTTCTTCCATATTTACTTCGAGATTCATTAATCACTCCTCATACTTCTTCATGTAGATTTACTTATGAAGAAGTATGAGAGTGATTAAGAACTTCAAAGTAAATATGGAAGAAAATCTGAACTATAGGTTTTCAAATCACTGCCAGAGGAGAATGTGATTTCCAAGCCAGTTTCTCATTGGGCTCAGTCGACTCTAGCTGAAGATGCAGGAAACATCCTGTGAAACATGTTCTAGGTAAATACTTAAATAACAAAACTTAAGAGTGTAAAGTTTGACTCATTTTTTAGTTTAGTTTATTTTTATTTCTTATCACTTTGAAATGAATGGAAAGAAAAGTTAAAAATGTACATTTTGTCAACAGGCGCTTTGTATGGAACTTCTTTCGACTGGAGAATGAGCATCTCAACAATTGTGGTAAATTTCGAGCTGTACGTGACATCTCTGTAGCACCTATGGACTCCTCTGATCAAACACAGATAATCCGAATGATGGATGATGAAGATGGTGTAATTAACAGAAGAAAGAAGAAACATGTTACAACAAAGAAAAAAGAGGACCATCGACTGCTTCTGGAAGGAGAATCAACAGACGATCCTGACAGTTAGGGATCTTAAAACATGCGTATGTGTGTATAAATATATATACTTTTCTTAAAGAAAGTTTTTAAGTATGGCATGAGCTCTCAATCATTTTGGTAATTTATGAATTTTTAAATATTTTCATACGATGGAAATATTGCCTTACAATTTAGTTTTATAAAACCAAGCATTACTAAGTGCTCTATCTCTCATTTTTTATATTTGGGTTTGCTATTGTAAACATAATCACTACTTAATTTATACAGTTTAGTACAACATTGCCCAAAATCCTCGTTTTCATACTGAGATATTATGCAAAATTTCTGAGTAAAGCATAAATTGTGTCTAAATAATGTGATAAAGCTTTGCTATTAAAACAGAGAATGACACTTATGATTGTGCACATATGTCTAAGAAAGCCAAAAAAATCACTTCAGATGATCAGTACTCATTTTATAACAACAGTCTCAGTTATGTGTAACATTGTGATATTTGCTGCAATTCTTCGGTATTGTTGTAGGATTTGCTAATTATCATTTTGAAAATTAGATAATAATTATGGCTGTGGGCAAGAATCTGAAATTCTGAAAGTATAATTGCTATACCTATTTAATTTTAAATTCAAAGGAAAAATAAACAAACTGTAATGCATCTCATCACCAAGCACATGGCAGCACCATATGGAGATATGATGGGATTTAAGCATCCATGAGAAGAAATTGCTGCAGACAGCATTCAAATAGGGTATGTTCTGTATCTAGAATCACAACTATTTAAACATTTTACTTTCTCTCCTACTTATAGTAAGTAGAGAAATTCAATACCGAGGTTTCATCAAAAATATATGTTTTGAGTGTCTCTGAATCTGAAACAAGCATTTTTAGAAAAAAAAATATCCTTGTATGCATAATTGTGAACAGCATAGTTCAAAAATGAAAAGTCAGATAAATACCAAGACTGCTATTTAAGTTTGTTATCTTTCACAACTCTACCTCAAATACCCTTTACATGTTACATTTTTCAATTTTTTTATTTTCTGAAAATGGCTAATGATTTTGGTTAAAATACATATATTAAAGATATTTACATGGCAAACAAAATTCAAATCTTGAATTTTTTGGGAATAGTCTGTGATGGCGTCTTCATCCGGAAGGAATTTTGTGTAATCTTCTGTAGTTGTTAAACATTAAGCATAAACAAAAACACACTGCCTGCCTCGGTAATGTGGGGTTAGCATGTATGCCTCACATTCAAGAGGTTATGAGTTTGAATCTCTATTAGGATGAATTATCCAGATAAAGTATTTTTTGGGGTTTTTTCCCTTATCCAGCGAAGACTAATGTCAAGTAGCTTTAAACTCAATAGACCCTGAGATTCATTTGAGCATCATTTCACCAATTACATTCATCGTCCAATATGACCAACCAGGTTAAAGGACTTTAAGGTTAAAAAAAAAACTACACAAAAAATGCACATTGCTTTAAAACACATACTTTTCTCCATATAATTTTTTGTGGTATAAACCATTTCCAAGCTTTTCAGTATTTTGTAATTCTTTTAAAATCATATCATCTTCACTTGTTTCTTGCAATTACATGCAAAGAGTATGAGGCCAGTATATAATGTCAAGTTCTTAAATATTTGAGTATTAGCATTCCCCTTGCATTATAAACAAAATGTGTAACATAGCTATTTCTGTAATGGCTCATATTGATTAAAATGAAATAGATGTAAAAATAAATGTCCATAAGAATGGTTTATACACCCACTAACAAACAATGAGGGTGGAGAATAGTCATGTAAAAGTAACACACTCAGAATTTTGTTTGGCTTATTCCTATATTGCTTTACATTCTTAAACTATTAACCATTAAATACAAAAAATGGCTTACTTACCTAAAAGCATGCCTGGATATTTTGCCAGCTGACCCTATCTATTACTATTCTCCTGTGATTAAATATACTAAATTAAGGTGAATAAAACAGTATTACTATAAATGATCTTTCCAATTACAAACTTGAATAACTATTGTAAGGAGACACTTAGAAGCATGATATTGGTTTCAATGGAAAGAGAAACTTATATTTTTTGTTGTGTTGGTGATCCTGTTGCATATTTATAAGTTTTATTGCTAGGAGACCATATAACTGAAAAATGGCTGCAAACAAAGATAGGAAGGCATTTTGTGTACTAGATTTTCACATATCTCAGTCTGTTGTCATGTACAATGCAATTTTAGAAGAAAATTTTATGTTGATCCACCCAGAGGTCCCAGTATCTATAAGTGGTATGCTGACTTCAAAACGAGGGGATGCATTTGTAAGCTGAAGTCAACTGGTCATCCATTAGTAAGTGAGGCAAATGTGGAACATGTGAGAGAGAGTTTCACAGGAAGTCCACAGAAATCCACCAGAAAAGCCAGTAGAGAATAAAACATGCCCCAACAAACTGTGTGGAAGATTTTATGGAAATGTTTGAAGTTCCATCCATACTGACTGCAATTGTTCCAGGCTCTGACACCAGATAACAACGCCATGTGACATCTTTCTGTGAGGAGATGCAACTTAGAATGGAAGCTGAAGGCTTCATCAAATTATTGGTGTTTAGTGATGAAGCCATTTTCCATCTGCCAAGGAAAGTGCACATGTCAGGACATGTACATGACTCCTCTTTCTTAAAATCTTCCACACAGTTTATTGGGGCATGTTTAATTCTCTATTGGCCTTTATGGCTGCGTGTTGCTTATATTTTTATAAACTGATGCACATCCAGGTTCCTTGACATCCCTTCCATTCTCACTTGTTTTGTCTTTTTGATTATGCCTAACTCCTTTTCTTGCACATTACTTCCTCCTTTAACATTGTTTTTCTTCAAGAACTGACTAGCTGTGATCACTCATTGGTATCAGACAGTCAACAATATCCAATAAAACTTCCGGGAACAACCTAAATTGTCAAGACAACCAGCTTGAATAGCTCTGTTCTAGGCTGAACAGGATCCAAATTATTATTTATTAATAATAGAGATTGTTTTGGCAAAATTATCATAGTCACAAACATTATGTTTAGTTGTTAACAGGAGATTGCACTGAAGTTATAATTATGAAGTCTCAAGTTGTCAGTTTGCTCATTTTTAAGCCATAGCTCCTTTATGCATACAACACTGGGTAATGGTTAAGATTTCCAAATACTGTATCTTATTTGATAAATGTTGTATATTTAAAAAGAGAATTGAGAAAATGTTTGCATCTTTAGTAGATACAGTCCTGTTCTATATTTGAACCAGATTTCTTAAATATTTTCTCAGACTTAAGTATCTTCCTGAACTTCATAAGTATGGAAACAGCAGGGCAAACATGTTCACACATAACTTTTATCACATTCCATGTTGATTTCCAATCCAAAAGTCTAATACTCTAAAGTAAATAATTTAAATTCTAATTTATTATATTGTGTTTGTCCTGTATTTTCTTTATATTTATCTTTAATTTTATGAATATTAATATCTTATAGTTTCCTGTTCTAGTGTTTTCATGTGGAACAAAGAATACTTTGAGAACTGTGCTATAAGTTTACTAATTTCTGAAAGCTTCAAAATTAGTGTATATATGCTGTCTATAACGTTCTTCTGATGATACCCCAACATCAAAATTGGAAATAAACTTTACAATACTAGACAAGTCTTGAAAGGGTTTACTCCACTTTTCTTACAGAAATTTGACAATCAGGCTAGGTTTGTTTTTCCAAAGATAGTCCTGTAAATTTGTTGACAATTTTATTGTAACAGCTGCAGGTTAGATGCAGAAGTAGATTTGATAGAATCAGGAAAAAAATAAAAAACCAACAACAACAACATTATTCCTCACAACATGAATAGTTTGATTCTCTTGAAGTAGTAATGTCACTCATGCAAGCTACTCCAACAGACAGGTTTAATATCATTAGGCAGCACCTTGCTATTAGATGTAGCAATAAGATTAGAAACTTCATTCATATGGTGGGTGATAGCATTGATACAAACCATATTTTGTACATAAGTTCTGGTAATATCAGCAAAATTACAACAGGCCTTTGAGCAAGAGCTTGGCTTATGAACTTATTTATAATAGACTAACCAAGACCAGGCTGAAATGCTTTCCATTTGTTTAATTTATTCATTTATGCTCTTATTTAATCAAATGTTTAAACATTTCCATTTCATCGGAAATATAACATTGGCTTATGTGTAAAAAGACATGCAAGGTTCATTACTAGTGGTGTGCTTTTATGCTCACAGCCATAATTACAGTTAGCTCTTTAAAGTCTAGTTGTGAACAGGTCCTCCATAAATGCTTTACTTTTCAGTTACTCATTCTACCAAATATTTAACTGAATTTAAGTTATATTAAAACTCAATGACATTGTATTTTCATAGTACAGCAATCATAATGTTCGGTGGACATAATGTTACAGCATTAACCAGGTAAACTATGCAACAGTGAATAGAGTGTGAATACAATGAAAGTTAAATTTGTATCTGAAGTTTAGAGGTCCTCTAGTTTGCTGAAATACAGAAATGCAAGCAGTTGTAAGTGAACAAGAGAGAGTGGCTGCTTACTTTTCACTTATGCATCTTTGAATATGAAAGTGAAAAAAAAATCATCATCTCCGAGTATGGTTATAAACTGTTATTATCGAATGCAAATATGAGCAGATTCATTACATCAGCTCTGTTCACAAATTATTTATGTTTTTTATGCAGATATGCTTTTTTTTAATAGTGTTTAATGCCCGTTTTTACTACATATAGCACCACAGGCAATGGTAATGATGTTACATGGAATGAAGATGGAGCACCAGTGGAATGCAATTGCAGGAGAAACCGGAGAATCTAGAGAAAACGCGCCTCTGTGTTTGTCCACCACATGCAGTCGCCTGGGATCGAACCCAGGCTGCCTTGGTGAGAGACAAGTAGTCTAACTACTCTGTCAACATGCATATTCTACAAACCTGTATCTTGATAGTTACTGCATCCATTAGGTCCAGTTGCAGAATTGTTGTGAATAAATCATATCATTTCTCATCTGGTTAGTATGGATAATTTTCCTGTATTTTATGGCCAGTTTGTACATATCTTTAATGTGTAAAACTGTACAGTGTGATTTCAAGTGGGTGATAATTTTTTATTTGTACAAGAGATGGAATAGATTTTGTGGTCATTTCAGTAAAAGTGTAAGGTATCCTGGAGATGACAAAAGCATAAATACCGAAACTGTTTCTTGTTGAAAGCTCTTAATTGTGTTCAAAATATTTAGCACCATTAATATCTATATCTTCCTTTTTTTTTTTACCCCCCTTATAGTAAAAGTAAATAATCTTATGATCTTTGTGTACTTAATTTTAGTATGTTCACTTATAAAGCAGTGATAAATGCAGGTAGCCCAAATATCTTTAGACTTGTGTTATACAGTTGCTTGAGTGCTGACTTTCAATCTCTAAAGCTGTGTGTTTCATGCCAGCCAAGAATGGTGCCATTGAAGTGTAAATTCAAGACACTTTAAATAAAGCATAAGGTAATAAATGAAAAAAAGCCAAATCAGCAAACCCTATAGATAAAATTCTTATTATTAAATGTCTTAATGTAGATAAAGCAATAATTTTTTTTCAAATCATATTCAAAATTAGCCCCATGGAAACATGCCAATGCTTTTGGTTTCTATAGTGTTTTTCTTCATTTAATGTTGGCAGAATCTCCTAATTATGTGTTGCACACCAGCCCTAATTAAGCTAATCTGTTATTGATTTGAATTCAATTCCAATACAGCCTAATTGCCTATGAACAAAGCTCAGGCCTAGATGAGGACAGAAACATTCACCGAGTGGCTGGAAGGTATACCTCACAATGACCAACCTGTGGATGAGTCTGTTGTCATTGGTTTGATGTAAAAATCTTGTATTCAAACATTAACCTATGTTTGATGGTTTCAAGCTCAGGAGCAAAGGGAAAGAGCAGTAAGACAAACATTAAGTGGAGTGCTAGAACCAGAAAAGATTGTTTAGTATTTCCTTTCCAACATTACATCAGCATGATTCTATGCACTTGATTGTACCCAAGTGTGATAGCTTGGTTGGCAATAGAAAGAACTTCCACAGAACTAAATTCTAGCACCATGGCATTAGTACCTTGTAATATCATGAAAAACTCGGGAATATCTTCAAATACTTGAATTTTTTTGAAAATATGTCTACTTTAGAGGTTAAAATTTGTACTTGATTAAACTCAGGATTAGTTTCTTAAAGAAAAGAGAGTACTTAACTAAATATGTGATAAAATTAGAAAATTTAAATTAACAATGTTGTACTTTGCTACTTAACATTTCTTCTTAGACCAAAATCAAAGCCATTGGAGGTGATCTATTTTCTTAGTCAAAATTCTATTTTAAATGCATTTCTGTTTATTTTAAAGCACATAAACTAGAGTAAATATTTTTATTATTGGTACTTAAAATGCTATAACTTTAACTCTTTAGCATAAAATGTCCTTTTTTGATAGTGTTTAATGCCCGCTTTAACTACTATTGGCACTGCAGGCGGTGACACTGATGATACATGAATGATGATGAAGCACCGGTGGAATGCGATGACGGGGGAAACCGGAGTACCCGGAGAAAACCCGCCCCAGCGCTGTTTTGTCCACCACAAATCTCACATGTGGTCGCTTGGAATTGAACCCTGGCTGTCTAGGTGAGAGTCGAGTGGTCTAACCACTCGGCCACGGTGCAGCCCCATAAAATGTCTTGAAAGATTATTTATAACAATGCAGTTTTTAAATAAGAAAATGTAATTACTTAGCAAATCAGTAGTGATACATGTGCTTTTCTGAAACTGATAGAAAATTTCAAACTTAGAACGAAACAGTTTTACTGCTGAGCTAGTGTTTTTCCATCATACTCATAATTAAGTTTCATTCATAAATAATATAAAAGACTTATTCCATTCTTTGATAGCTGAAACTGTGATAACTGCTGATCTCTGGTAACAAAGAAAGTAATGCAATAAATTTATTTGGTGGCATAAGTGAAAATTACTGACTCATAATTACATTATAAAAGAAAAACATAACCTCAAAAAGTATAGTTAAACTTGAGTATAGTTAAGTAAGCTTTAAGTATTTTTCATTTTTGTTCTAAACATAAAGCAGAGTGATTATACATCTTTTTAATGCATCATTTTAAAGAGGTTTTACAATTCTTTTAGAAAATTTATCAAGGATTAACAAAATAAAAGTTTTGGATAACTTATAATGTAAAAGTCTCATCACAAGCTCTCTTAGATGTTTTCTCCCATTTCTTTGCATGTTCTTCTATTGTTTTAGACCAAGAGGTAACCTCACTTTCTGAAGTTCCTACTATAATTAATAATATTGTACATAATAAATAACTAAATGGTGGTTGTAATATTTGTAGGTAATCTAAAGACAGGATTGCAAAAATAAGAGTATTAAGTCCATTAATGCTATTAAATTTTATTACTTTCATTATAAGCAATGTCTCATAATTTTGGTTTCCGTTGTATCAGGTTAATAAGCTTAATGATCAGCTTACTCTTTGGAAGGACATCTGCAGAAGAGTATTTATAACCACTAAACTTTTTGAACCTTACTCTTTCATATTTTTACTTTTATGTTAGGTGGAGCAAGCATTTATATTCTACCCAATAAATGTTATCAAAATTTAATGTTTTGAGGTCCCCTGAATTAAATATTAAACATTAGAAAAAGTGTACCACATCAGATTGCCAGATACATACTAACTTGAAATTTAAGTTCACCATTTTCTAACACAACACAAAGATTTTCAATAAAATTTGTTCCTCACCCCTAGCTGTATTTTTCATGTTTTTTTTTTTTCCCCTAAAAAAATGGCTTACGATTTTAATAAAAGTACCATATGTTTAAGATATTTGTATCACTAAAGTAAAGTCTGTGAAGTCCTGAAGATTTGGTATTCATTTTGGTAATGTTGCTTCCTTTGAATCCAGAGCTGCATTATGTCAGACAGGCAAGTTATGAAATCTAAATCTAGCGAAATTTCAAGTTTACCTCTATGAGGAGTGAATTTGATACTACATATGCATGGCTTAAGTAATAGGTGAATAAGGTGGGAAATCAATGATTTTATGTAACATATAGATAGTTGACCATATATTCTATTATAGAATAAATGAGGGTCTCTGCATATAGCAATTCAATTACCACATAACCTGAAAATTGTATGAAATCAAACCATCGTATAATTCTGCAATATTAAAGTAACCTTAAAATCTGGGTATGTTTTGTAGTGTGCATTGAAAAAGTATAAAGCTATGCCACAGAGTTGCAAGTGATCCAAAATAACCATTAAAGCATGCAGTTATCATGCAGATGTGCAGTATTAAACCTTAAAAGCTGTTTGTAATATATTTACTTAACACAATACAAAGTCCCCTTACAAGCCACAGTGTATCACATAACATAATAACTATTAAAGCATAGTCTTACTAATTCTGCATATTAAAATAACTTTAAAATCTGAATATTTTGTAATATGTTTATTTAATAACTAATACAGTATGGAGATTCTTTTGAACACATGACCCAAGAAGGAGAGCAGGTTTTCCAAGTCCAAAGGTTCACCAATGTACATGTGCTAGAAGACAGAAGCAATTGATGAATATGAGCCTATTGCTTCTCACATAGCAGCCAACTTGCACTCATTTGTCAGAATCATAGCCAACCCATGCAAATAATCCCCAGACATCTGAACAACAAATAATATGGAAGTGATTAACAGCTGGTCATTTTTGAAAAGTCAACCAAGTTTTTTCTTGTTTTATTGCTTTATAAACAAGTGGATGCAATTGAGCAAAATTTATTGTAGTGTGAGAAGCGAAGTTTGCATGTTCTTGGCGATACTCATACAGATTATAACATTTTCAGAAATGTTTATCCGATTAATAGGACAGATCTGTCTATTTACCTTAATGATATACAGGCCTCTCTTCAACTATTATTTGATGAGGGTCTGCTGAGAACAAGAATGTTATGTTTTGAATGTAATGTCATCCTGCACCTCATTAAGGGACTGCGCATATCCCTTTTTGCTACAAATAGGAGAGTGTTAATTTAGAGTCCTACTCTTATGACTTTTAGCATTAATAATTATGTAGGAGTTAACTATATTTATTATTATTTTTAGAGCTGGACATGAAAAAGTCACACAGTCTGTTGCAAAGATTCAAGCTCGTAAATTATTTTCCCCATCCACTGTATTGCTTACAGGCAGTCATATGAGGTATTGGAGCGTTCAGGTGGAGACCAATGTGTGAGCTCGCAGACAGTATCTGACTGGTTCAGTTACTGCTGTGAAGTGGGTCTCCAGCAATATGAAATTCACTGCAAGAGGGATAATTAGCAGTCCCAGCCACATTGTTGAAATCAATCAATATAAAATAGGACAACCATGTTCTATAGAGGGCAAGTGGATCCTTGGTATGATAGGTATTCAAACAAATGAGGTGTGTGTGTGTGTGTAAATGGAAATGGCGTGTTATTTATGGACGCTCTTTAACTGCTGTGGTTCTCAGCGTCCCATTCTATATTGGGCGTGAAAGACCGCTTAATTTTGCTCAGAGACCTCTGAGGTTCTTTTACGTGCCGTAAATCTACGACACGGGACCAACGGCTTTACTTCCCTTCTGAAGGAAGCCATGCTAAGGATTTTTACACCCGAAAAAATCCATCGTCCTCCGCCGGGTTTGAACCCGCTACCTTGGGTATATGAAGCTAGCATGGTAACCATTACACCACGGAGGGCGATATGTGTGTGTGTGTGTGTGTGTGTGTATATATATACATATTATTATTATTATTATGTTGTGGTTAGGTTTAGGGTAGGCTTAGTTAATGAGTGAGTTAGTGTCATCGTAATTTAGGGACAGATCATATACACAGTTGTGCACTTAGTGTAATTTATTGACAAAAAAGATTGTTGGCAACATTGCATTAAATAATACAAGATGGATAATTTGACTCCACTTCATTCTTAAGTATTACCACATGAGCAGAGAATAAATAAATAAATAAAGAATTGAAAACCTAAATTTAATTAATAAAACATGCTTTGGCATGAAATCGTTGTAAAAAGTTATTTTAAATACATATTGGATAAAAAAGTCTAAAACTGGATTACTCTGAAAAAAATATTTTTCTCACTTTGGACTTCAAAAAATTTGTGTGTCACATGTTGGAAAGAAGTATCATATAGCTACACATGGTAGTGTTTTTGACAAATTTACAATCCAATATTACTGAAATTAAATTTTGCCTACCTTTGGGTATAAGAATATGATTTCAGATGTGAATGAATAGTAATTAGCATATAAAACTGAATTAGTAAAAATTAAATATTCGATCCATCATTATTTATGATTATGCTGTGCTTCATTTTCATTCCTCATTAATCATGTGTCTTTCCCTTTCCATATGCAACTGGTTTGGTTTAACTTCTTTTCCAGTTTGGAAATTATGCTACCATATATAAGTCACTTCTATTCCCTTAACAACACTTGGCTGCTTTGCCATTTGCCTATATACTAGTGATTGTGATTTCCTCCTTTCTTAAGTTTGTACAATTTAGCTTACACAGCATCTGAATGCAAAGAAGGCAATATTAGCTTCATTTTATATAATTTTGTACAATTGGTATACCTAAGAGATAGAAAAAAACCTTCTATACAAAAACTATAGACCTTTTTAAAACACATTATTTCAAATAATTGTTATGGCATTATCCATTTGTGTTTTTGTTTTATTTGTTTGAATTTTTCAATTCTTGGCATTTCTTGAAATTTCATGTCTTGGAAAGACTATGGAATTCCACCAGCACATAAATATTGTTATTGCTTCAGCTTTCCTATAATTTTCCTATATATGCAATGAAATGTGTAAGATAAACATTCTGTAAATGTTTATCTTGGTTAACAAGATAAGCATTTGTAATAATGGTTAGTAGAGGAAATATAAAAATAAGCAGTAATGGTTAGAGAAAGACATGAATGTAGCACATTAGATTTTGTCTTTATTGTTGCATCTTAGAACACAAAGTTTTCTCAAATACTTAGTATACAAAAGTGACTGCTATTCTCAGCCTTGCTCATTGGAAATACATAGAAGAAAATTGGTTAATTTTTTTCTCTGTGCATATGAGCCTAAACAATTGCTGTTTCAGTTTCAAGCTCAGTGACAATAATGAAATTCTGCTATCTGGAATATAACATATTCAGACTTGTTATATTAACAATTAACTATAAAAGCAACCATTTATATTTCAGATCACTGTCTTTATTTCTTTCCTTCAATTCACGCTTTTTATCCTTGTATGTTTAGTTTCTAATCATCTGGCTGTCATTGAGATAGAACCCTTCAAGTGTCATCGGCTCTGTGCATTTTTCTATTATTTCCTGCAGGTTTTTAGAAAATGATTTACTTGTTCTTTAGCCATTAAAGGTCAAGGAATTGTTATTACAAAATTGTCTGATAATCTCTTATGTCAATTTTATCATTTATTTTGAAAGCAGGTAATTTTGATAGCTGAATATTTACTCATACCAAAGATACAAATGTCAACTATTTATGATGAAATGCTCCAATGATGTAGCATTTATGTTACAGAACTGCAGCTCATATTTGCAGTTATTTACCATTAAACTAACACATTAAGAGCTGGTTTCACCAATCAATGTTAATAGTATCCTAGTATGTTTACTAATATTATGTTAAGAATTTATTCTTTCATTTCATCAGTGAATTGCTAGTTAATGCCAAAGACAACTGCAAACAAGAGCTTTCAAGAAAGCCAAACTATACAGTTTCTAAATGCATTCTTGATGCACTTACATTTATGCATTCACTTTGTCTAGCAGACAATTAGTTACTTAAACAGACAATTGCCACATGATTTTCATGATTGTTTGAGATTAGAGTCACAATGTCAAATGATGCGAAGGAACCAATTTTTCACTTTTCATAAAGGAATTAATTATAGAACTGGTTAATTATAGAGGGATTATCGAATGGAGAGGGGATAAAAACTCTGAAATTAAAAAGGAGGCTGCATCCTGGGAATATGCAAGGAACAAAATATGTAAGGAATTTAATTTGCAATCCTAAATTCCTACTATGCCCATGTAAATGTCATAAAGGCATTTATTGGTCTTTACAGCAGTGCTAAAGGCTCTTAGTGCTTACAATATTGAATCAAAGCTTATTGAAGACTATCTGTGGATATTAAATCAGCCAGCAAAATACAATGAATGTACCACAATATGGGTTTCAGGACATGAAGGAAATGTGGGCAATTAAATCACAGATTGCCTAGCCAAGGAAGAAGCTAATATTCCATTCATTGGCCCAGATGAGTAGATCAAGAGTAAGATAAAAGCATGGGAAGCAACAAGAAAATAACTAGCTATTGGGAAAAGTTCCAAAGCTAATCATGTAATACGGTTCATTGGGCTTTGTGCAAAAAGATCCTCACACTCAGCAAGTTGGAACTGAGGATGATAATTAATGGCTTCCTTACTGGGTCATTTTTACAAGATGGGCAAGGCTGAAGCAAAGTATATGCAAATTCTGTTTGGAATAAAATGAAACAGCAAAGTATATACTTTGCAATTGCTTTTCCAACTCAAGGACAATTACCACAGCACTAAGGCTATATTAAGAGCAATAAATTAAAATGCGACTCATACAATAGGGTATTCACAGAAGATCTATTGTGATCACAGCATTGAGAAAACATAGGACTTAACTTCTCCCTTTTAATCTAAAGTACAACAATGTCAATATCAATGAAATAGAATTTACATTAACTTCAATGATAAAACACTTTAACATTGTCTTCAAAGTTAACATCATTTGGTGAAATCAGCGCTATATACAGTGAGTCACAGGTAATATTGATGGGACAACTGCCACCCTCCGATCCAGGGCCTGGTGTGACAAATCTGCATGCTACAAGCACTCTGTAGTTAACGTACATTTCCGGCTTCAATAATAATATAATATTGATCCAGTAAATCTTTTGTACATTGTACAGTTGACATTGGACAGGTCATTTGTTACATAACATCCATTATATATATACCACTGCTCACAATGTGCTATTTACAATTCATCTAAATTAATCAGACACTTGTTGATAAACTATTCTTTCAGCTTATTTTTGAATCGTGTTTTTTGGGTGTGGGCTAAATTTTTAGTGCTACTAGTAACCTATTGAATAAAATTGCCACTCTTGTACCAGCATCCCTTTTAGTGAAACTTTTATTTGTGTGTCTAAAGAAGTTGCAGTTATTTTATGTATAATGGTTGTGTACAGAGAATAAATGGTTAATAGCTTATTGTTGATAAGCTTATGTGATTCCTGTAATTTCATCTTATATATCAATCTTATCATTTTCTTTTGAAAAATAAAAAGTTTATTAATTTTAGTTTTAGTGGCCCCACTTTTGACTTTTTCTAGCTTCCAATTACAAAATCAAAGTCTTTTGTTATAATCTGATGTAATTGGTGAAATACTGTAATTACATAGGGCTTTAAGTAGTTTCGTTGCTCTATGAGCTGATGCTCCCAAAATTCCTGTCTGCTATCCTAAATACCTCAAAGACTTCCTAGGACTACATTCCAAGGCAGTACTGATTTTGTCAAGTTTTTCCTCCTAAGTATGTGACGGGTTCGTTGTCTTTTCTTGTTATTCACCTGTTTTGTTAAACCAATCCATGGGGTGCAATATTGCATTCCCATATGGAAGTGGTCTGTTAAGTAATTTATACCTAAATTTTTGTCTAGTTTTTCTGCACGAATTCTTCGTTCTCAAAAATCTTTTTAATGTCTACATACGCTCACATAGTGAA
The DNA here is from genome assembly GCA_030762935.1 of Hymenopus coronatus. NCBI lineage: Eukaryota > Metazoa > Arthropoda > Insecta > Mantodea > Hymenopodidae > Hymenopus > Hymenopus coronatus. Next base: position 80,538,668 of record CM060898.1, on the reverse strand, counting down.
TATGCAACCATACTGTAGTACAAATACGTTTAAATACACCCACTCACTCTAAGGTCTACTCTCGCACTGGGTATGTGTGTGTATGTGGCTTATGGCAGAAGAAATTGCAAATATTCGATAGCTATTGAGCGCCCGCAGCAGGTGTGACTGGGATTTGTCGTACCAGCCCCCAGACTAGTGGTTGGCACTTGTCTTGTCAATGTTATCAGATTCACTGTATTATATTTAATTAAATACTGATAAATGTGTTCATGACTAAATTAATGTATTCAGGCGCATTAAACATAGCAAATACGAATGAATAAGCATTGTTTTTTGTATTTATTACAAGTTTGTACTTACCAGCAGGATCAAATTGACAGTGTTTTAGAAAAGATGTAGGCAATCACTCTGGCATATTAAGAAATAAAAAATTAACAAGGGACAAAGTAAGGAAATAATAAATACATCATAGTAATATTATTTGCATTTCTTGTAACTAGTATTAATATATAATTTTAGGAACATTTTCAACGTATATTTTGTTATCCCTATTCTCTTAAGTGGAAGTGGGTTAAATCTTTGCAATCAGACCCTCCTATTGAAGTGCACATTTATTCATACCAGTGATCTCTGAATGACAAGGAAATATTTAGACAGTGGTTGTCAATATTCATGAAATGATATTAAAATGGGTAAAAAGTTTTAAAATTAATGTACTTGTTGCTGTATTATTAATCAAATACTAGGAAATACTTACCAAAGAATTATGCCTTGTGTACTTACTTGGTAACAAAAATTAATGAATTAAGCAGGATTTTTGATGCCCTTTAAGATATGTTTTTGCAAAGAATGTTAATTCATTATTAGAATTGTGCAGAAGCATTTATGAAATAGGATACTCAAAAAATGACAATTTAATAATGTAATTTTCATAATTAGAAAAACTATTCCACAATTCAGTTTTGAAAAATATAAGCCACTCAATTCTAGGGAAATGCTTGTCTCTTCAAGGTAGCGCTTAGCACTTTCAAATAATTTTATTTACCTCATTTATTTTTTAAAAAAAGTATATCCCACTTTTTTTTTAAAATTAAATATCCCATTTTTTTCATTAAATATTACCAGTTACATATATTTACTCTAAGAAAGCTGTATCACATTATTAATTAATAGGCCATGGTTCATATCAGTAGCTCCGTTCTGGAAAACAATTCCTGGTATTCAGTAGCTCTTTTTACATTAGGTTCAGCCAAGGAATGGGGTAATTGCTGTTCAACACTAGAACACTTATGTATACCACTTCTGTTCTACTTTCCAACCTCTTTGCAGTATAGAAACGGTTTATAGCTAAAGGAAAAGTCTACCCTTCAGCAGGAATTGAACTTAGGCCTATAGGTTTAGAAGTAATCAGTATGCATTTTAAGACTCTGGTAGTTAAGAAACAAAAACTCTCTAAAGGGAGAAAAAGAAATATTTAAGCTAAGTGTATTTTATTTTCAAAAATGTTCTTTTGTATAAACTTATATAAATAGTGGGTTCCATTTTGGAGATGTTTCAAATTTAAATGTAAAAAACCCATTAAAAATTGAATTCAGTACATAAGGAGTTCTGAAGATTTATCATGATAAAAGCATTGTTTTCAAAGAAAATATTTTATTCAGAGAACACGATAGTTTCTCACTGCATGGATATTTGAAATAAGTATAATTTAAAGGGCTTAATTATACATATGATTAATTATACAAATGATTCAAATTAATTGATATGTAAGGTGTGTTATAATTTGAAATCATAAAATGAAATTACACAATAATGGCAAAAAGGTCTCACTAAAGATGTTTGTGTGATAGCTGCAAATAAATGTACAGTTATGAAATCTCTGATTTCATTGCATGTTTGGACATATAGCTATTACTTTTCATGGTTTTACAAGAGATCCAGAATTTATGTAAGAGAATGGTGTATGAGTCTTCCCCAGAACATTTTTAAAAATTTAGACTTTGAGATAGAACAAATTTGGAGGAACATATGGCAGAATATAGGACAGGATAAATAATATTATATCTACTTCTAATAATATTTATTATGTTTCGAACTGCTAAACAAAAAGTATTAGAAAGGGAAAATATGCTAAAATAAATGTAACATAAATAAAAGGTACAAATAGTGTAAGTGATATATGTATTTCAACCCTGACTCTTAACTTTATGTTAAATTTAAATTCCATATCACGGTTATTAGCTTTTCCAAGTATTATACAAAATATGCTAAAATACTTGTAAATTAGGCTGTGTACAAGTAAAAAGTTCTTTACTTACATTTTACAAAACTGCTTAACTTTTGCAAAAAAGATCACCTTATATAAATAAGAATAAAACAAACTTTATATTTACATAGGTATCTAATTAAATGAAAGTTCATATTTTTGTGTTTTACCCACCAAATTTGTTTTAATGGCATTGACATAACTTTAACTTGTGTAGTATCTTGTACTGGAATTGAATGTTTTATTGCTTAGTTCCAGTTGTGGAGAAAAATCATCATTCAATTTATGCTGAAATGTGAAACAACTCATTTCGTAAAATACTTATATACAAAAATACAGATAATAGTGGAATAGCACAACCAGTTGCAACAATCAGAATCATAACATTCTTTTAACTGTTGCCTTGCTATTGCACACACATCTAATTCTCCACCCTCCACTTTTGGCTCAGCAGACCCAAGTAAGCCAGCAAATTTAAGCTACACATGTTAGGTTAGGCAAGCAGACTAGAATAATCTTTATTTACCATACTTAAATCAATGTTACTTAAGTTTGTTTATTTTTCTAACGTTATTTTTTTTTAATCTTTGTTTGTAAAATTATAATACAGCCCCCCCTCTAGATCTGTCCTTGATTACAGCAACTACTAATGACTAAAGTTTACCTTCTTTATTTTTACATCCAAAATTAGGGGAGGGTCTTACAGCCTTGAACTTCAGAAAAACAATTGATCTGGAGAAGCATAATTAAAAAATAGTTATTTTATTTTAATGACATCTATGAGATATTTAATTGAAATACATAAACAAAGTTACATGTATAATCAACAATTAATTGCTCCAATAGTAAACTGTCTGTTAACATTATATGCAGTGATAACCTCCATAAAAATGTGTGATATGTTGGATGGGCATGATGTGTAGAACAAGGAACTTATGGAGGTTGAAACTTGAATAACAATTGGCAACGTCTAACACAAAAATCCTTACTATTAACACCAGTATAGGTAAATTATTATATTCATGCTTCAAAAATATTTAAGCAAAGAATAGTATATGGTACCTATTATTGTGAAACCACAGGGCTATCCACACCGCTGTCTTCACTCTGTCATTTTTGCCAAATTAAAAGTCTGTGCCTACTACTGGAAGCCATTAATATGGAATCCTTCTACTCAAACAATTATGACGCCTAAACTGTACTGCCCAGCCTCCACCCGTCTGATTCTGAACCTGAAATCCCTTGATATTTGCAACCTCTCATGCTTTAAATTGCAGCATTTAATGTGTTACAGCAAGATCTTGTTCTGTGTTTCATCAATCCATTCTAACACTTTTTCGACTTCTTTGTACTTTCCTTTCCAGATTCCATGAAAAGATTTACAGTATAGTCTATTAACTAGCATTAGTTGATCCTTCTGATTGCAGCAATATCCAATCATGTTTAGGTTGTATGGCGAATTCATGAAATGTGCTTTTATTCCATTTGTTATTTGCAAATTAAAATGTAATTTAAAAGAGACTGTAAAACTCATCCTATGGTTCCTGGTATTCATTTCATTTTACATTCACAGTATGCTTTAAAGATAAAGATTGGCTGTTTAGAGAAAGTAAAAACTCAGCATATGCAACAGGAAGGGTTCTTCTTCTGTGTTTGGCCAAAGCCTGAAAGATTAATTGTTAGTAGGTTTTATATGACATTTTCTTGTCACAAAGCTAATAAAGGAATGTTGTCAGATTTAGATTGACGTAACTAAGGAATTCTTCAATTTCCTAGAATTTAAAAAAAAGAAATGAGTAAGTAATTATGTTATATCTTTCTAGACTGAGTATGCATCAGTCCTGTCACATGGTTTTGTTACAACTCTATCTCGCAGGAATATATAAGATTTATAAACAAGAACAAACCTTAAACCTCTTCTTGCAATCAAGGAGAAAAGCAATACTGTATAGTCAGTTACACAAATTACCCAAGTTTACTGAGACCTTTTTACTTCTTATTATGTACTTCCGACTGTTTCAGTTTATTCTATAAATTTTGATACACTGTATAAATCTCAAATGTTAGGTTTGTTCAAGAAATTAGTAAATTATTTTTTCAAACATTAAGCAAGAGAATAAAATATGGATGTTATATCTTTTAATGAGACTTTGTCAGACTGATGTTTGAGGTCATATTAGTAGCCTTTCGGCTGTAAATGTTTTGAGATATGTACATAGATTGTAGCAAACAGCAGCCTTTTTTGCTCCCATGATAATGCAGGTAAGATGGGAAATTTTAACACACGTGCAGCAGAGTATGTATTGTGAAGGCATTAAGCAGCAGTGATTAGAAGATAATGAACTGAAAGATGTGGGAAGTCAGTGCATGTTTGATTTTATGCTCTTTTGTGATGGTCTTACAATACCTATAATGTTTCTGTCGTTTGCTGGCCTGCATTTAACACATGATCAAGTTTGCTTAAAAAATTGTGTTTCTCTAGTTTGAAAATCAAAATCCTGTTGTAATTGATATATTATTTTAAGTATTTTTTCAGCTTGTTTGCGGTTGAATATCCAAAAAATAAATAGAAGGAAAATGGGCTCATGACCCAGATTTTTAGTGTTAAAAGTGGGACTGTTATGGTGTAGCCTTAATGGTTCACATTTTGTAGAGTTGTGATGCTTTTATGGGCTTTAAAGTACATAAAAATAAATTTAAAAAAAGAATATTGTTGTAGTCACATCAGTCTGAGAATGTCCACCTGTTAATGTAAGCACTGATTGTCATGTATTGCTCAGAAGTGTTAAATATGTGTAGCAAACTTAGGTACTTTCCATATATGTATAAGACAATGTATTCTTTTATGCTTTTTATCTCAGACTAGAATTTTGTTATGGAGAAAATGGAAAATCATTTTTATTAACTATAAACCACCAACTACAAACCAAAATATTAGATGGGTGATTGAAAGACATTTTTAGCACATGATACATAAAGAATGAGCATGAACAGAATGAACAAGGAGGCCAAAGATCTAATAAATAAGCAGGGCATTTAATTTTTTGTTGATCATATAGACAACACACTTTGTTAGAGAAGAAACATCTTGAGCATTCCATAAAACTCTTTTAAGGTACACTTACATGTTGGATTTTTTTCCCCCCAAAATGTTTAACTTTCTTATTTTGGTGTCATAATAGCATGTACTCTCTAGTTTTCGAAAATGTATAAGTATGATATTTCTTACCAAAAGTGAATTTAAGTTAAGATTTTGTATCACCCTACACTGATATTTTAAGCATATTGTTGAAATTTCATTTCACTATTTCTCTGAATAAACATTTTTACCATTTTTAATCACAAAGCGACTCAAAACTTTTTAAACATCTGGTTTACTTGAAGTATTTGAGGTTCACATCACTGTATATGTCAGAAACAAATTGGTGTATTGAAGTTTGAGATATCTATATTTTTATAGTTTCTACAGTGTTTTTAAAATGCATAACATTTTTAATTTTTTTACAGTTGTAAAAAAAATTATAATTTCACTACAGTAAAACCTTTTAGTTAACCATGTAAAACTATATCAAAAAATAAAATGATTGGTGTAAAAATATAGATTTTTGATCACAAGATATAAATGTATCTTTAGACATTAAGTGCAGCAGGCAAATTAGGATATATCTATCAGTGTATAATACTCTATGGTCTGGTTCCACAGACTAAAGCCCATGTGATTTGCAAGAGTTCCGTCCATAGGATTATGTAAGGAATAGGAAAAGGAATCTCAGAATCTTAACTTAAGGGAAGCTACTTAAGCTGGTGTCATCCATTAAAGAGAAAGGAAAAGAAGAAATTGTTTAACATGTTGACACTGCTGAGGAAAGCCTGTCCTGATAGACAATGCTTTTTTGAAAAGAATTGCACAAGTTCTGCTGCACTTTATAGTGAATGTCTTTCACTCCACAACAATAAACAAAAGTTATAATTTGCTTTCTCTACCCATTAAAATTTCATACTCATTATTCTGGTTATGTATATCAAAATTTATTTGCTCTATACTTCTGCTGATCACTAGGCATTCACAAAAAAATGGCTTCACTTATTAAAACTATGGCAGGAGTACAGAGCTTGGAAAGCAGGGATGATAAAGAGAGAAAAGTTTTAATTCTCTTACCAAGTTTGAATATTACAGCATGTGACGTGGTTATGTAAGCAAATGAGTGATAAATTACAAACTCAGTGAATGATATATGACATTCAGAGAGGAGGTGTGTGATGCCTAATTTCTGGCATTCTGCAAACATTGTCGCAGTTCCAGATGGCTGAATTATGGCAGTATTCATTTCTATTACATACAGGAGTCTTGAGATGACAAACATCTCCTTAGAAAGCAGGTCAAAAGTGTGGAAAAATTTAAACAAAATTTCGTAGTGGGGATATTTTGGTAAAGATTAATAGCATCAAGTAAAAGTTAACCACATTAATCAATCACCAAAATTGTTTATTTCTGAAAACTACTTATCTGTTCTATTATGTGCTCCATTTATTACATTAGACTTGATTTCACAATGTGAAACTGTGAGATGATGAAATGAAATATTTTATGCAGGTGTTCATGGCCAGATCTATAAACTTCAGAATGTAGTTGTGTAATATATAAAAAAACATACATAATTGTAATACTTAAATATACTAAATGTTAGATTTTCAAATGTATTCACTGACATGACAATTTGGTGATATCTCTCTGTGATTACCAAATTTGTGGAAATGGCAATAGAAACATTAAAACTTAGAAAAATAATATATTTTACTTTGGCTAAATGTTCCAAAACACATTGCAGCAATATGCATGACTTTGGCTTAGTGCACAATGTTTATGACTGTGTAGAGCCATTGTATGAGAAGACTCAAGAATATTTTTCAGTGTGACATTACAGTGTTTTGTACTTAATGATAAAGAAATGTAATTGTGTCCAGATAATGAAAATTAAATATTAGAAATACTAATAACTGAACATTGTGACATTATAAGACACTAGTATTTAACAATGACATCATATTAATGTAAATGTTCAGTCATAGAAAAAAAAATAGTTGGTTATATAGTCCCAGCGAATGAAAATAAATATTTTGGGCAAATGTCAAACATTTATGGATTAGCTGTGTTCCCACATATGCATGTTTATGCAAGGACTAAGCTCCTGTTATCTGAAAAAATTAAGGCTGTCAGATGTCTAAGAAAGAAATAGGTAACATGTACATAAGTTTCCATGAACACTTTGTGTATGTATTCTTTAATGTGTTGTTTACTATCTCATTTAATTATGTATATATTAAATTAAAAATGTGTTATATTCTCTTTTATAATTGTTATAAATTTGTTATGTGTAAAAGATAAGAAAGAAATAGAGCACATCTTGGTATTTTGAGAGCTTGTAAACAATGTGATATTTTCAGAAACTGTCAAGTATTAGTTTTATCAGTATTTGAAGTTGGAATGTAAATAGAAAATGTGTTAATGAAACCAAGATTCTTAGAAAATAAAAACAAAGCTGTTCTATACTCCTTTTTTCCTTCACATGCATTTATCAGGTCATTTAATCAACTCATGGTAAGTATAGGTTGGTATAGCTTGTGAGGAAAGACAAGAGCAAAGCCCTAAGTTGCATAGTGGCAACTCTTCATTGAAGGGCTGATAGTGGGAGAAATTGCACCAACATGTATGCGCAGAAGTCAACATTTCTGTCTGCAAAGGAGTGAAGTATGCTAGCACTATTTTTAGTTGTGTTCTATACAAATTGCCACTAGCAGATTACTGTTAACTTTGGAAGATATCAGTGATAGTGATGATGTCAGTTATTAAGGACGAAGATAATGGTGCAATGAGTGGGATTGAGGAGCTGTATAAACATATGGTGAGTACAGATATGTTCATAAAAATATCAACATTCCTTCCATTTCACGCTCTACATATTGCTAATGACTATATGAATAAAAAAATAGCTTTATAATGAACAAAGTGATTTCACTATAACTATGGCTATATGCCAACAATTACTTTCATGTGAAGTACAATTATTTCACATTGCATGCTGTTGCGGTTCTGTTTAGTCATTCATGGCAAGCTGGCATCTCTATTCCCTCAGTCAGTCATTGCAGAGAGGGAAGGAAGGAAAGCAACTTCCCCTATGTGCAAGATTTGTTCATGTCTCATCTCACGACCTATACTAAAAGCCTCTGCCAAGAAACTTACTGTGGGGTGTTCTGTTCTCTGGAAGAGCGAGGAGACACAACACCACAAGATAGCTCTTGATGATGTCATAAATAGAGCTACTATCTATATTAATAAATCGCTCAATGTTAGGATCCCAGTATGTTTTCAACATTGGTAGCACAAGAGTACATGCTTTCTAAGAGTCTAGTAAGCCATGTTGAAAGTAGAGCTGTAATCTTTTTCTCAGGTAACACTAGAGTTGATATCAACACTTTCCTTATAGCCACATTCTCCTGAGTGGAACACAGTCATTGCCAAAGCCAAGTTAGATGGTGGACAGTGAGTGAATTCTGCACTGTTGGAGCTTTTCAATGGTTATTAGAGTTAGGCTGGCCAGAGTTGATTTCTGACAGTTGGTGTATGAAAGAGATAATGTTATTTTGGTTCCATCTATTTCAAGGTCCTTATACAATGCATAGGGGCAGTCCAGGTCAGGTATATGCACTGTGTCCCTATTGTAAAAGAATAAGATTTCCTGTGAAGATGGGACATAGTGTGGTATAGCTTACTTTCCATGTGTTAAAATACTGAAGTTATAATAATGCCTACTTATAACAACCTATTTTTATACTAAGCAAACTATATTATCCATCATATCAAATGAAGTATTTTAGACAGTGGTGCCATAATTTAAATGAATTGAGTTGCCCTTTTTGCTCTACTTCACAATTATTAATAAACTCCATGAAGAATTTAAACTTCTTATTGGAAAGAAAAAATTAATAAAGGATCCACATCCATTTTCGTCTACAAGTTAAAGTAAATCATTCAAGAAAAGAAACTTGGAGTACCTTAATCCTATCTTCAGTTCCGAGGTTGACTGAAGATAGGCTGAGGAATCCTGAAACTGGATCTCCCAAACAAAGGTGAAATGGAGCAAAAAGTGTAAAAAAGATGACTCAATTCATGTATATTATCCATTTATAATAGTTGAACTACTTCACTTGTCTCAGACTTCTGAGTTATTTAATTTTATATTATCCATATTTATAGTGTTGGAAAAATATATTTTTACACAGTTCATTTGTAGAACCTTTAGCTTACTGTAGGCAACTTTACTGAAGAAGTTGAACACTGTGATCCTCAAAGAAACTAGAGTTGTGTGCAGCAGTAGGAATGTTTTCATCGGTATTAGTGTCTATCATTGTCTCCGAAGTTTATTACTTCTTCCTGGAGCCACTCCCTCATGTCAGGTACATTCGGGTATGGCACACAACGTTTTGCCACTATTGCCTTGATACTTTTTCCATAGCTTGTTCCATCAAACTTCTCACAGACGACAGTATGAAACAGTTATTACCTGCCATATACCCCTTTACATTTGATAGGGTAAAATGGCAGTGATAAGGAGGAAGTCCAACTACTTTGTGGCCATACTGTTTGGCTATTGCATCTATTTTATAAAAAAGGAATTATGGTTAGTGGACCCTAACCAACTGCATAAATTTCATTTTGGTCAATGTTTTATGTACAGAATGTTATTCCTTTGAAGCCATGCCATAATTTCTCCCTTCCATCAGAGCTTTACTTAAATGCATGGAATGATATGGCACATTATCTAACATAGTGTTGGAATTTTGCCAAATATTTTCTAACAATGTGTTTCTAAGCAAGTCTTATTATTTAAAATAAATTATAGTTTTTTGTTTATCTGAAGTTTAAAATATTTAATTTGGTGTTTTAATTATTGTATCATAAATATTAGTATTCTATCTTTCTCAAGGGGTGTCTTCATGGCTTCCTGGAGTAAATAATTGGTGCAAGTTTCTTTTCTTGAATGATTTAATTTATCCTGGAAATAAAGATGAATATGGACCCTTTATTAATTTTTTTCTTTCCAATAAGTTTAAGTTTTTCGTGGAATTTATTATTAATTAAATTTGATAAATCTGTTCTTCATGAAGGAATTAATATATTGTGTTGGGATTAATATACATCCAATTAAAGTTCTTAATCAGTTAAGAACAAAGTAATAGTTTGAGTACCAAATACAATTAATTTAAGACAGGGTTGTAAATTAAGTCCTACTTTATTTAATTTGTTTATCAATGACATACTCCAAGAAATAGCAAAAGAAAATTCACAATACCCAGCAATCAAAAATAACAATATTCCAGGTTTGCTCTTTGCAGATGATTTAGTAGCAGCAGCAATCACAAGTGGAGGTTTAAAGAAAGCAACAGAAAAATATTGCAAAAAATGGAGTTTAAAAATAAATAAAAAATTATGGTTTGTAAGAACAGGAATAAACTCAGCAGAGATGAGAGATAGTGGTTAGAAGGGGATGAACTCAAAGTTGTAAACAAGTTTGATTAAGGGTAAGGCTAAATAATAATGGAAAATGGATAAAGCAAAGGAAAAATGTGCTAAGGGGAAATTAGCTATTAATATCATAAGATCATGCTTAAAGAAAATATAGTTGCCCTCCATGATGTAATGGTTACCATGCTAACTTCATATGCCTAAGGTTGTAGGTTCAAACCCTGCGGAGGATGAAAGATTTTTTCGGGCGTAAAAATCCTTAACATGGCTTCCTTTGGAAGGGAAGTAAAGCCATTGGTCCTGTGACATAGATTTACGGCACGTAAAAGAACCTCAAGCCTGATAGACAGGCCTCTGAGCAAAATTAAGCGGTCTTTAACGCCCAATTTAGAATGGGACGCTGAGAACCACAGTAGTTAAAGAGTGTTCATAAATAACACGCCATTTACATTTAAAGAAAATACCAAATATGAGTGTAAACTGGCTAGAGAGAATATATGCAGCAACAGTGGAATCAAGAGTGATGCATAGAATAGAGATTTGGGGGACTGAAAAAGGGTGGGAATTTATAGATCAAATTCATAAGTCCTTTTGCAAAATGATATTGGGATTACTAAGAATAGCTCCAATGGGGAGGCATTAGATGAATTGGGAAGAACTGGGAGGAAGGGATCAGTAGTCAAATGGATAGTGAAATATTGGAATAGGATCCAAGTTTAGGGTACAAGAATCAGCAATTGGATATGTCAATTAAAGGAAATTGTAGAAGTTGGATTGGGCGAACTGGCCAGTCAACAGACAATAGGGGGACAAAAACTATGGAATAAAGTGAAAGCTAAGATAGATTATAAAGAGAAACAAGAAAAAATAGGTAGCTTAAGGGAAAAGGGTACTTTAATATTATATTAGAATGCTAAGAAAACATGAGGAAGAGAAAAATACATTGATGTCTGTAAAAAAAAATGGAAAGAGAAGGTATGCCATGGGCAAGAACAGGAATAATATTATTAAAAAGTCTAAACATTGATAAAGATCTATGCCCACTATGTGACAATGTCAATGACAATTTACAGTGTATTATTGAGTGTAAGGAGACTAAAATGTGGAGAGAGAAAATATTCACAATATCACAGAGCATCAATTTGGAAATGTCTTCTAGATAAATGCAAATATTTTCAAAAACAATAAGATACAAATTATTCCTTATCCTCCAACAGCTGTTCCTCAAAAGTTCTCCAAATAGCCTACAAGTTAAATGAGGCTACATAAATGAAACAATAAATTAAAAATTATATAAATAATAATTATAATTAATAACTAATAATTATTATTATTATATGTAAATATAATCTTTCCCAGCATTTTCCACTTTTTTGTTTTTTTAAACCTTGTTTTGACGTATTATTACTGGATTGCTGTTTTCTTACTTTTACAACACACACATATACACAAACATATAACACCCATGCCCAAGGCGGGACTCGAACCCACGATCCCCAGTGCTACTAAGCACCAAAGTGGGACGCCTTGGCGAGCGCAGCCATGGGGACCGGCGCTGGTAGCATTGTGACCTTTGAAAGTTAATATCATTGAGCTCAATGCCTTAATATTAGTGGTGACTTTACCTTTGATGCAACTGATGTGCTGCATCCTCTATAATAATTATTATTGTGTGCTTTTTGTTACTTCTTTTATTTTTATTTGGGAATTATAAGGAATAAGCTTCGATCTTCATAAGTTCAGTCATCATATCAAGCTCTCGGTACCAGGTGCTAATTTCCAAACATTTCCAAGCAATACTGAAGATGGCTGTAGCAGCACCTTAGAGTTACAACTCCTGCCTTCTCTTACTTAAGGCAACTTATCTGTTATTTATTTATTTTCGTATGTTAAAAATGCAAAATGGTCTATTGTAGCCATGTTAAAGTAGCATTGGATGGCTTTATAATGTTGATCATTATATCTTTTTGTATTTAATATATATTCAACAAAATACTTAAGTACATGCTTGCAAATAAGTGTTCAAAGTGTTGCAAAAGAGGTATGGTATTAGGGGGCAAAGGGTATAAATGGATTACATCTTACTTATCAAAAAGAAAGCAAAAAGTTATAATAAATACTTCAAACAATAGCAATGCATATTCTGAATGGTTTGAAATAAAGTATGGTGTCCCACAAGGTTCTATTCTGGGTCCCTTATTATTTTTAGTGTATATAAATGATCTACCTGCACTAATAAACAACAATGTCTATCCAGTTCTTTTTGCAGATGGCACAAGTATTTTAATTAAAGAACACAATGTCAGTCAGCTCCCAGATTCATCTAATAAAATCTTCAACACATTAAATATTGGTTTGAAAGTAACAAAATCAACATAAACTTTGAATAAACTAACTACATTGTTTTGCACAAAGCATAAAAACATTAGACTTACGGATTTAATATGAAAATAACCAAGATTGCAGAAGTATGATTGATAGTAACATGAATTGGAAACACCATATTGATTATATCTTACCCGAACTAAGCTCTGTATGCTTTGCAATCCAAACTTTAATTCAGCTTATAAATAAGAGCATACTAAAAACAGCTTATTATGCATATTTTCATTCATTGATGACCTATGGAGTAATATTTTGGGGAAATTCAATAAATGCTAAAAAATTTCATTATACAAAAAAGGTAATAAGATGATGGCAGGGGAAAGACGATCAACTCACGCAAACCACTTTTCAAAATGTTTGGAATTTTAGCATTAGGCTGTGAATATATTCTAGCTATATTGTCATTTGTAATAAATAACCCAGAAAAGTCTACAAAAAAATAAGATATTCATAACAAAGAGACCAAAGGCAGGACTTACATAGACCAACAAATAATTTGCAGTTATTTCAAAAAGAGGTTTACCACAAAGGAATAGTTTTGTTTAATTCACTTCCCTCTTCTATAAAAGAATTGCAAGTGAACAAAAACAAATTAAATAACTCAGAAGTTTGAGACAAGTGAAGTTTTAATCAATGTGATAGTTGAAAATGAGTCGGAATAGTAACACTCACCTCACTTATATGTAATTATGTTCAAAACATATGTTTCAAGGGCAATTGCCCTCTTCCTCAGTTGAAGTCCGACTGATGGCTGGAATTTGTGCTCTGTGGTCTATTACGGTGGAGCCATCTGGTGTTCTCAGTAGAAGCTCAAAATCATGTGGCGGTATTTCAAAATTCATCAGTTGGTCTTTTTGTTGTGTAATGAGAATATTCTCCCAAACTGTAAGTTCTGCCGGGTTGTTTACAGGTTTTAGCAATTTTATGTCATTTTGTATTTCATGATGTGATGTCCAAAAATGGTATGCTACTGCCGATTTATCTGTTTGTTTCTGTTTGATATGTCTGAAATGTTCCTTTAGCCTTGTTTCCAGTCTTCTTTTTGTTTGGCCAATGTAACATGATTTGCAGTCCTTGCAGTCAATTCTGTAGATGCCTGATCTCTGGTTTGTAGGTATGGGGTCTTTAATGTCTGTTTTCAATGCATTTTTTATGTTGAATTGGTTACTTGAGGCTAAACTTATATTGTATTTCTTGAAAATTTTTTTGAATTTACTATCTGCTGTTGGATGATAGGTGAATTTTTTATATATAACTTTCGGTTTTTGTATGGACAAAGTGGTGATTTGTTTTAAGGTTAATTTCTCCTTATGTTTTTTAATTTTTTGGCCAATGATGTCTGGGTTAAAACCATTGGCTGAGGCTATATGTCTTAGTTGGAGGTATTCTGTGTTGTACTCTTCTGGGTCAAGTGGGATGCTGAGGAGTCTGTGTACTGAGCTGTTGAAGACTGCCTGTTTATGAGGTTCTGGGTTGAAACTATTCTGTTTTTTGTAATTGTCTGTATGTGTGGTCTTCCTGTAGATGCCATAAGTGATCTTTTGTTCCTTCCATGTTAGTTTTAGGTCCAGGTATGGAGCATTTGGTCTTTTTCTGTTTCCATTGTGAATTGTATGTACCTGTCCTGTAGGTTTAGTAATTTTAGACAGTCTTCTGCTAATTTTTTGGGGACCACCGCAAAAACATCATCAACATATCTAAACCATTTTTTGAATATATTCGGAAAACTGGAGGTTATATGTACTTCAAGTCGTCCCATGTACAGATTTGCTAAAAAGGGCGAAAGTGGGTAACCCATCGCTAAGCCTGATGATTGTCTGTAAAATCTACCATTGAATTGGAAATAATTCTGGTTGATGCAAAGTTCTGTTAAAGTATGGAAGTCTATTTCTTTCTGGTTTAAGCCTATGCCCGTGAGCCAAGCTTTGAAGGTTTCAAGTAACTTGTCGACTGGGATGCTGGTGAATAATGATTTCACATCAAACGAAACCAACAACTCATTGTTTGAAACTTTGTACTCTTCTAGATGTTTTATTAGTTCTATGGAGTTTTTAATGGAAAGGTGGTTGTGTTCCGGGAAGCTATTGAATTTGTTAACTAACCACTTAGATAATTTGTAGGTTGGAGAGTTTATGCAATTGACTATTGGTCTCATGGGTTTGTCCGGTTTGTGGATTTTTGGCAAAGCATAAAGACGTGGTAGAGTTGGGTTTGCTTCTTTCATTTTGAATTTTTCTAGTTTAGGTATAACTTCTCTTCTTTCTATCGTACGTTTTAAAGATGTTATCAGTGTGTTTAATGGGTTTTTACTTATTTCCGTATATTCTTTATTCTCTAAAAGGGTTTCTACTTTTGAAATGTAGCCTTTTTTGTCCATTATGACTGTTGTGTTTCCCTTATCTGCTTTTAAGAAAACTACCGGTTTTTTGTTTACGGACCTGATTGTTTGTTTATGTTTGTTCTTCTGTATTTTTGTGTCTTTGATTTCCTGCAGTATAGGTGCAACTTCTTTCTTTATTGTTAATTGATCGATCCGGTTTAGTTCTTTTGTAGCTATTTCTATGTCCGCTATATAATCTTGTACGTTGGTCGAGAATTGAGTGCAAGTTTTGAAGCCCTTGTTTAAAAATGCCATTTCTTCGTTAATGAAGGTTTCTTCCGAAAGATTTACTACGTTCACATTAGTTGGTTTGTTTGACTGTATATTGAGTTGGGTTTGGTTTTTCCGCGTCGTTTTGCTGATTAGTTTCTCCAATTTCTTTTTAAGTTTCATTGTTTTTTCGTGCATTATTCTATTGAGTTTTTCTAAAAGATTTTGTTGAATGTTTTTCCAAATGATGTCCCCTACATTTTGCGAAAGTTTCATATGTGACGCGTATAGCTGGAGTTCTAATTTATTTAGCGTGGCGTAGTGTTTGTTTCTTGCAAGTGTGATAACTTTCCTATCTGCGGCTTTTTGTATCATACTGTTGTTGTCGAATTTTATGAATTTTCTGACAAAAATCGGCGTCACGCGGTGTCTTAGGCATAGGTTCCAAAAGCGTATGTCGGCAAGTAGCGTTCTTCTTTTGATCTGGTTTTTGAGAAAGATCTTGATATCTTTTTTGTTATTGTCTAAAGTTTTATTAAATGAATCATACCTGCAGTAATCTTGTGATGAGCACACGTTCCAATTATCTTGACGATTTCCGGTTTGGGTAGAGCACATGTTGTTAGCGTCGGATTTTTACTTCTGTCGACTTGCAGGCCGTAATTCAAATTAAATAACTCAGAAGTTTGAGACAAGTGAAGTTTTAATCAATGTGATAGTTGAAAATGAGTCGGAATAGTAACACTCACCTCACTTATATGTAATTATGTTCAAAATATATGTTTCAAGGGCAATTGCCCTCTTCCTCAGTTGAAGTCCGACTGATGGCTGGAATTTGTGCTCTGTGGTCTATTACGGTGGAGCCATCTGGTGTTCTCAGTAGAAGCTCAAAATCATGTGGCGGTATTTCAAAATTCATCAGTTGGTCTTTTTGTTGTGTAATGAGAATATTCTCCCAAACTGTAAGTTCTGCCGGGTTGTTTACAGGTTTTAGCAATTTTATGTCATTTTGTATTTCATGATGTGATGTCCAAAAATGGTATGCTACTGCCGATTTATCTGTTTGTTTCTGTTTGATATGTCTGAAATGTTCCTTTAGCCTTGTTTCCAGTCTTCTTTTTGTTTGGCCAATGTAACATGATTTGCAGTCCTTGCAGTCAATTCTGTAGATGCCTGATCTCTGGTTTGTAGGTATGGGGTCTTTAATGTCTGTTTTCAATGCATTTTTTATGTTGAATTGGTTACTTGAGGCTAAACTTATATTGTATTTCTTGAAAATTTTTTTGAATTTACTATCTGCTGTTGGATGATAGGTGAATTTTTTACATATAACTTTCGGTTTTTGTATGGACAAAGTGGTGATTTGTTTTAAGGTTAATTTCTCCTTATGTTTTTTAATTTTTTGGTCAATGATGTCTGAACCGAAAGTTATATATAAAAAATTCACCTATCATCCAACAGCAGATAGTAAATTCAAAAAAATTTTCAAGAAATACAATATAAGTTTAGCCTCAAGTAACCAATTCAACATAAAAAATGCATTGAAAACAGACATTAAAGACCCCATACCTACAAACCAGAGATCAGGCATCTACAGAATTGACTGCAAGGACTGCAAATCATGTTACATTGGCCAAACAAAAAGAAGACTGGAAACAAGGCTAAAGGAACATTTCAGACATATCAAACAGAAACAAACAGATAAATCGGCAGTAGCATACCATTTTTGGACATCACATCATGAAATACAAAATGACATAAAATTGCTAAAACCTGTAAACAACCCGGCAGAACTTACAGTTTGGGAGAATATTCTCATTACACAACAAAAAGACCAACTGATGAATTTTGAAATACCGCCACATGATTTTGAGCTTCTACTGAGAACACCAGATGGCTCCACCGTAATAGACCACAGAGCACAAATTCCAGCCATCAGTCGGACTTCAACTGAGAAAGAGGGCAATTGCCCTTGAAACATATGTTTTGAACATAATTACATATAAGTGAGGTGAGTGTTACTATTCCGACACATTTTCAACTATCACATTGAACAAAAACAAGTTTAGATCAGAATTAAAAACATACCTTATTACTCAGACCTTCTGCACAGAGGAGGATCTCATTCAATCAAAAAACACTGGTAATAACGTAACATTGTAAATATAATAAACATGAATATTCTAAGAATGCAAGTGTACGAGTAGGCTTTTGGAAACAGACATGTAATTGTAAATTATGCAAAACTGACACCTTTGAAAATTCATTGTCAAGAGTTATTATTTGTAAATAATTGTATTAATAAGTATGAATAAATGTAATTCTTGACATTCTAGAGTTTTGGCTTTGAGTCTAATCTCATAATAGGATCTACAGATTGCAAAGTGCATGTGTGTGTGTGTGTGCATGATGTGAGAACAAAAATGACACACTAATAACACAACATTAAAACATGGAAATAAAAATGACATTATGTTTAGTTTATGCATGGATATTATAGGAGTGTGCAGTTCAGCCGACAACTTCAATGTAAAGTCTGACAATTGTGCAATAGACCAAATGTAAAGACAGCCATTTTGTTAAGTGTTATAAAAGAAGAAAAATGACCAGTACTTAATTGCTGAATATACACAGCTTCATGTTTGTGAGGACCTAATAACATAACATTAAAATGTGGAAATGATGTGATGAAAATGGCATCACGTTTAGTTTAAGCATGGGTATCATAGGAGCACGCATTTCAGCCAGCAACTTAGATGTAAAGTCTGACAATTGTGCAATTGACCAATTGTTAAGGCAGCCATTTCGTAAACTTTCTTTCATGGAAAAAAGTACAATTATTAGACTTTGAACATAACCATATAATTGAATTCATGTTCATGTCATTTCAGTAAATATTTATGAAATAGTTTCTGGATTTGTGGAATATAAGGTATTAAATAAACTTTTCTGTTGACTTAATTATTTCTCACAAAAAAGTGGGTGGAATGATAGTGGTTACAGTGATATGAATACTACTTATAGTAACAAGAAATAAGGAGCACTTGAAAGAGCATAAACAGCATAAAGACTCAATCTCAATAAGGGTGAAAAAAAAAACAACTTGCCTATTTAGAAGGGGACGAGGATAAAATTTTCTCTCAATGGAAAAGTCTCATTGTATTATAAATATACATAAAACTATAAAATGTTTATTTGTTGACTAGTTTTTTAATTTGGCATAAGGGACTTTATACTCCCTAATCAACAAGCCAGGAGTCATCACTTAATATATTTATCTTCCAGTCTTTGATCCCATAATCTATTGGTTTCCATTGTAAAACCTGATATTTCACCCAGCTATGTGGTGGACATCTTCAGAGGAATTGAATGCTGCTGAGATCTGGCAGTTTTACAAATATTGATCACCCAGAAACTTCATTTGTTTTACATGAGGTACAACTTTGGGGGGAAGAGGGGAGGGTTAAAATCTGGGAGGAGCAAAAGATATGGATTCCCAATGGTAACAATTGTCATGAGCAGTTAAAAAAAAATGTAAATATGGCAATTAAACATTTTCTATAATTCATTGATGGAAAATTAAACAAGTCAGTAGCCTAATATATGTAAAAAACCAAGTTTATTTGAGTATATTACTTGCAATAAATTGCTGCAATATTAGCATATAAAACTACATTTCAAATAACAAATGCATATATCTTAAAAGGCTTAATGTAACTGATTAAAATATATTTTCCATTGGTTACATGTTCGGTATATTTAATAAAATATTTTTAACTTAATCTAATCAAAATAAAATTGTGCATTTTTAGTTTTTCACAGATTCATAAACTAAAGGTCTATTATTAATTTAGTTTGTATACATTTAATTTCAAAATTATTGGGCATTTTACATTATTTTAGTGCAATTGATCACAAAAGTATGAACAAGTTATTTTAAGTGCATTTAAAAGTAAGATATGTAGCAGTTATTACTTTATGTAATATGGTCTTAATCACATCTTAATCCTAACAACAGGTACTTAAAGAAAAATGTATCATTAGTAAACTCATAATCAATTTCTCCATCTTTATTATTACTTATTTCTAAGATAGTTTCATAAACTAGAATTTGGTTCTTTATTTTCTATTATATACTTTTACATCTTCTCCTCATGGAGTGACTGTAAACACTGTCTGCAAAATATAGTTCAGTCTTCAAATACCAAAGCTTATTAAGAATGTGCTGCAGTTGTTGAATTTAAAAATTATACTATTTATGGAGTTGACAATTAAATTTTAAGCTTCATAACTTTGTAAATAGTTGTTTAATGTTAGGAAACATTAATTGGACATTAACACCATGAAGCATAAATTAACTTTGGTTGAACACTCATTGAAAAATTAAATCATTAAATATTTACTTAGACATTTCAGAAAATATTTGAATCACAATTTCAAGCAGATCATTTTCTCTTTACTGCAAATTTATCTTGCAAAAATGATTTACACATCTCTCTACATCTAAGTCTTAATGCATTAACTTTCAGTGCTAAACTTTAGGAACAGTTGAGCTTTGGTTTTTTAACACTACACAAAAAAAAACATCAACACAGCTTCAGCTTAACAGTTTTAGTGTGCATATAACACATTAGCTTTATTTTCACAGCATTATTGTATTGTTTCTTGGATGCAAGTCTTCATGTAGCAATGTCTCCAGTGTGGCCAAGAACGGAGCAATACATAGAGTTCATCACCTGTACTGTCAGTAACTGTCAGTTGTCGGAGACCCACAAGATCATAAGATTGTTTAAGATTCTCTTGGTGAACAGCCATGTTCAATAATGCTTGAAATGCCTTCACCTGAGGTTCAGAAGGTGGAGAGAGATTGAAATCTCCTGAAAGATAAAAAATACTTTATGTCCAAGTGTTCAAATATGAAATTTGTTTTAGTTTGTTAAAACTATGTTATAACTAGAATCAGGGTTTTATGTAATTACATACTCTGTTCCTGTATATGTAGTTATAAATAAAGCTAACTGCTGATGAATTACACTGAAAGGACCTTTATTTCAAACTTTTAAATTATATATTATGAGGCATAATACACATTTTACATCTTACATAAGTTTACATATTTTAATATTACTGTGGAGTTATTATGCATTTTCATTACAAAGTAAGACAGGAAAAAAAGTATGTTTTATTATTGTGTTTCTCATCACACACTGTCGTCAATCCCATACATTTATGTTAAATTCAAAGTTTCATGTGGATTCGTTTTAAGCATTTACCTATCTTGTTCTCAAAAGCTTCAGAATTTGTAACAGTTAGTTGCATTCAATTTACCTAGTGCCAGTTACTCAGTTGAAAATGGATTTCTATTGACAGTAAAGTACTCTTGTGACAAATTTGTGATAAACATATAGGGTGCACAATGAAATCTCAAACTGAACAACACTTACGAAACAATCTATATATTCGGAATAAACAATGGGTTTCTTTAAAGAAACAGGTGCTACCTTACAAACTTTCGGTGACAGCCTGCATCATCTAATAGTGAATATAACAAAGAACTGTGCATGGCATTTATACACATGAGGAGGAAACTGATTAAAGATTAGAATAAATACTGACCAGCCTACCTGTGAACTTCTATTTTATAGCAGAAAATAAATAAATAAAAATAAAAAATTTAAATTTTGGATTTTGCATATAATTGCTTCTTTACATATTTCACCAAGTTTGGTCACATATTTATTACATATTTCTTAATTTGATATTACAGAAAATCCATATAACAAAATACCACGAAAATGTGCCTTTCTGCTAAAAGAAGGTTATTAGGCTAAATCAGAAAGTGGACTGCATATGTTACTGGCTTTTATGCAGGTTGTAACTAAACATATGGAGAATGGATGAAAGGATATAGATCAGGGATCACCAACCGGTTGCCCTTTGAGCAAAGTAGAGAGAGCAAATTTGCTTAAAGCTCCTGCAAATTGCCTGTTGTGCACTACATGACCAACTGCATGGAAAGCAAGAACAGATAATTCCTTCAATGCTGTGACAATATGTAAATTTTTGCATTTGAAATATATAATCCACATTTCATAGGTAAATACATCTAATGTAGGTTCATGTAAAACAATTGATCTGTAAAATCTCTTACTTCAAATATGAGCATATACATATTTTCATAGGTTTAGTGGTAATTGGTAGTCACAACATAAATACCCACAAAAAATTACGTTCAAGGAATAGAGGGGTGGCAGTTTGTTATCTGCAACCTCCCTACCTATAGTACATGACAATTCAACCTTTCTTTCTGCTCTGGCTTCTATGCTTAGAAATTCCTATTCCTATTCATAACACTCTGGCAATGACAGCTTATATACACAGTGATTTATATAGAACTGACACATTTCTTTCTTTAATCATACCATTGGAAATTCATTCAATGACCCAATTTTAGCACTAAATTAAGCAGAATGTTCTGGAGTTTCGATTCCTTGTCACTAGATGCGCAGATGTTTATGTTTTATTCCTAATTGCATTGTTGGCAGCTGTTTCAACATTTTGTTCTTGTAGTCAACATGAAAATGCAGTACAATGTAGAGCTGAATCAAGGATATTTTCAGCAAGATGGCGCTACATGCCATATCAAATGAATCCATGAACCTAATTGCAAGTTTCTTTGAGGACCGGATAATTTCCAGGAACCTGTGGCCACCAAGATCTCCGGATTTGACATCGCTGGACTTCTTTGTATGCGGTTACTTAAAAGACAGGGTTTATACTACATGTCCCCAGACATTGATCGATCTGAAGCACAACATCACAAAGGAGATTCAAGCTATTGAAAACAAGAGTCCTCCAACAAGTGGCCAGTAACATGGAACCACATGTTGAGTTGTGCCTTATGCAGGATGGAGGACATTTTCAACATTTGCTATTGAGGTAAATAATCTCACAAAATCCCTCTACAATTTAGGTATAATTAGTTGTCACTAGCATAACACATTTTGAAACAATTAATGAAAGAAATGTGTCAGCTCTATATAAATCACCCTGTATAATAACTTGCATCTTCATATGAAAAAAAAAAAACAGCCTTTTATTATGTGAAGATTGCTTTAACTCTTTTATTGTTGTTTTAAGTAGAACTATCAAAAAACTTGGTAAAAATGGATTACCCTAGTCAGGAAACAGTATACATACTTCATAACCATGAAAGTGAATATTGAAAATTATGCAAAAAAAATCTAATGTGTTTCAATCACATGACTTTCTCTACATGCTGCATCAAATTATTATTAAAAATCTTATTCTTCTATTTACTTCATGCTAATCAAGAAAAAAATAGTAGAAATGGTCTTACTACTTGCTTCCTTATCAATAGGGGTGAAATAGGCTTGACCATAAGCTAAAGCAATAGGTATAGGTATATCATAAAAAAGGTCAACTCCTCAAAAAGAATGTATATAACATAAATTGTGTGTTTTAAAGAGCTCTACATTTTTTGTTAAGTAAATTTTTGTCTATCTCTTACTGTTTACCAGTTATGCAAAATTCATCCAGAATAAAGATGTCTTCAGAGGCTATTCTTATAAAATTCAAAATATACATTTAATTTGTCATGCAAATAACTTTCATATACAACATTTTAATCAAAACTGTTATAGAGCCATTTTTTAGAAAATCAAAGCTTTCAAAAAATTTTCCCTGTAAACGGTAGTTGGGGGTGGGAGGATTTTCTTGAAAATCCTTGAAAGATACTGAACTTAAATGTTTGGTATTTAACAGACTTCATTTTTTTAGCTATGCTGTGCACACATGCACATTCACACATTTTTGTAATTTTTTTTATTGAGGGGATCTCAAAACATGTATTTATGGTGAAATCTCAGTATTGAATTGGGTGCAATATAATACCTTCTCTATACACTATTACATAGTCTGTATAGAGAAAGTAAAAATGTCTAAGGCAAAATATTTCCAGTAACATAATGCATGAAAATTACTTCTTTTAAAATAACTTTTAGGTAGAAGACAAAGGAGAATAGTAGATTTAACTTATTGAAGACAATAGCAACAAGAACACTATGTTAGGGTGACCAGGCACCCAGATTTTACTGGACATGCCTTACTTTTTTAGAATTTTGTGAGCATCCTGTTGGCTTTCTGCCTTTCAAACAACAAAGTGTGCTTCAAATGTTGAAACACGCAATAAAAATTACATATAATAATAATAATTATAATAACAATCAACAGCAACAATAAGTCAGACTTCTACTGAATACATTACAAGCACAGAGGTATGTTGTATGCATACAACAACAAGGGTAACCTCTGGGGCATATTCTGTGGGCTAGCTGCAAAACCTGGTAAATTTTGAAGAAAGAATTTCTATTAAATTTATAAATAATGAAAAGTGTATTACTAATCTGTTGACTGTTTGCATTCTAGCCTATCATTACAGCATAAAATGAGCTCCTTGCAATTAAATGCGATTCTGTTAGCTATGTATTTCAGCTTCTTAGGCAGGATGTCATGTGAATCATAGCCAACAAGTCTCAAGGATAGCCAGAGCAATTTCTGATACATTTTGTATATAGCCAGTCTAGTGAAACCTAGCTAGAGAGCAAAGCGCAAAAGTAAAGGTGTGTGCATAGTAGTTAGCCCTCACAGACTTTAGTGACAAAATTGTGGTGATACTATGGAAACAGAGTGCAGGAAAAACTTTGCAAGCTAGTGCCTTCTTCAACTATGCACAATCTGCATCTACTTGGCCCCATAAGGTAATTATGTCATACCTGTTGTGCATGTACAAACATTTCCTAAAATGTCCACAAGTCAAGGGGTGCTAGAGGCCCCTGTTGCCATCTTTCATCAATTTAGAGGAGTAGCACAATTAATTAAACACCTTAGATTTTAAATTACCTGATAGAGATTATGTTGAATAGCATTCAAAGTAAAAATAAGCATTAAATCTTTAAGGTATCCAAAGTTAGGGTGTCATTTCACATGCTCTTATGCAGCAGCCACTACTGCCTCAACATCACACCATGGTAGCCAAGAGAAAGCAAAATTAACCACATGTTTGTACAAAAAAATTTGCTTGTTTTTAAATCCTAAGATAATTTCCCAAAAACTTTCCACTTGTTAAATCACACAGTTTGTTCTGCCTTGCATGTGCAACATCATTGCATTACAGTCTATGAAAATAAGCATATAAAATACAAATCATATAGCTCCTTTAATTTTACTTATAAGAATTTAGAGGAATAAGAAAAAATATTGCATTGCATTTTATGTATATATAAAAAAGAAAGTTGTGTTAGTTTCACTATTTATAACTCAAAAACGGCTGAACCGATTTGGCTGAAAATCGGTGGGGAAGTAGCTGAGAACCAGGAGACGGACATAGAATACTTTTTAGCCCGTTTCTGAGGGGCATACATAAAACGTGGTATAACAAAATGCAACAGACAGCTAAACGCATTGTTGTCTATGGTGTTTGTTTCGAGTTTCTATTAGCTTATTGTGCCGATATTATCATTAACAATGCTGCGACCAAGACAATTGAATCTTTCCTGACAAAGCCGTAATGCAATTAGGATTCAAAACATTGCAAATGAAATTGCACATGAAGAGCGACTATCTAATTAAATTTTTAAACTCCTTGGATGTGCCTGGCTTACCACCGCACAATTTACAACTAAAGGTTGGCTCCAAAGTAATCATGCTTCAAAACATAAACCAACCAAAACTGTGCAACGGAAGGTGTTTGGTGGTAAGTAAATTGATGAACAATGTGATTTACGCAACGATACTCAAAGGAAAATTCTAAGGTGAGGAAGTTCTCATTGCGAGGATCCCGATGATCCCAACCGATTTGCCATTTGAGTTTAAATGACTTCAATTTCCGATCCGTCTTGCATTCACCATGACCATTAACAAATCACAAGGCCAATCCTTGAAAAGTTGTGGTCTGAATCTAGAAAATCCATGTTTTTCCCCATGGTCAATTACATGTGGCATGTTCACGGGTCAGAAGACCATTTGCGTTATTTGTTCTTGCGCCTGATAATAAAACAAGAAATGACGTCTATCATAAGATGCTTCACTGAAGAGTGCAACCCATGCACCAAAATACACGGCCAATAAATAATCATTAATATACTTGACTTTTTGTGTTTATATTTATTATCCTAATAAAAAATTGAACTTAATAAAATCCAAAATCTGCTCATTTATTGCTTCTAAGGCGGAAGAAAGTTCGCTGGGTCAGCTAGTAATCATTATAAATTATTAAAACTCTGAAAGTGTATTATCACTGCAATTTTAATACCACAAACAAAATCTGATGTGTACCATTCACATGACTTTCTCCTTATCCCTGCAACAAATAATTCTTAAAAAGCTTATACTTGTATTTACTTTATGATAATCAGAAAAAAATAGCAGAAATAGTCTAATTACTCACTTCCTCGTAAGTATAAGCGAAATAAGGGACAACCATAGGTTAAAGTGATAGTCAAAAGCTGGTTGCTATGTCAATGAAGTTCCTTTGTTTATATGGATAGGAGTTGACAAGTTCCTGTATGAGAAAAGTATATGTTTTTCATAGCAGAAACCAAAAATAAGGAATGTCACAAAAACAACGAACTTCACGAAAAAATGTATATAACATAAATTGTGTGTTTTAATGTGCTCTACATTTTTTGTGTAGTAAGATTTTGTCCATCTCTTACGGTTTAGCAGTTATTCAAAATTTAGTAAAATTCATCCAGAATAAACTACTCTTAAGAGGCTATTCCCAGAAAATTCAAGATATACGTTTTATTTGTCAGGTAAATATGTTTAATATACAAAATTTTAATCAAACTCGTTAGAGCCATTTTTGAGAAAATTAAAATTTTCGAAAAAAGTTCCATGTAAAGGGTAGTTGGAGGTGGAGGGATTTTTCTCAAAATCTTCGTGTCGCATCCCTGGAAGATACTAAACTTAAATACCAAGTTTGGTATTTTACCGACTTTTCGTTTTTGAGTTATCGTGGTTCACAGACACACACACACACACAGACCTTTTTGTGAAAATGCTTTTTTTGGATATTGGGGACCCTAAAACATATATTTCCAGTGAAATCTCGGTATCAAATTTTTGGGTGGAGTGCAATACTTTCTCTATACACTATGTACATAGTGCGTATGGAGAAAGTAATAACTGAGTAATAAGCCAAGAATGTGTGAAAAAGTATCAACACAAAGAGGAATTAATATCTAAAAATTCCTTATAAGCAATTTAAATTGTATTAAGGAAGAATACATACCTATAAAAACAATTGTAAGTGCTTTGCCATCAAATTCTTCAGCAACTTGAGGTCGAACACCCCATCCTCTCCCCTCATAAATCCAACCATTCTTTTCAATCAGGAAGTTATAAGCTATATCGGAGTAGTTGTATGGAGAATTCATTTGATCCACCTGTAGTTCATGAACTGTTTCTGTGCAGTTTTTGTCA
The DNA here is from genome assembly GCA_030762935.1 of Hymenopus coronatus. Taxonomy (NCBI): domain Eukaryota; kingdom Metazoa; phylum Arthropoda; class Insecta; order Mantodea; family Hymenopodidae; genus Hymenopus; species Hymenopus coronatus. The sequence continues at coordinate 80,511,416 of CM060898.1, read as the reverse complement.
CAAGATATGGATTCTGTATGACTGACAATTACCATGTCTGCAGGACCCGTCAAAAATGCTCGAACTTTTGGTTTTGCAGCATTCCATATTGTGCGATTTATTATTTGTATTTCGTGAACATCTGAAAGATTAGATATATTTTATTGTTGTGCATTTATAAAGAGGAAGCATGTAGCAGAAAAAAATAAAAGTATTTTAGTTTTTGTTTTGTTTTCCCAATATCAATTTTATTATGATCCTAATTTACAGAATTCTGCAGTCATTATAAAGAGTTCCTTGTCATAGACAGCCTGGTTGGACATGGTAGAAAAGTAGACAGAAGTGATAAGATACAAATAAATGCTTTAGGAATACATTTTTTTGAAAATGTTCTATGTCAAAATGTGTCAGAATAAAAGTAAATTTAATTTATTAGAGCATGCAAATTGGTGGGACACTAGCATCAATTCCATAAGTAGGGACACTGATTAAAGCTGCATAAGTTAACAGACTTTAAAGCAAACATTTTGCTGTTTTGATAACTCGAATGACTTTAGAGAACAGCAATGGGAGACTGTGAGATGTATGATCATTATTTGTCTCTTCCTGACAGTAATTACATGAATTTTATCTGGTGTTAATTATACTCACTATTAATTTGCATTTTATATCTGCATACCTTCTGTGTCACGTGCCTTCATAATGTCAGTTATGCATTAATAACTCTTGTTTCTATTTATTTCACTCTACTCATATCACCATCACTTTACACTCTCTTCCTTCCTCTCTATTTTTTACATCTTCCACTCCCTTCCCTCACTCATACTTTCTCCCCATGACACAACAATCTTTCACTTTAATTCACTTATGTAATTTTTCTCATTTCCTCTCCCTCTTCCTTCCACCCACTTCTATCAATTACCCTATGCCCTCTATCTTCTACTTTTAATTATGTACCTCATGCAGTATTTTGAAAATGACTATAAAACTGCCTTTTCTAGTATCTTAATATAGATTAAAACATAAATTCATAACTTACTGTTTCCCATGGTAACTGGATTACACTCACACAAAATTTGTTTAATTCACTAGATTTTCATTGCAAAAAAATTTTGTGTAAAACATAACTCATCAGAATCATCATGCTTATAAACTTTTGTTATGTAAAGTCATTAAAGTTTTCATGAAAGTCATTGAAAAGTTAAATATTTTGTTTTCTTCCAATTTTTACATTCCATTAGCACCCTCCCCCTTTGGGAAAAGTAATTATGTTACTATGGAATGTTAAATATCAAGTTTCATAACAATAACACTATGACTGTTCTTGCATGCTCACAAGACAATTTAAAAGTTGGATTTTTGCCTCTGTCTAGCCCATTATCAATATATCATATATTTTATCAATTATTCAAACAGAGTTGAAAATTATCTATTGTATGTACAAATTAAGATTTTGTACTTAGCTTCTTGGGTACCAAATAAGGTGATTCCACAGAGTATGTATGATTCGAATTTGGGAGGTTCGAACACCCTTTCTTGAAAGGGAAAAGGAAGGAAGAGGAAAAAAAGAAGAAGAATTGCTATTTTTTTGTTTGTTTTATTTGTTATTTTATTTCTTTCCATTGTCATCAATTTGAATGAAATTTCAAGCAACCAAAAGAGTTTGCTATCATTTAGGCCTATAGTATTCCCCTAATCCCCTTGAATCTACAGGAAAATATGTAACTAAACCATTTTTGCAAATGTTTATCTCAATTAACCTGAAGTATATAGAAGAATGGGCTTTTATATTAGTAGTTTGTTGGGGAACGATTAGAGAATCATGTGAATGTAACACAACATGTTATATACACCTCTAGCATATTGCTATGTTGGTACTTGTGCATAAAGATGCAGTGGATTTTTTTAAAGGAAGCCTAACTCTAGATCTCATGATTTGTCACTTATATGGAAAATTTGCTTCTGAATATATATATGTTTTCTTCTTCTTTTAGCGAAACACTAACAAAAGTAGTCTGAGCTTATTTTTTCAACTTACTTGGGTTTTATCATGGCTTTTGTTTTCAAATATATAAACATCAGGAGGAATTAAGCAATTAGAGTAAGGCATCTATTATGCTACTATTTAAACAAGAAGATATTATGAGTCAGCTATCACAAGTATCTTCTAGTTTAAACTGATTTAGTTAAAAACTATACAGTAAGGATTACAGAAGTACTGTGTAAATCATGGCAACAAGCTAAATTCACTTGAAAGGGAGAGAAGAGTGGTGGAATCTTACTGGCTAGAACAACACAACAGAGAATAGTTTGACATGAAATTATACAGAAACATGCCCCTTACGTTACAGTCACAGTGACTTCTTGTTTAGAGCAAATTAACTGATATGTGTACAAGTTAACTGAGATATGGCAAGTTTTATAATACTAGTATATTTTCAAAGTACCATTGATATACCTCATGATCTTTGTAACCAATTCAAAGTAAACACAAATGGCTAAAATTAATCACGTTCTGTCTTAGAAATTCATCCAAGTTTCTTTGTTTCTATACTTTGTTAATAATTTTAAATGCTCATGGGGAGAAATTGCTCATAGATTATTATTTATTATCTGTTCCACTGATTGTCGAACTATGAATTAGTTTAGCAATAATTTTGCTTTATCCATTGTCGACTGACAGTAGATCACTTACAGTTAGATCACTCAACAATCAAACAGTATTTAAATTTTAAAAAATAAAGTATTGATGTTTAGTATGCAAAATTATTTCTTTAAATATAATCATAGATTTCCTTTATTTATCAGTTTGAGCTATTGAATTTAAATCTTATAGGGGAATCTTTCACATATGCTCTCTTCACATCATGGGATTTACTACTATTTTCAAACTTCTATCTCTAAGCTATTACAAACCTTTTAATAAAAGTACTGTTCTGTCATCAATTAAAATATCTATTAAAACCATTTTACCTTTTTAGTTGCAATGATGACTATTCTCAACAAATCATAAAGACATTGGAACATTCTGTAATATCTTTTTATATCTCCAAATATTGTTCAAAACACATGCACGCATTTTGTCTTGGCAACCCACCCATAAGATTTAATATAGCTAATTACCCTTGATGGATCATGTCCTGAAAATTTTAATCACTCACCTGTTGGTCTTTTGCTGAAGTACGAAGCAACAACAAAAAATGTACTTGCAGCTATCACGAGTAGTATACAGATTGCAATGAACATGTACCAGCCGAAGAATGAAGATTCTCGCCTTTCTTTCTCATCACCAACCTTCACATAGGCCACCTGAAGCAGTGGATGTTTGTCATCTGCACTGAGTTCCTTGCCAGTGCCTGCAATAAATACAGAAGCATTAACTTTAGAAGGAAAAATGTGTCCTGATAATTAAGAGATCATAGTTCCACTCATCAACATTCAAAGTCCAAGGAAGAAAATTATTTACCAAATTGATGCAGTTCTTTATATGTTAAGCAGTTCTTTATTAATTATTATTATTATTATTATTATTATTATCATCATCATCATCATAATTGCTGTTGTTCTTGTTATTATTACTATTATTATCATTTTTGGTGTTGTTGTTTGTAGCGAGATGACATTTGGGAGGTCCTGGTTTCAAACCCACAGAGTCGATTAACCAAAGTCCCCCACCCTGCGCTTTTCTTCGAATGATGGGTTGGATAATTGATCTGCGAATTTTCCTAATGTCCATTTCATACTACATTTCTTTCCCTCGTCTTCATCAGCATAGAGAACATCAGGCTTATCACCCATCCCGGAGTCGTCCTCAGTAGTCTAGGGGTAACATACAGGTCTCGAGTTTCCAGGGTCGAGAGTTCAAACCTGGGGTAGGGCGATGGATTTTTTTCGGATGTAAAAGTACTTAGCATGGCTTACTTCGGAAGAGAAGTAAGCCGTTGGTCCCGTGTCGTAGATTTACGGCACGTAAAAGAACCTCAAGCCTGATAAAGACATCTCTGAGCTTTCACGTCCGATATAGAATGGGACGCCGAGAACCACAGCAGCTAAAGAGCATCCAAAATAACACTAAATTTAATATCCTAAATAGTTATGATCCAGAATTTTTTGTTCCTCGGCAAGCTTCTCACCCAAGGGTTTGGCTCGTAAGTCCTTGGGGTTTTAAGTCCTGCAGGAACCCAATCCATCAAAGATTGTGTAATTTCATTTCTCCATTTCCACAATAAGTATTTTCTTAGATACAGCGTGTCACATCTGTCCTCCATTTTTCCCTACAGGAATAATTGTGATTTGTGCTCTATTATCATGGTGTTCTAATTCAGTCTTCGTTCTCAGGTTTCTCTTAGGAGCAAGAGGGCTATAAGATGGTTCCTAATACCTACGGGCTAGAAAGATCCGCAGTATTTTTTTTTTTTTTTTTACTTTCTCAATACGTACTATGTACATAGTGTATAGAGAAGGTATTGCACTCCACCAAAAAATTCAACACCGAGATTTCACCGGAAATATATGTTTTAGGGTCCCCTGTATCCAAAAAAATGTATTTTCACAAAAAGGCCCGTGTGTGTGTGTGTTTCCGTGTGTCTGTGAACACGATAACTCAAAAACGAAAGGTCGGTAAAATACCAAACTTGGTATTTAAGTTTAGTATCTTCCAGGGATGCGACACAAGATTTTGAGAAAAATCCCCCCACCCCAAACTACCCTTTACACGGAACTTTTTTCGAAAATTTTGATTTTCTCAAAAATGGCTCTAACGATTTTGATTAAAATTTCGTATATTAAAGGTATTTACCTGACAAGTAAAATGCATATTTTGAATTTTCTGGGAATAGCCTCTGAAGACTACTTTATTCTGGGTCAATTTTACGGAATTTTGCATAACTGCTAAACCGTAAGAGTCGGACAAAAACTTACCACACAACAAATGAGCACTTTAAAACACACAATTATGTTATATACATTTTTTTTCGTGGAGTTGATTGTTTTTTAGATATACCTTGTTTTTGGTTTCAGCTTTCAAAAACATACTTTTTACATACAGGAGTTTAACAATCCCTGTCCATACAAACAAAGGAACTTCAGTCACGTAGCAACCAGCTTTTGACTATCTCTTTAACCTAGGGTAAGTATTTCGCTTCTACTTACAAGGAAGCAAGTAATAAGACTATTTCTACTTATTGTTTCTTAATCAGCATGAAGTAAGTAGAAGCATAGGCTTTTTAACAATAATTTGTTACAGAGATATAGAGATAGTCATGTGAATGGAACACATCAGATTTTTTTTTTATTGTAGCTTAACGTCCTTTAACCCGGTTGATCATATCGAACAATGAATGAAATTGGTGAAATGGTATTCAAATGATCTCGGAGTCTATGGAGCTTAAAGTTACTCGACATTCGTCTCCTCAGGATAGGGGAAAACCCAGAAAAAAACCTTACTCATCCTAAGCGAGATTCGAACTCACGGTCTGTTGAATGTGAGGCAGACACGCAACACCACACTGCCCAGACGGGCAGCTGAAAGTTAATGCAATGATGCAAGAATAAAGTTTATTGACCGTTAAGCTGTTTTACAACATTGCAATTGGTATCGTCAAGTACGTAAATTATCAAATTACAAAATTGTAGCTTTAAACAATTATTTACACCATTTAAAACAGTTGAATATATTTGCTATTTGCATAATGAACTATTGAATTGGTTTAATTGTGACTGTTGTCGTTGAGTTACCCTGTAGTTCGGATCCTCCATTTCGAAACTCAACGGAAAACCCTCGGTCTATTTATTGTGTTTTCTGAAATATTCGGTCAATCTTTAAGCGATGAAGGAAGTGACCGATTTTTGCGAAGTTTAAAGGATTTGTAGGTAGTGGTGCCAACAGCGGTTACACATGAGAGAGAGTAAACAGCTTCTTCTCTTACTAAAACGTTTATGAACTCGCTAATGAGAATAGGTATAAACAGTGAAAACTCGTATCGAACTGAATAGATTACTATACCTTCTCTACTTACTATTTACTTACGTTGTATATACGTGCTAGAGAGAGCAAAAATAAAGAATGGAAAAAAATAACGTTGTGTTCCAATCGCATGATTTTCTCCGCCTGTTCTGAAAACTATTCTTACAAAGAATTATTATTTTATCTACATCATGCTAATCGAGTTAAACATTAACATAAATTGTATTATTACTTGCTTCCTTGCAAGTAGAAGGGAAATAAGACAATATACTAGGCTATGCGATAGTCAAATCCTTTCAAAGCTGGTCACTATGGAAATAGTTGAAATTCCGTTCTCTTTAAATGCCTGAAGTAAAACAGAGGCTATTCCCAAGAATTTCAGGATATATATTTGGCCTGTAAATATCTATAATATACGGTATTCTAATTAAAATCGTTAGAGCCATTTTTGAGAGAAAAAAAAAGTCGATTTTTTCCATGTAAAAGGTAGTTTTGGAGATGTAAATCAATTCAATTTCTTTTGATAGTGTTTAACGCCCGCTTTCAAAATAAATTGAATTGATTTACATCTCCAAAACTTCATTTTACATGGAAATAAATCCGATCCCCCCCCCCCTCAAATTGGTTCAAACGATTTTAACAGGTATTGCATACTGGGACGCGACAAGTACATTTATTTACGCAGTAGGTCAATATAATTTTTGGGAGCCTTCCTTAACTGTACGCGGAAACGTTGAATGCTCAGAGGAAAAATTTGAGTTTTCCATTCGCAGACTTTCTCTACTTGTTCTGCAAACTATTCTTACAAACTATTATTCTATCTAATTCAAGCAAATCAAGATAAACATTACCACAAATGGTATTCCTACTTGTTTAGTTCCTTGTAAGTAGAAGGGAAATAAGAAAATACACTAGGCCAAAACTATAGTTAATTGTTTTAAAAAGTACTTGTTATGTGATTGAACCTGCCAGCAGTAATTCAAAAGAAAAAGGAATGACACATTTTAATTTGAGAAAATTATGAATATTTTAAAATTCAAAAGAAAAAGGAATGACAAATTTTAATTTGAGAAAATTATGAATATTTTAAAATTGAAACAAATAACAAAAAAATATCTGGGAAATAGTTAACCCCCAAAAAATGTATATCACATAAATTGTGTGTTTTAACAAGACCTACATTTTGGAATTGTAAGTTTTGTCTATCTCTTATGGTCTGTAAGTTATGCAAAATTCATCCTGAATGAAGAAATATTCAGAGGCATAACATTCAAGATATACATTTTATTTTCCATGTAAGTAAATACCTTGAATATGTGGTATTTTAAACAAAATCATTAGTCATTTCGAGAATTTTTCACAGTAAAGGATAGATTGGGGTGGGAGATCTTCAAAATGTTCGTTTCACATTCTTAGAATATACATAACTTAATTGTTAAGTTTTAAATTAAACAAGCTTTTCGTTTTTGAGTTATATTGTTCACAGACATACATGCGCGCACACACACTACACAGCGCGCGGACCTTTTTCTAAAATGCTTTCTTTCTTCCCTAAAGCATGTCTTTCCAGTGAAATCTCCGTACCGAATTTTTAGTGGAATGCAATACCTTCTCTGCCTATGTACTTACCAAGTACTAAGTAGAGAAAGTAAAACACGGCAAGATGGATTCAGCCGTAACAAGAAGCAGACGGTCAAGGAGAGAAGCAGACCAGACAAGAAGTATTTACGGTCAAGGAGACTCATTATCGCCTGTAGTAGTGAAGAAAAGGAAGTGGTATAATTTCCTCCATTGTTTTAGGTCACCTACTATATTTAGATACATAATTAATTTAGGCACATTAGTAAATTATGCAATTCATTTTTACTTTCGCTAACTTACGAGGGACGTTTTTTTTTTTTTTTTTTTTTTTTTTTATTACTAAAAGTCTTATACACTTATGGTTACTTAAAAAAAATGTTGCCACCAATGAAGCAGCCCGGAACCCCTATCAATGCAGCTGTTTATTGTGAAACTTTACGTTTGCAGAGAGCCATTCAAAACAAACGAAGAGGAATGCCGACTTCAGGAATTGTGTTGATCCATGACAACCTCGTCCACACACTGCTGGCACAACCCATCGGCTCCTTGAACAATTTCAATGGGACATTTTCGATCATCTGCCGCACTGTCCTGACCTGGCACCCAGCGACTTTCACCTTTTCCCTGAACTAGGAGGGCAGCACTTTTAAACCAACGAAGATCTTCAAAACAACGTCAATGCTCATTTGAAATCATTGACGGCAACATTTTTGAAGCGGGTATTGCAAAGCTAGTGCATAGGTACGATAAATGTACCAATCTTTTCGGTGATTATGTTGAAAAGTAACAATAATAGTACAAAACTTTTAGTAATAAAATAATTGCTTTCCATGAACTTGTCTTTTATTTATAGCCTATCGGAGGTTAAAAAAAAAAACAAAAAAAAAAAAAGGCCCTCGTATATATACAATGTACATAGAGAAGGCATTGTATGCCACCCAAAAATTGGATACCGAGATTTCACCTGAAATATGTTTTGACACCCCCTGAATTAAAAAAAAAAAAACATTTTTACAAAACGGGTGTGTGAGTGTGAAAGGAGAGAGAGAGAGAGAGAGAGAGAGAGAGAGAGAGAGAGAGAGAGAGAGCAGCATTACTCAAAAACGAAAAATCGGTTAAATACCAAGCTGGTGTTTTAAGTTCAGTATCTCCCAAGGATGCGACACGAAGATTCTCAAGAAAATCCACTCTCCCCAAACTACCTTTTTCATGGACATTTTTTCGAATTTTTTTTATTTCCTCAAAAATGGCTCTAACGATTTGATTTAAATACCGTATATTAAAGATATTTATATGACGTATAAAATGTAGATCTTGAATTTTCTTGGAATAGACTCATTCTGGATGAATTTTGCGTAACTGGTAAACCGTAAAAAAATAACAAAAACTTGCTGCACAAAAAATGTAGACACTCAATTTATGTCATTTACATCTTTGTTGCGGATGTAACCGTTTCCGAGATATTCCTGTTATTGGTTTCACTTTTAAAATGTTTATACCTACTCTTCTCAGACAGAAAGTCGCCCATGAATCTTTGTTTTATTTCTGGCCAAGCAATGAAACAAATTTCATTGACAATCGCATAGCGACAGTTTTTAAAATATTTGACTATCGTTACAGCATAGTGCATTCCTTTGGTTCCCTTCTACTGATAAGAAAATAAGTAATAAGAAGATTCCGCTAATGATTATCTCGATTACCATGGTGTAGAAAGAAAAATATTTTGTAAGAAGTTTGTTTGTAGAACAGCTAGAAAAAGTCATGCGAATGTAACACAGAGTTTTTTCATTTCACTTCATGTTTTCTCTACTACCTATCTATGTAAGTAGAGGAAACACTGTATTCTACCTTAAAATTCAATGTCGAGATTTCGCCGGCAATAAGATACCATGAACCCAAAAGAAAGTATTTTTATTCTCTCTACACGTACTATGTACTTAGTGTATAGAGACGGCATTGTATTGCACCCAAAAATTCAATACCGAGTCTTCGCAATAGACTTTTTAGGGTCCCCTGTAACCAAAGAAAAGCATTTTTAGAAAAAGATCCGGGTGTGTATCAGTGTGTCCGTGTGTCGCTGCACACGATAACACAAAAACGAAACGTCGGTAAAATACCAAACTTGGTATATAAGTTTAGTATCTTCCAAGGATGCGACACGAAGAGTTTGAAAATCCCCCACCCCAAACTACGCTTTGCATGGAAGATTTTTTATTTTTATTTTCTCAAAAATGGTTCTAACAATTTTGATTAAAATATCCTATATTAAAGATATTTGCAAGACAAATTAAATGTATATCTGGAATTTTCTAGAAATTTGTTATATACAATTTTTTCGTGAAGTTGATCGGTTTTGGGATATTCCTTGCTTTTAGTTTCAGTTTTAAAAAACATACTTTTCCCATACATGAATTTGTCAACTGTCGTTCGTACAAACGAAGAATGTATGACCGTCTGTGAACAGCTTAATTAAAAAACAACAGTTAGATTAAATGCCAAATCTGGAATTTTTATTAAAATACCTTAAGCTAAAGAAGTTTACATGACAAAAAAAGTCATCCCCCCAAGGACTTAGGACTAGTGCAAGCTATCTGTTCAAAATACAAATAATTGAAATTGGTTTTGTTCAAACTTGGATTTTTTTTTAAATTGTTTCATTTTTATTGCCCTCTTTAACATCTAAGGTCATATCGGGGGCTTTGCATTAGAAACAACTCGTCTGTAGGTTCTTTACGTAGGGTTTAAATCGTTTCATTTTCTCAAACACACACATATTCACTCTCACATACATATTTCCAGACTCTGTGGGGGATAGGGAATGATTCTGGTTAAAGAGAAATCCCCCGCTCCAGCCGAGAATCGAACCTGGAACCTCCGGGTGAGAAGTCAGATCGCATGCTAAAGATATTTACTTGACAAAAAAAAATGCCACCCCCAAGCACTTAGGACTCGTAACAGTCTTTCATTCAAAATACACCCAAAGAACTAAAATTGTTTTTCTGTTGATGGTTCTTTTGTAATCTGTCTGATGGAACTTATAGCTAGAAAATATAAGCCAATTTATTGGTATTATTTACGTCTTTCTTCATGCTTGCACGTTCCTGTGTTGCTATATTCTGCCGTTCTAATGGTCAAGGACAAGGTTCCTGCCACTTAAAGCGCACTAATGGTGAATTATTCCTGCTCTAAAGTGACTGGCGGGAGAACGCTCACAATCATTATCATATTTTGGAGTCCCGAGTTCGAATCTCAGTTAAGGCCAATTACCCAGATAAGAATATTCCCGAGGTTTTCTCTGATGTGGAAAAGATAAATGTCGGATAATTTTAAGCTAATTGGATCCCGGTCTCATCCAGTTTCGTTCATCGTTCGATATGGCGATATATTGGGAGTGACCCCTGTTTGTCAGAAGTACGCATTTGGTGAACGTTTGCTGACATTATACACCACGGAGAATCTAGAAGCCACAGTGTTATAATACCGTAATTCATTATTTTAAAGGTGCAAGAAAATGATAGTTTTACACGTGAAAAGAATTAATGTTAATGAACTTATTTTAAAGAAGTGATGCAAGAAAAAATAACTTTGCTAATACGTATAACGCATTCCCGAACCAGTGAGACATCGAATTAAAACTGAAAGCTTTTATTTTGGACACTCTTTTAACTGCTATGGCTCTCAGCGTTCCATAATAGGCGTGAAAGACCGCTTAATTTTGCTCAGAAGTATCTTTATCAGCATGACGTTCTTTTACGTGCCGTAAATTTTCGACACGGGACCAACACCCATAAATGTAACGCCCGAAAAAAAATCCATCGCCCCCCGCCGGGTCTGAGCCCGCGACCTTGGGAACCGGTGGCTAACATGTTACCCCCACAGAAGACGGCACCTGAGAAATTATTAAAGCTTTCTAATAACACATTATGGTGAGTAAAAGTGTATAGAAATTTATACAGATTTAAAGATAGTTTGTGCTGTTACCATCTAAACTAGAAATGTCATGTTTGTTACTAATGTGAACTAGAAATGCCACCTTCTCTAGTGCTCTAATTAGAGTTGCCGAAATATTTACACTCACAACCGCCTCGAGAGTGATCATTTCTGGACTATTGTTCTATTCTCTACGTATGGCTATTGCTATATAGAGCATAATAAAACTAAACTTCGGCATTTTATCTTAATATAAAATATGAGACATGAAAATAAAAGTTCTTGAGTCCCTAATATTAAATGTGAACAAGAATATGCAGTGTGGGTTATGCATCATAAATTAAAATAGGCTTGTACAGAAGACAAAATTTAAAACCTTAAAAATAACCTTTTTTGCAGGGAATAAATTGATACGTGCTTACTCTGATATTCCTTAGTAGTGAGCGAGTTATTCTGCATTTTTCAAATCTACAGGTAACTGCGTCTGTTCTAAAGTTTAAAAAATTAACTTTTATTAGATATCAGCTGCATAATTTAGGCGCACACAACACTTCGAGAATCAGCCGTTTTTCTCAAGGGTTTTCTTTTACATAAAAAATAATGTAATTAATAACTTGAACTATGCGTTTCTGTCGTCGCCCTCTTCGTTTTATTTTCGAAAACACTAACTCGCAAACAAGTTAGTGTTTTGATTTTGTCACTAGTACGCAGTAATGTAGCTAGAAATAGTCACCGACATTCAATTGTTATCTAATAGTACAGTATTGCATATTATGGATTATTTATAAAATGTATAATGTACTAACCTCTGTAGAAGACTGGAATTTCATCATCTTCTTCCATGATTGCGTTTTTCAAAGCTTTCTGTAAGGAAACACTACCTCTACTACCACCATAGTCCATGTTGCGTTTGTCAATTAAATATTTAGGTAATCAATTATGACGGTTATGCAGTTGGTAACAAGTAACTGTAATTCACGCTTGTTACACAACACTGCTTCGTTTTCTTCAGTCGAAACGAGCAAAGAAAACTTTAATGTCAATACGTTGTTAGCCACTACTGCAGATAAAGTGAGGCAGACATCCTGTGGTTGACCAGGAAATTCCGGTACGGTATACTTTGCTCCATCTCTCCGCTCCACTAGAAGGAAGGTGGGGGCAGATAAAAGTGTGCGGTATTTTCCGCGTTCTACTGGCTGCCTCCAATATTCATGTTGTTCTGAGAATTTGGTGCGTGTGAACTGCGGGGTACGCTTAAGATTGTCATATGATATATCTACACTAATGGGAAATGTAAATATTAATTCTCTGAGGAACGGCGGTTGATTTGGAAATGGAAGCCCTGAGAGGGAAGTTTTATATTCCACGAATTTTCGTTTAGATTCATCGTCGATATTCTGTTTATCAGATAAAACACTTATCACCATCCTAAACCCACCCTTAAATGCATTTTGTTTCTTATTTTTTATTCTCTCAAAAATGGTTCATTAAAATACCATTTCTGAATACTACACGGGAATAACGATCACGATACAGTTTGGAAGATTTTCAGAAAATTGAATTTTAGTTTAGGGACATTATCAGAATTTAATTATAAATAATTCTGAAAATATTTTTCCTAAATTGTTGGCTAGTTTATATATCTATGCTTAGGGTGCTGTTATCGTGAGAAAGGTTATTGTTATGATACTATATACTAATCTTACTTATAATAATAATAATAATGCATCACAACAAACTGTCTCAACAGAAATGTTTACAATTGTTAAGCTTTGCCCATGAGGCAACCTTGCAATGAAGGGAGCTTTATAATAATAAAAAATCAGCTAACTAATATTATTCTAAACAATGTTATTCCAAGACGATTTACAACAAACAGCGTTCTGAAACTTATTCCAAATGAGATTACAACAATGAAACGTAAATGTGAAATGTAATTAAAATGTGTTAACTGGATGGCCATTCCAGAGGAACAATAAAATTCCACTTAGATCATTCCATTTTCGAGCAAAAATGTAAACTTTGAATTAGGTACGTGGATGTCATATTTCTGAAGTAGATACAAGTTTTACTCTCTGAAAATTCCTCATTCCTACACAAGAGGCAATGAACGCTAAAACTTGGTCTCGGGTGGACTTTGATCATGGTTTCCGTCAATATAATATGTACTCAGGATATTTGTATAACAAACAAAATGTATTTTTAAAATTTTGTGTGAATAGTTCATAAAATCTTCTCCATTCTGAATTATTATTGCTAAACTTCGTTTTGCCGAGTAGATCATATCGGATAATGAATTAAATGAATAAATAAGCCCGATGTCCACCCTCCATTTACCTTCGCATCAGAAAAACCCCCTTAACCTGGTAAATTATCCTAACCGAGATACAAACTGGGGACTTCTTGAATAACCCTGCCATTCTTCCCGTAAAAAACGGAACAATCCCCCTTTTTTTATTCCTGTGTTCCGTATCCCGATAATTACTTTCTCTACACGTAGTTATGTACATAGTGTATAGAGAAGGTATTGTATTGCACCCAAAATTTGATACCCCGAGATTTCACCGGAAATATATGTGTTGGGTCCCCCTGAATAAAAAAAAAAACATTTTTAGAAAAAGGTCCGTATGTGTAAGTATATTGATAGCATAGCTCAAAAACGAAAAGACCGTTAAATACCAAACCTATTTAAGTTTGGTATCTTCCAAAGATGTTACACGAAGATATTCAAGAAAATCCCCCTACCCCAAATTACCCTCTATACGGAAAAATTTCGAAAATTTTAATTTTCTCGAAAATGGCTCTAACGATTTTGACTTAACTATCTTATATTTAAGATATTACAATCCAAATAAAACGTATAACTAGAATTTTCTGGGAATAACCTCTAAGGACCTAGTCTGGATGATTTTTATTGAATTTTGCATAACAGATAAACCTAAGAGATAGACAAAAACTTAACTACAGAGAAAATGTAGATGGCGATAAAACACACAATTTATGTCATATATTTTTTTTTTCGTGGAGTTGGCCGTTTTTTAGATATTCCTTGTTATTGATTTCAGCTTTAAAATACTTAAACTTTTCTCATACAGAGCATGGCAACGCTTGGCCAAGCAAAGAAGCAGATATCTATGCCATTGCAACCACATTTTAAAACATTTGACTGTCGGTTTAGCCTTGTGTATTCCCTTATTTCCCTCCTACTTATAAAGGAACTAAGTAATAAGACCATTCTGCTAATGTTTTAGCATTCAATACATAGAAGAGTAATCTTATAACAATAATTTAATCTTATAACAATAATTTGTTATAAGATGTAGAGAAAGTTATGTGAATGGAGCTCATCAGATTTCTTTTTTTTCTTTTTTTTTGGGAGGGGTGTCGCGAATAGGTCCCTATTTTCTTGACACCGCTTACTTAAATTAAAAACCTAACTACAATTGTTGTTATTTATTGTTGTGAGAAATGTTGAGTTAGCGATTATCTCACTTATTGTTATAATTGTTTAGCGTGTTCTGCGAACATTAAAGTTTGCCTGTTGTTTGCAGTTGACTGTTGTGCTGTTATTTTATTACTTGCCTGAGCGTAAGATATAATACCTAAAAGGAAATGCACCTTCTCTTCCATTTACAGGAAAAATAGCCTTTCCTCGAAAAGATAAAACTTAATAAAATTATGAAGTTCTCTGGAAAACTTGCAATGCAGCATTTTCGATTGCACATGCTGGGAAGAGTGATTATTCAAATCATGTTTGCTTCATTCTAATGTTAATACCATATTCAGAAAGTATTGATCAATTGATCACAACCTTTTCAAGCGTACCGTATTTTAACGAAAAAAAAAAAATGGTAGGCTTAGACACGCTAACCCCATATCTCAGAGACGGGCTGAATTAATTTTCGATAACTGTTAATCCATAAAAACTTACCTCAAAAACCTGATGAGTTCCATTCACATGATTTTCTTTACATCTCTGTAACAAATTGTTATTAAAACGCTTATTCTTTTATCTACTTTATGCGAATCGAGATAAACATTAACAGAAATTGTCTTATTACTTGCTTTCTTGTAAGTAGAAGAAATTACACTAGGCTAAAGCGATCGTCATATCTTTTAAAATCTGGTTGCCATGTCGTTGAAATCAGTTTCTTTGCATTGCCAGAAGTTGACAAAATTCCCGTGAGAAAAGTTAAGTGTTTTGAAACTGAAACCAATAACAAGGATTATCTCACAAATGGTCAACTTCACGAAAAAATGTTAATGATATAAATCGTTGGCTTAATGACATCTACTTTTGTGTTTGGTGAGTTTTTGTCTACCTCTTACGGTTTACCAGTTATACAACATTAAAAAGCCCGCTTGGGAAGTGAGGTGGTAGCGTGTCTGCCTCATAGTGAACATGTCGTTTTTTTTTTTTTTTTTTTTTTTTTTTTTTTTTTTTTTTTTTGTTGTGGTTGTCCTTATCCTGAGAAGATGAATTTCGACTAACATTAAGCTCCGTGGATCCCGAGCATCATTTCACCAATTTCATTCATCGTCCGATATGACCAACCAGGTTAAAGGACGTTAAGCTACATTAAAAAAAGGAAAGAAAGAAAGAAAAAGAAAACAACAGGAAATTCACTAATAGCTCTTCAGAGGCTATACCCAGAAACTTCAAGATATACATTGTATTTGCCATGTAAATGTCTTTAATATGCGTTAGCCATTTTTGAGAAAATCAAAGTTTTCAAAAATGTTCCATATAAAGGGTAGTTTGGGGTGAGAATATTTTCCTTAAAATTTTCGTGTGGCATCCTTGGAAGATACTAAAACAGGAACCAATTTTGGTATTTCCCGACTTTTCGTTTTTGAGTTATCCGGTTCATAGACACACGGACCTTTTTTTCTAAAATGCATTTTTGGTTTCAAGGGGCCTCAAAACATGTTTCCGGTGAAATATGGACATCGAATTTTGGGTGGAATGCAATAACTTCTCTACACACTGTGTATATAGCATGTGCAGAGAAAGTAAACATTTTAGATCTCGTCAAACTATACAATTCACCTTCATATATCAAACTATTTGTGATTGTCTCTGTGGTCGAGTTGTCAACGTTCTAGCTTCTTAACACAGGTCCCGGGTTTGATTCCTGACTGGGGTAAGCCATTTTTCTTTAACCAAATCTTTAGTTATCCTCCGTCCAGTCCAGTCCAGTGCAATTGGCAGGCTGAGGGCAGCCCGAGGTGTGCTAGACGTGTCCCTGTTCTCGGAGAGAACTTAACCACTTTCTGACGGGATTGTGGGTTTTGCAGGATGGCGAGTGTGTTTTGGGGTTGTGGAGTGACAGGAGGAGGCAAATATTGCTCCTCGACGGTTGCCTTGATGGTGCAACGGCCCTTGTGCACCGCTGGTGTGTGTTAATCAAAATGTTTGTTTTGAGGTTTTAATTTTGAATCCAAGCAACTCTTGAAGGATTATAAGGAGCTTAGCCGTAGCAGCTGTTGGTGGTGCTCCTTCGTTACCAGGGATGCCCGCAAGCCATGCGGGGAAGCCGGTATCGCCTGAAGCGGTTTGTGGGATCGCAATCCCCAAGAGACCTAACGAGGGTGCTCCGATGGAATGGTAACCCTTCGTTGAATTTTGTTGCCCGACGCCTAATCTCGTCCTCCAGGTATGGTAGACCAGAGGCTTCGTGCAGGAGTCTCGTTGGAAAGCCTCGAGGCACAGAATAGATAGTCCGAAGACACCTATTCTGTACCCGCTGAAGCAACAGCAGACTGGAGTCTGCCGCCATGCCCCAGATCTCACAGGCGTAGATTAACAAGGGGATTATGAGAGCCCTCAAAAGGCGCAACTTAAGGGGAACCGTCATCGAGGACCTCAGCATCGGGTACAATGAGGCAGCCGCCCCATTGCCCCGGCACCACAGCCCCCTGATGTGCTCTCTAAAAGTGACGCCCCTGTCAAGCTTCACCCCCAAGTAGGTGATGGTGTTGGTCCATTGTATCCTTCGTCTGAGGTACGTAAATGTGGGGAAGTTTGCGGGAAAGCGGCGCTTGGTGAAGAGAATAGCGTGGCTTTTCTCCGGATTTATGGACAATCGCCAACGCTCGCACCACTCTTGGATGAGGCAGAGGTGTCTCTGAATGGGGTTGAAGGCTCTGCGTGGGTGTTTGTACAGTATAACAGCACGTCATCAGCATACTGGGCTATGTTGACTTGCTGCACTGTTGGTAGGTCGGCCATGTAGACGCTAAAGAGCGTGGGGGAAAGTACAGAGCCTTCGGGGACTCCGCCTCTTATTGGCCTAGGTGATGATTTGTGTCCCGCAACTGAAATTACAAAATATCTGTGTTTAAGGTATGAGTGTAGTAGGTGTATGATGTGTGTCGGGAGCTCCAGTCGGATGAGTTTGAGGAGAAGACCCGCGTGCCAGGTCGTAGAGAAGGCTTTCTCCACGTCCAGCGACACCGCCGCAGTGTAGGCTCTGTCCTGGAAACCCACTCTCAGTAGTTGCTGGGGTGTAGAATGCCCAGGACGAAAACCAAACTGGTGATCTGGGATGGCTTGAATGTCGCCCAAGAGAGGGGACAAGCGGACTAGTATTAGCTTCTCGAAAACCTTCGAGAGAACTGATAGGAGACTGATGGATCGGTAGTTGGATGGGTGTAACGGGTCTTTCCCCGGCTTCAAGATGCATATCACCCGGGCCTCCCTCCACTCGCGTGGAAAGTAGCACAAGGTGAGGCACATGTTGAAAACCTTGGTTAGAAAGAGTACCGCCTTGATGGGAAGGCATTGGAGCACGGCGGAGGTTAGTCCGTCAGGACCCGCTGCCTTTTAGGGGTTGAGACGCCGGAGTGCACCCTGGAGTTCACTGGGTCGGATGACGTGAATTCGGTCCGCCTCGTCGGGTGGACGTCGAAGGTATCGACGCACCTCCCGCCGAGCACGGTCCGAGAAGTCTTCGTCATGGGGGTCTTCTCGTGGCCTCATAGTCCTTTCGAGGTAGTCAGCGAACACATCGGCTTTGGCTCGGGGTTCATAAGCCAGGCCTTGGGTGCCTTGGATTGGGGAGGTGATTTGACCTCCGCGGTGTCGGAGAGCTTTGGCAATCCTCCACACGTCGACATCCTCGAGCCTCAAGCAGGTCATCGTCTCCTCCCACGCTCGCACCCTGTGCTCGCGTAGTCGGGTCCGGACCTCTCGGCGTAAACGCCTCAGGAGTGCTCGGTTATGTGGCGTGCGGTGACGCTGGTAAAGTCTGCGGGTAGCCCAGGAACGGCGTACGAGCAGATGGAGTTCAAGGGGAAGGACATCCGGGTGTAGAGGTGCTGGGATGTGAACGGTTAGGTTATGGGCAGTTCGCACCACGATGGAGGTAAAGGATTGGACCGCAGCCTCTAGGGATGGGATGTCTGTGATCCTAGGGTTCGGCGGGATGGAGTCATTGAGGCAAACCCTGACGCATTCCCAGTCAACGTCGCGGTTATGAACCGAGACGTCATGACTGGCAACCCGTGTGTTAACCTCAGCTAACACGGGATTATGATCGGAATGAAGTGCGTTGATCGAAGTGAGAGATGTATGAAAAGGGAATTGTTTGATGATCGCGAAGTCAATAACGGATGCCCGTCCTTCACCTCGTGGATGGTGTGTGGGTTGCCAGGGGCCCTCTACTCTGAGTTGAGGGTCCGCATCTATCATGCGTAAGATATCATTGCCTCGGGCGTCCGCCCGGGGGCCGCAATGCCAACGCGGATGTTTGGCATTGAAGTCCCCGGCCAGGATGACATTAGGATGAAGGGCTAGGATGGAAAGGTAATCGTTTAGTACGAACTGCCTATGGGGTGGTGGTAGACACCAGTAAAACTTCCGTACCGCCTAGGTCAACACAGACAGCCGTGGCTTCCATGGTTTGAAGAGGCGGGAGCTGGATGGGTTTGTGGACTACCCTGTTTCTCACGAAGATCGCTGTGCCACCTCCTCGGCGGCCCACACGATCCACTCTGAGGCAGTTGTAGCCCGGAAATCGGAATGAGGTGTCTGGACGGAGATGAGTCTCGCTGACCAGCACGAGGTCTAGGGCAAATGAGCCGGCAAAATGTTGGAGCTCACTCCCCTGACCGTTCAGGCCACACGCGTTCCAGAACGCGAATCGGAAAGAGGTACGAGACCTATTTCGATTCGCTACTCTGGGCGGTCTGGACGATCATGGTCAGGAGGGCAAGTCGCTCCATGGCGACAGCCATCTTTGCGGCTGGGTCTGTGGCATATAGGAATCTGACCAGCAGATCACAGATGCGCCGGCCGTGGTTCAGCAAAAGCTGCTGTATCCATGCCATCACATCCGACATCTGCAGGACAGGAGGAGTGGTGGGGGTGATGTTTCTGGGAGAGGGTGTGGGAGGAGTGCGTCGGGGCGCTGGCACGCCGCCAGCCGCCTCCTGCCCCTGCTGTCGCTCGGGTACGGGAGTACCGTTCCCTTGCGTAGCCCTGGGGGAGAAGTTAGGCTGCCTGGTTGGCCATCGCACCTTAGCTTGGGTGGGGCGCTTTTGATTAGGGTTGGCTGGAGCTTCTTATTTGCGTGGGGGTTGGTTTGTGTTGTTACCACCCCGTGGCTTCGCAGGGCCACGCTCAGCCCTTTGCGCCGTAGTGGTGTTGATGGCTATCCTTTGTTGCGCCGGCTGTCTTGCAGGAGGGGCAGGTGCAGTTGTTGGCGCCTCTGGGCGCTGATTGGCGACAGGTGCTGATCTTGTGACCTGCTGTAGTTCTGGCGGCGGTCTCCTGGCCGCTATGACAGCGATCCTCTTAGGACAGCCACTATAACAAGCGATATGTTCGCCACCACAGTTTACGCAAATCGGCTTCGCGGTGGGAGCTATCTCGCAGACCTCTTTAGGGTGGGCGCCTCCGCACCTTAACCAGCGCAGGTTACGGAAGCAGAAGTGACTGGACTGGTTAAACCCCAGGCACCGGTGACATTGAGGGGGCCCGTCAGAGCCCTTGGAAGGTTCAATTTTGACCCTGAGGTAACAGATGGCGGTGACGCCATCTATCTTGGCCTCAGGGTCATTGGCCCGCTCCACTACTACGAGGAAGAGGGGGAGGGGAGATTTGGGGCCTTGCCCATCTGGAGCGGACCTGGTGAGCTGCTTCACCAGTCTTGGGGTGATGCCCTGGCGGATGAGATCTGTCGAGATATCCTCCTCCGAGGTGTCGACTAGTAGGCCACGAATGACCCTGCGAAGGTCACGGGACTTGTCCAGTCCAAAGGTAAAATGAGGAACACCTTTCCTGTTGAGGGCTTGCAATATGACGTTATAATCCTCCAGAATCTTCGCCTGGAAGACGTAGCGGTGCTTGTTCTTCCGAACCGTGCACTGACTCGATAGGGATGGCATTACCTCTTTGAGGAAGCCTACCAACCGCTTAAAGTCGTCCATGATAATCGGTTGAACGTGCCTCCTCGACCCAGGGTTCTGGGCGGGCCCAGAATCACTGGGGCGGGAAGTTGTCTGGGATTGGCCAGAGGGCACGCCCTCTGCAATCAATCGGGTTCGCCTCTTCTCCTTCCTCGAGGCCACTACACGAAAATCATCCTCTCCGTCTGTGGAGAGGCCGGAAGAGGACTCCTCATGATCTACCATCATGGAGGATGAGTGGTACGACAAGACCGAGGTCCTGCCGCTGTGGTGTGAAATGTTACTGCACACACTGGCACAGTCATCGTCGGAGTCAAGCTCCGGAATTTGGCCTACACGTGAAACTGGTTCGCGCGGGAGGCCCTCGTTGGTAGCTTGCTTGGACGTGTCCAGACAGATGACCTTGCCTTTACCGCCTTGGCGTTCCTGGCTAGATCTCTTTTTGCCCTCTACAGTAGCAGGGCCACTGGAGGGCAGGGTGGCTGCACCAGTGCTGGTGCTGGCAACTGCCGTTGCTTCATCACAGGCAGGCCCGCTTGGGGCTTTGCCTTTGGATGGTTTGGTCTTGGTTCGGGTCATTGTAAACAGGGACATTTGCCCTGCACCCTAGGGTGCAGTGTACAAAAATCACACCTCGGTTTACCCTCACCTGCAGGCAGCAGGGGCTGAGAAGCAGGCCGAAACAGAGGGCCGGACGCTTATATAAGCGCGCCTTACCCGACCTAGTAGGCCAGGTGGCTGTGACCTTGATTCGGCAACCCGCTGCCTGTGTACTTCCGATGGTCTGGAAGTACTCTCCGCTCTTTAAGGAGTGGTTGGCCGGGTCACCTAAAGCTGCCCAGTAGGGTCGCTTACAGTTGTGGTGGCCGACCAATCAGGGTCCTCGGTGTTTGAAGCTGGAAGATGTTAGTCGCTTATGCTTCTCTGGTTGTCCGAAAGAATTTCTGGATAGCAGGCTTCTGCTTTGCTGGCGCTAATAAGCACCTAAAATGGCCTAGAAGAACAGGAGCTGCAGAGATGACCTCTCTCGTCCGCTCTCTCCCGTGGAAATCGAAACTGAAAACGAAAACCATGTGAAACCGCCATAAATAGGATCGAAACCTTTATCCTCCGTAGATTCTGGAAGTGCCTATAGAGACATGCTAATGCTTGTATTTCGATAGCATGCGCGCCTAGCGGTAGGAGTGGGAAAGTTTTTGCGGGCTGGAATATAATTACTGAACGCTATTCCTCGCATTCGTTCAGAGTAGACGTAGAGAATTTGAGATGTGGCTACTGAAACTAATTTGCGATCGAGTGTAGTATGCGTTGGATCTAGGAAAATAAAATGGGGGTCGTAATTTTTCAGTTCTTCCGCCTTAAAAAAAAGGCATAACTCTTCAAATCAGTCCAGTATTGCTTGTCTTTATTGCTTTTCGTTTGGAACGAGAAAATTTCTTTTCAGGGGGACAATTTTACTTTCTCTAGCGCCTATGTACAGGGTACATAGTTAGAGAAGGTGCCTGCTGTATTCCACCCAGAAATTCGATATCTAGATTGCGCCGGAAATACATGTTTTGAGGCACCCTGAATAAAAAAACAAAACAAATTCAGAGAAAGGTCAGTATTTTTATGTGTTTCTCTCTCTCCTCTCTCTCCCTCTGTCAAAAACCAAACGTCCATTAAACACCAAACTTGGAATTTAAGTTTAATATCCCCGTGGGATGCATCATGAAGAGTTTCAAGAAAATCAATCCATCCCAAACTATTCTTTACATGGAACATTTTTCGAAAATTTTTATTTTATTTTAATGGCTCTAACAATTTTGATTAAACTGCCGTATATTAAAGATATTATAAGTCAAATAAAATGTTATCTTGAATTTTCTGGGAATATCCTCTGAAATCTTCATTCTGAACTACTTTTGTATAACTGATAAACTCTAAGCGATAGACAGAAACTAAAACCACACAAAATGTGGATCTCGTCAAAACACACCATTTATATCCTTTACATTTTTATTGAAGAGCTAAGCGTTTCTGATATATTCCTTGTTATCAGTTTTAATTTTATATATATATATATATATATATATATATATATATATATATATATATATATTTGCATAAAGGAAACATCCGTGTTTCTTTTGTTTTACTCCGAGCCATGCAAATAAGGGAATTTCAATTACAATCGCAAAGTGACAGCTTTTAAAAGATTTGATTATTGCTTTAGCCTAGTGTATTCCCTTATTTCCCTTCTACTTATAAGAAACTAAGTAATAAGGCAATTTCTGCTAA
Organism: Hymenopus coronatus; assembly: GCA_030762935.1. Classification (NCBI taxonomy): domain Eukaryota; kingdom Metazoa; phylum Arthropoda; class Insecta; order Mantodea; family Hymenopodidae; genus Hymenopus; species Hymenopus coronatus. The sequence goes on along the minus strand of CM060898.1, from coordinate 80,488,270 downwards.
TTATTATTTCGATTAGCTAAAGTAGAAAGAGGAATAATCGTTTGTAAGCAGTTTGCAAGTAATACACGGAGAGAAAGACGTTTGAATGGAACATATTAGAATTTTTGTATGTATAATTATACCCAACGATTGAACTTGTATTATTAGGTACTCTTGCAAGACCACAGTTGGTCGTCTCCTTAGCGCGCTGGTAGCGCGGTTGCTTGCCAAGCGGGAGATCTGCGTTCGATTTCCGGTACCGGATAGGGAATTTTCCTCTGCTGGGAGACCTTGTCCAGGGTGCGTGCGTGCGTGCTTGCGTGTCTGGTAAGCTCGTGGTGAGCCTAGGTGTTGTTGCTGTGTACCTACCCTGGTAAGGGTTTAACCACAGGAATGAGGTGAAGGTTGAGGTTTTAATTTTGGAGGTTTCGAGTGTTGGTGTTAAGGAGGTAGCACTGGTAGGCTCCTCGAGCGGTTGCATTTTCAGGAGCAGCATCCTTTCCTCTGCTCCGCTGGTGTTTATTTTTTTTTTTAATTATGGTGGTGAACTTTTGATAGACCTCCCCCAATGGGAGGGGGGAATGCTTTATTCAGCTATTACGCTGTTGGCTGGTTTAAAGCCGTTGTTACCGGGGGTGCCCACAAGCCATGCGGAGAACCCGAACCGCCTCTTTCGGCGTTCAGAGGGTAAGTACTCCCCCAGAGATCTGACAAGTGCGTTCTCATGGTCGCCCAATCTGGCGTAGAATTTTTGAGCCCGGCGCCTAGTAACATCTTCCACATATGGGAGGGCCGAAGCTTCATGTAGTAGCCTCGAAGAGAAACGTCGACATACAGAATATATGGACCGGAGTCCTCTATTCTGTACCCGCTGTAACCAGAGAAGCCAGGAGTCTGCTACCATACTTCGCAGGCATAGAGCATCAGGGGGACTACAAGCGTCTTGGAAAGGCGTAACTTTAAGTGAACCGGCATCTGGGAGGCCAGCACAGGGTAAAGGGAGGCTACCGCCCCCTTCGCCCTGTCCGACGTTCCCCGCACGTGTTCACGAAAAGTTAGGCCCTTATCAAGAATGACGCCCAAGTATTTGATGGAATTCCCCCACTCTATCCTTTGGCCCTGATAGGAAAAGTTGTATATCTGGTTTATTGCGGGGCGTTTTCTGGAGAATAGAACAGCATGACTTTTGCTCGGGTTAACGGACATCCGCCACTGTCTGCACCAGTCCTGAACGAGACGGAGGTGTCTCTGTATGGGGTTGAAGGCTCTGCGTATGTTCCTGTCAGTGCGGTAGAGCAGGACGTCGTCGGGGACTCCGCCTCGTAGGGGTTCTGGTGTAGATGTTTGCCCCGCAACTGCAACTACGAAGGTGCGTTGGTGTATGAAGCTGTGATTGATGTTGATTAACTGTGTATGGAGGTCAATCTGGATGAGTATATACATGAGACCCTCATGCCAGGTGGTTGAGAAGGCCTTCTCGACATCCAAAGATACCGCTGGCGTGAAGGTCCGTCCTGGAACCCCAGGGCGGCAGCCTCCACCACCCGCAGCAGCTGTTGGGTTGTCGAGTGCCCAGGACGGAATCCAAACTGATGGAGAGTGATGGCTTGAATGTCGACTACCTGCGGCGACAAGCGGTGTAGTACTAACCTCTCGAAGACCTTTGAGAGGGTGCGTAGGAGGCTAATGGAGCGGTAGCTGGAAGGAAGTGCAGGGTCCTTACCAGGCTTCAAAATGCACACCACCCGTGCCACCTTCCACTCGCGCGGAAAGTGGCCTAAGGTGACGCACATGTTGAATACCTTGGTGAGGAATAGCACTGCTCTGAATGGAAGGTTGCTGAGCATGACGGGTGTCAGCCCGTCCTGCCCGCAAGCCCTTTTGTTGTTGAGACGCCGGAGTGCGCCTTGGACTTCACTAGGGCGCATGATTGGTAGGGGGTTCTCCGCTTCATGAGGCTGTTCCCGCAAGTAGCGGTCAACTTCCTCATGAACACGGGCAGTGAAGAGTACGTCCTGGGGGTCCTATCTCGGCCTGCAGGTGTCCTCTATGTAGCTCGCAAGCACATTTGCTTTGGCTTGTGGTTCATAAACAAGGCCAAGATTGCCTTGAAGCGGGGAGTGGTACTGATTACGTTGGCGTCGGAGGCTTTTTGCGATACGCCAGACGTCGCCACCCTCCAGGTCTTGCACGGCCATTGTGGCCTCCCACGTTTGCAGACGGTGCTCGCGTAGTCGGACACGAACCTCCCGACGGAGGTGCCGCAAAAGACCTCGATTGTGTGGCGTCCGGTTCCGCTGGTATAGCCTGCGGGCTGCCCAGGAACGGTGGATAAGGAGTTCAAGTTCTAGGGGAAGGACATCTGTATGAGGTGTTGGTGGGGTGCGAATGGTGAGGTTGTGGACCGTTCTTACTACTGTGGTAGTGAAGGTTTGGACTGCTGTCTCTAGGCTGGGTATGTCAGTGATTTTAGGGTTGGGTGGAATAGATGCGCTGAGGCAATCCTTTACGCATTTCCAGTCGATTTCTCTGGTGTGTCCTGAGAAGTCGTGGCTGGCAACCCTGGTGCTGATTTCTGCCAACATGGGATTGTGATCGGAATGAAGTGCTGCGAGTGAAGTGAGCATGAGATGGAAGGGGTAATGTTTGATAATCGCAAAGCCGATGACTGATGGTTGTCCTCGACCTTGCGGATGGTGTGTGCGTTGCCAGGGGCCCAGAACTCTTAGCTGGGGATCCCTATCAATTATGCGAATCATTGCATTGCCTCTAGGATCCGTGCGGGGGCCCGAAAGCCAGCGCTGGTGTTTGGCATTAAAGTCCCCGGCGAGGAATACGCTAGGATGGAGGTTGAAGAAGGATTGGTAGTCAGCAGGTAAGAACGGCCTACCGGGAGGGTGGTAAACAGAGACTATTACTACCTCCATTCCTCCGAGCTCAACACACACTCCCGTCGCCTCAAGGGCTTGCAGGGGCGGAATGGGAATGGGTTTGTGGACCACGTTTTGCCTCCCAAGAACCGCGGTGCCGCCTCCAGGGCGGGGCACCCGGTCACTGCGATGGCAAACGTATCCAGGACGCAAATGTGTTTCCGAAACTAGAATTTGGTCCAGGGCATAATGGGCAGCAAAGCGTTGAAGCTCATCCCTATGATCCCTCACTCCATTGGCATTCCAAAAGACGAATCGGAAGGAGGTGCGAAGCCTAGTTCCGTCCGCCATTTTGGTGCAATGGGGCGAGGCTGAGCTTGAAGGTGATGCCTTCAAAGAGGATCATCGCCTTGCTGGTTGGATAGGTGGTCTAGAAGTACCTGGTGAGGAGGTCCCGGATTCTCTCGGCGTGGTTCAGCAGCAGCTGCAGAAACCACCCCAGGAGGTCCGCGACATCCACAGCAGGTTTGGGTGTGGGTGTGGTTAACGTTGGTTGGTTGATTTGTTCAGGAGGTGAAGCCACCACCGCTGGTCGTTCCTTCCGGGAGACACGTCGGCACCAGTGCTAGACCGTTTGCCGCAGGCACTTCCCGTTCCGAATCGCTTTCGCGGCCAGTCCTCGGCCTCTTCAAACTGGGTTTGGGTGGTTTAGATTGGCCCTTGTGTTGTGTGGCAGGGGTGATTGGTATTTTTCCTTTTCCTGAGACCCTATTTGAGTATAAGGAGCCCCTTGGTGCTGGTGTAGGTGCCTATCTGGGTGCCTCCTGGTGTTCTGGAGGCTCCTGCCTCGGCGATGGTCTGTCCTTGGTGCTCTGGTCCGTCGATATGGTGGTTGTCTTCTGGTGCTCCTCGCTGCTCGGAGATGTAGCTGGTTTAGGCTCCAGGGGAGCTGGTCTCGACGACGCGATGACCTTCAGCCTCACACAGCAGCCTCCATAGCAAGCGATATGTTTCTTCCCGCAGTTGGCACGTTTGGGATCATCCGTCAAGAGGCGCGGGCAGACCTCTTTGGGATGCTTGTCACCACACCTAAGGCAGCGCAGTATCCGGTGACAATATTTGCTTGAGTGGTTGAAACCCAAGCAACGGTGGAATTGTGCTGGACCGCCAGGGCGTCGGGATGCTTCTATAGTGACCCGGAGATAACAGATCGAGGAAACCCGATCTATCTTTATCTCCGGATCATTTACCCGCTCCACTTTCACTAGGAAGAGGGGAAGGGGGATTTTTGTGGGCGTGCGCCCAGCTGGAGCGGGTTTGGTGAGCTGCTTCACCAATTTGGGGGTTATATCCTGGCGGATGAGGTCCTCCTCGATCTCCTTGACGGACGTGTCCGCCGGTAGGCCCCTTATGACTCTCTTAAGGTCTCTGGTTTTGTCGAGACCAAAGGTAAAATGAGGGATTTCTTCTTACTGAGCTCGCTCAGGAGGCGTGCGTAGTCCTCCGGCGTCTTTGCCTGGAAGACGTAACGGCTTTTCCTCCTTGTCACCGTACACTCCTGGCAGAGAGTTGGCATGACCATCCTAAGAAAGCCTACCACACCCTCGAAGGAGTCCACGATGATAGGTGGAATATGGCGCTTCTTCTGTCCGTCGGCGGCGGAATTGCTGGGTCCTGCACTGGTCTGGTGTGCAGGAGTTACGAGTTTCCCCTTTTTGCCCACGACAATGGAATCATCACTGACCTCGGGAGGTGCAGCGTGACTTTCTTCGTCCTGTCCCATTATGGAGGAGTGGGAGGAAAAGACCGAAGTCTTATCCGAATAAGTCGAAATGCTTGTGATCACACTGTCACAATCTGAATAGTCCTAATCGGACGATTTTCCTGAACGAATAGGAGATCGCTCTCGAGATACGCCCTTGTCAGAGGAGTCGGTCGAAACCGAACGGAGTGGAGTCCCCTTTCCGCTCTTGCGTTGTCGGGACTTCCTTGGCTTTCGGCTGCTTCCGGGCCCGGAGGCCTTGTCTGCGCGCTGGTGACACCAGTGCTGGTGCTTGGAGTTGGTTCCTGCTCCTTGGCAGGACCGCTGGGTGCCTCGCTACTGGGAGTGGGCTTCATGTTGGGTAGTGGGTGTTGGGAAAAGGTAGGTACACTTACGCTGCACACGCTGCATAGTTCACCACTCACCTACAGACAGTAGGTGCTCTTTAGCGTGCCGAAACAGAGAGCCGGACACCGAAGTGCGCCGTACCTAACCGTTGGAAAGGTGGCTGTGGCCTTGTTCGGCTGTCCGCTGCCTGCACTTCCTCTGGCCTGGAAGTCCGCAGGTTTTTGCTGATTGGCCGGTTACGCCTGAAGCTACCCAATAGGGTCGCTTCCTGTAGTGGCGGCCGACCAATCAGAATTGGACACTGCTGGTTGGAAGAGACGCTGAAGACCAGAGTCTTCGTAGTTGATGATGTTTGTGGACTGCTGCTGCTGAATGGTGCTAATAAGCACCGAACGGCAGACTTCCGTCTTCTTGGTGCTAATAAGCACCGAGGTTTACTGCAACACTGGAGACACGTCCTCTCTCGATCGCTCCTCGTCGCAGAATGTCCGAGGTGCACTCAGCCTTGATTGAGAAGTAGTGCCTGCAGCATCAACCGGCCGGGAGGAACTCGAGGCGCTGATCACATCTCACCCTCCAGCTCTGTAGCCCAATCATGACAGTCCGAGTAGCAGCGGCTGGACGTTAGCCAAGATCCCTTGTGGACTGTCCGCCATGGAGTTAAGAACCAGTCACTAATTTCAGCCGCTTCAGCCTCATGACTCTCGGAAGAATAAATAGCATTGCCACCAGAGTGCACCACTTGCAAAGCGCACGGAACCTATAGGCGTGCTCAGCTAAAAAACATGGTCACATCAATTTTTTTTTTAATACAGCTCGAGAGTCTTGTCAGGACTTCGGCGCTGTATTCCAGTTTCACTAAATTTCCTTTGTTGGTCTATTTGTTTACCGTTCTACTTACAAATATACAGATATATAAACATCTACACACATGCCCAAGGCGGGACTCGAACCCACAATCCGCTGCGCCACGAAGCACCAACGTTAGACACTTCATGGAGCGCGGCCATGGGGATCGGCAGACTTGAGAAGCAACGGAAGATAGTCAATCTTACAGCATTCCTGTAGATACTATGAGCGCGGGCGTGTCTGGGGGGGGGGCTGATTTGGGATGGCATAGACTCCTCCTCCCCATTCTTAGGTCGAAACTTTTGCCTTATACAGGTTCAATTATTACTTTGGATTCATATTTTGAATTCTGCTTCTCTATATGAAAGTTGCACTTTATGATAAAACTGTTGGCTACATTGGCAAGGAATCTTTGCACATTGATATCATAGATTGAGCTTAATTTGTAACTGCTGATTTTAGATCTGTCTCCCGCCCGACGATCAACTATTTGCCTTGTATGCGAGGCGCTGATAGAAACTTCATCTGCATCGACCTGCAAGTATCTGAACGTAAGATTCCGCTAAAGATAATTTACAATTTTTCCCCAGTGTTGGATGTATTAAAAACATGAAGAGTTCAAATTGCACATTTATGCATGTTATTTCGTTTAATAATAATAATAATAATAATAATAATAATAATACGCAATAACCCATAAATATGCAAGTAAAATATCATTAGCAGATAATTCTAATTTGTAAATTATTCTTTCTTGTCAACTTTCTTGGGCCTATGGAGGAACAAGTATAGTCGAGACACTGCTATTTTTTTCGATCTAATTCAGACAAAAAAAAAAAAAAAAAAAAAACTGGTGTTCCATTCACATGGCTTTCTCTATATCTCTGTAACAAATTCTTGTTAAAAAGCTTATTCTTCTATCTACTTCATGATAATCGAGATAGACATTATCAAGATAAACATAAGTATAATTAGTATAATTACTAGCTTCCTTGTAAGCAGAAGGGAAATAAGAAAATGCGTAGGCTAAAGCGATGGTCTTGTCCTTTAAAAGCCGGTCGCTATGTGGAACAATTGAAATAACCAATCTCTTTGCTTGCCAGTAGTAAACAAATGAGAAAAAAAGATATCTTCCCACTAGAGAAAAGTTTAAACGGCTTAAAATTGAAATCATATTCCGGGATATCTCGAAAACGGTTAACTTTTCAAAAAATTCATATAACATAAATTGCGTGTTCTAATGGGATCTACAGTTTTTGTGCAGTAAGTTTCTGTATATCTCTTACGGTTTGCCAGTTATACAAAAGTCATCAAGAATGAAGGGATCTTCAGAGGCTATTTCCAGAAAATCCAAGATATACATTTTATTTGTCATAAAAATATCTTGAACATACAGTATTTTAATCAAAATCGTTAGAGGCAGTTTTGAGAAAATCAAAATTTTCGAAAAAGGTTCCATATAAAGGGTAGCTTGAGGTGGGGGATTTTATGGAAAACCTTCGTGTCGCATCCTTGGAAGATACCAAATTTAAATACCAAATTTGGTATTTAACAGTCTTTTCATTTTTGAGCTAAGCTCCCCCCACCCATACACTCGGACATTTTTCAAAAAAAAAATCAATGGGGACTCAAAACATGTATTTTCGATGAAATCTCGGTATCGAATTTTAGTGCAATACAATACCTACTCTATACACTATGTAAATAGCACGTGTAGAGAAAGTAAAAAAAAGTCAAATACCCCAACATGGCTATGCATGAACAAGAGGGATATGCAAATAAAACTATAAAAAAACTACCTATTTAGCATTGACCATTTCCGTGATATTCGCTGTTATTGGCTTGAATTTTCAAATGCGCAATACTTTTCTGAAATGCATTTGTTACTGGTGTACAAGGTCACGTATAAAGCGGAATCTCAAAACCAACACTTAGTGCCTCGCTTTTTAAAGGTTTGATTCCTTTCAACCTCCTGTATATCTCTTGTAGCGACGTGTAATGAAACCATGTATACCAAACGTTTATCTCGATTAACATGAAGCCAAAAGACACAAGAAAAACGTGTAAAATAGTGGGTAGAGAACTAATGCAACGGCGCTGCCTAATCTCCGTGTGTTGCACATGATTTTTTTAACGCCCGGTTTTACTACTATGCTATAAATTCCAACATAGCAGAACTTCAAGAGGATTTTATCCCTGTTATTCTCCTCCTCTGCACTCTCTTTAACGCACTTTACTCTCTATAGACCTTAGTTCTCACTAGACGAAGGAATTTCCAAGCATTGCAGCCTGGACAAAGAAAGAAAATAAGCTGAACTATTACCGAACTTTAAGTTGTGGCGAAATAAATAATAAACGACCCGCATGCGTGCGTGCGAGTCTGGTAGGCTCGTGGTGAGCCTAGGTGTTGTTGCTGTGTACCTACCCTAGTAAGGGTTTAACCACAGGAATGAGGTGAAGGTTGAGGTTTAATTTTGAGGTTTCGAGTGTTGTTGGTAAGGAGGTTGCGCTAGATAGGCTCCTTCGAGCGGTTGAATTTTTCAGGAGCAGCATCCTTTCCTCTGCTCCGCTGGTGTTTATTTTTAACTTAATTATGTTGGTGAATTTTGATGGACCACTCCCAATGGGAGGAGGGAGTGCTTTGTTCAGCTATCACGCTGTTGGCTGGTTTAAAACCGTTGTTACCGAGGGTGCCCACAAGCCATGCGGGGAACCCGGAACCGCCTCTTTCGGTGTTCAGTGGGTAAGTACTCCCCCAGTGATCTGAAAAGCGTGTCTTGTTTAATCTATTGGCGTGTGCAAACAAAGTTTACCTGGCGTTAGTGCTCATGGCCGTTGCGTGCATACTGGTTGCTATATGCTGTGTGGTTTCAGTGTAGTTAACTTGAAGCCAATGCTTGAGAATTCCTTAGCCTGGTTCTCACACTGTGATATGGGATCCCGGGAGGTATTACTGGTACCTCACATGCCTTCTTGCAATTTCGTTAGAGGTAGCTTATTTTCGTAATGTAATATGTGCCTAGATTTAAACTTACCCTAGAACGCTCGGTTCTACTTTGTTTCTCAGCAGAAAAGTATTGATAATATTGAAACTTTCTGCATACCTTTATGCCTCTTACCTGAGGCACCTGAGTTTGATCCCAAGCGACCGTATGCGAGATTTGTGGTGGACAAAACGGCACAGGGACTGGTTTTCTCCGGGTTCTCCGGTGCATCACATTCCACCGGTGATCCATCTTCATTTTGTTGTATCACCAGTGTCATCGCCTGTGATACCACAAGTAGTAAAAGCGGGCGTTAAATACTACAAAAAAAAAAACCCCAAGAATATATTTTAGCTGTTTTCCCAAATGATTAATGTGTAAAGATTGAAGAATCGTTTATTTTTTTTATTGAGGTTAACGCCCCACTTTTACTACCATGGCACCGCAGGCGATGACACTGATCATTGAATGAAGATGGAGCACCGGTGGAATGTGATGGCGGGGGAAACCAGAGAACCCGGAGAAACCCCGCCCCTATCCTACATATATGGGGTCGCTTGGGATCGAACCCGGGCCGCCTAGTTGAGAGGCGAGTAGGAGAATCTTTCGCTCCTATAGATCACAGATATGCTATAATATCGTTTAAGGCAAATGCAGCGGTGAACATTTCCAAAAAGCGATGAAAATCCGAAATTTGATTTTATGTATGATAACTTGATTCATATATTTTTATGTTCCGCATTAATTTTCTCTTTTAGTTTTTTTCACTACTTAAATTGCATATCAATATATCTATCAATGTATGGGCCACTGTTCTTGAATGGAAAAATAATACTAATTTAACCTTAAATTCTCATACAACTAATTCTACATGGAACATTAAAAGAAACATATATGCGTATCATATAAAATACTTCTTTTCATAAGAACTAATAAGTGAGTAGCTTTCAAATGTGTATACTTAGTTTGGTCATGAATATTATATTATGCCATATAAATTTCATAACGATTGAACAAAATCTAAACATTTAAAATTTTCACCTTTGCGTTGCATTAAGAGTTTTCGTATACTGTGCATATAGCTGACGATTCAAACAACCTTCGTGCTCAAACGAGCAAGTTTGTAACCATTAGGGAAATGAGAAGAGACGTTACAATGTCATTATGGCGGAATGTTATTAGCTGATGCATTTATTTTTCTGGCAGGAGGGGGGAGATTCAGCCTTACAGCCTAGCCCAGAATAATAAAATGCTACATTCCTCCATATTGCACGACCGAGGCATACAGAGCTCTATATAAACCTTGTGTCAGCCTTAAAAGATAGTATGGAGTTAAATGGAATATCTATGTCTTTAACTAATTCTAAAGCATACCTTTTGCCATTAGCTTCGACCCTTTTCTACTCTCGCGCTATCACTGTCATTCCTCCACTTTGCACGACCGAGGCATACAGTGCGCTATATAAATCTTGTGTCAGCCTTAAAGATAGTAAGGAGCTAAATGGAATATCTATGTCTTTATCTAATTCTAAAGCATACATTTTGCCATTAGCTTGGACCCTTTTCTACTCTCGCGCTGTCGCCAAGGTGCTAATAATATGGTGTAAATATTCAGTTAAAATTGTATTAATGTGTTTTGATAATGTGATATTTGAACACATTATCCTATGGAGAATATTTTCTCTATCAGATTACATCAGATACTTTTAGATTCCCGTGAGCCCAAATTTCTAAAGAAAATGCGTTTTTTCCCAAAAAGTCCGATAATTGCTATTAATATCGTCATCATAAAACTAAATGTTAAATTTCAGAATACAATATATTTTTCGTGTCGGCCTTGCATTCAAAACGATTTGTTTGATCAGTAGGTATTACTGCACTTTTACTTTTATTATCCCTTCCAGTTCTAGCAGGAGCTATTACTATACTTCTAACTGACCGAAATTTAAATACATCCTTCTTTGATCCAGCGATTTTGAATCTCGCTTAGGAGTTTTCTCTTATCCTGAGAAGAGGAATTTCAAGAAACTTTAACAAGGGTTGCATTCATTTAGCACGTTTCCATGGGGAATTGAAATCGATTTGGTATACTTGCCGTATTGAATACTGCATGGAAATGCGGATTCAAATCCTATTGAATTTTGGATCCGATCCTCTTAAAAATTGGGGATCGGAATGAGATTGGAACGAAATATGCGGCATGGAAATACCCCCGTATTCAATACAGCCAGCTTCAAGCTTCTGCGGTACTCAAATAGTTTGAAAACGGTAAATAAACTCTTCTGCAATATTCGTTGCATGCGGTAGTCATGTAATAATGCTTTTGTTTATTGCTCTATGGTACATTATAACAGTATATATATTGCAATGCGTTCTAAAATATAATTATTTAACTTCAAAACCTGCTTATACTCATAGGTAATTTAATGCTTTTTGTTTATTGCTCTGTCGTAGATTATAAAATAACCACTTTTATGGTTTCTGTAGTTTGCAATGCATTCTCAAATATAATTATTTAAATTAAAAACCTGCTTATAATACACAGTATGTTTAACAGGTTCGCCAACGAATTTCCAAGTTGACCAAATCAATTTACTCTCGGAGGATTGGTTGATGAGGGGTGAATTGAGTCAAATAAAACAAAGGCCCTTCCTCCCAAAATTCAAACTTTTAAAACGCATATTCAAAACGATCTCAATTCGTATTGACTTTAACAAGTAAAACGCGGATCTTCTTGAGATGGAATTGAACTCAAATCGATTTCAATTCCCCATGGAAACCTGGTAGTTACCCATGAAAAACAACATCTAACTATTCAACTCAAGGTACGAGGCAGAAATATATATAGTTATGGTGTTATAGGGGCTTGGAAGAGACGAAATGTTGGTAAACTAAGAAGAAACGCAAAATACTGAATGCATAGATTATTCGAGTAAATGAGTGTTGAGGAACAAATTAAGCGACTAAGGCTACCAGCTGTTCAGAAACCCCAGTGTATAGAACAATAAGAAATGAACGAAAGGACTATAAGGGCGCCATTAAAATAGAAAGCAAAAAGAGAGATGAAAAAACAACATGCTAGGTTTATACAATTACAATGTAATAGCGCAAAACACAGTGCAGAATATTGCTCTTTCTTTGCTCTTTTAACTTTTTTTTTTTCTCATCTGACTTAGGTATAGTACATGCTGCAAAATGAGTTCCATTTAACCTGTGCTGTCTCTTCAGCGTGAGACACGCTTATTATTAGATATTTGGCCAGTGTCTTTTGAGATAGTCCAAAGAGCAACGGCGGGCAATAGTTGCTTGCCTCAGCTCTTCGTGTAGGCGCCGATACAACCACGTGCCGTAGCTCTTTGTGTAGGCGCGGAGAGCGCCAGGAGCCGCCACTCAGTCACAATTAGACCACCCGAGTTCACAGAAAATCACTAACACAATTCCGCGGCCGCGAGCTGTATTTCCAGAGCGCAGTCATCTCCTCGAAATGACGCTAGGCTGCAATCCTCGTCGACACTTACAACCCTGAAAGAGACCGGCTATGATAAAATGAAGGGACAGGAAGTTGGGGGGGGGCATGAAGCATCCACCTAGTGACCCGGGAAAACCCCCGAAAAACTTATGGGTCAGAAAAGTTGTTCGCGACCTCCCGAATGCCAGTCCCAGACGAAACGCCTGTGTCACCTGCTCGGTAATTTTTCAGTTGTAATGCAAGGAAGTTTATTTAATTTTGTAACTTTAACACATTTATTTCATTACAACACGCCGTAATTCCATTATTATGTAAGACAAGATAACTGCTAAGGGAATTTGATCCAGAAGTCCAATTTATTTGTATACTAATATAGGCGTGCATGGATATTGCAGTATTCAGAAATATTTATCCAGATAAGCCCATATGGCCACTCAACAAAAAAAACAGCAAAAAAAAAAAAAAAAAGCATCATATGGCACTGACACTACAGAATAAAAATAACGGTCAGAGGTGGAATGTAGAAAGGGTGGAATCTCATTAAATAGATTAACAAATTAAAATTAGCATCCTAACTCATTTTGTAACAAATATTTGAATTTTGATATAAGCATTTAGACCCGAAAGTGTTTCGTATAGCTCCCCCTTTTCCTCCCGGGGCGGGGGGGTTTAAAAACAAAAGAAAAGGAGAGAACTTCACTGGACTCGTCGGTTCCTCACACAGCATCTCTTTGAATAAGCAGACCAACTGCTACACATGTTTCCAGGTGATAATTTGAGTGGGAACTGTAATCCGTGGATAGCTTTTGTTAGTATTATGCGAGCTGTGGACCGAAAATTTTAAAGAATGCAAGACCCAAGAGGGAGCCCTCTTAGTAAGACCTGTGTGATCTGACGTCTGCTTTTACCATGCTGTTTTTACGTTTATGGGCCCTATATGACAGTTGCCTGCAGATAATACTTGGGTCATAGACTTGGGTTAAGGTTCCGAAATTGTACGAACATATCCGAAGGAAAGCGGGCTGTTCAAATGTTCAGACTCGGTCTGAGTATAACTTATATTCGCATATAATAAAAGGAATACATTTTCAGATTTATATTGTTTCTCTGCATTAATGGAAAGATAAAGAATCCCTACCTAGGAATCCGAATATCAGCAACACAGCAACATTTAAATTATCGTTTGCCCAGCCCCAGAGTATTATCAGCAGACAAATGAGAGCAGAACTCTGCAGAACAGGAATGGCAGACACGAGCGGCATGAAATGAGCTACAAACAAAATACGTAAACCTAAAAATACTGTTCATGGTTTTGTGTAAAAATGGCTTTAGCCGGATGTTGTTTTAGTGCTAAACACGCTTCTGGCGTCTTAGGACATTTAAAGGTAATGCATATATAGACGCTTTAAATTACTATTTAAAATTTACTAATACATATTTTAAGCATGTAAAATAACCATACCATAATTTTTAGTGCTTTAGTAAACATAAGAGTAATAGTTTCTGAAATATAGTATATTGCTTCACTCGCTAATAAATTGTTTCATATTGTTTTATATAACTGGCTAATAAATTGTTTCATATCGTTTTATATAACTCTCCTGAGAATACAGAATACTTATTAAGGTAAAGCTGTAATGCCAAGTGGTGGAACCATTGTATAGTAATAATCTTATTAATTTTGGTTTTGCGCGACTGCATTATGGGGGTAGCAGTCTGTCTCGCATTCAAGAGGTCGCTAGCTCGAATTCCGCTTAGGGTGAGTTCCCCGGAGTTTTCCTTATCCTGAGAAGACGAATGTCTAGTAACTTTAAGCTCCATGGACCCCGAAATCATTTGGGTAATAGTGAACACCGGTCAGCTATTTACTGCCTTTCTTACATTCATGATCATAGGAATGCAACACCACTATTGTCTCTCTGACCACATCACCCAGAAGTGTTTTCTTTTCGATCATATGACTTTTAATATTAATATACAAAATGTTTTTCTTTCATATGCAGACTATCCTCTCTTTGCAATAATGCATTCTTTTTTATGCAAGCTATCCTTTCCTTGCCCTATTCCTTTAAAATCAATAAATTAAAATTCTTAAGAAAACAGAAGGGAAGAATTTGAAATAAAGAATATTAAATACATGTGAGACTTGTCATTGGCAATCACATTATTGTGACTGATATTCAGAGAGAAAACACTGGTGCTGGAGGAACATGTGATTAGAGGGGAGGCTAAAAATGCTGAAAGATATTTGGAAAGGATATTTCTGCACTTGGAAGGAAATCATATAATTTATTCAACCTTAAAGACCAAAAATAGACTTGAGATATTAGTAAAGCTTTTGGGTGGCATAGCAAGTGGAGGCAACACCATCTGAAGGAAGAGTGTGTGCATTGGAAATCATGACCGCATACAGTAAAATGTGCATTAGTTTTAGCCACACAATTGTGAGTGTGTGCCTTGAGTACTGCTATTTGTGTATATGCACAGTATATTCAGTTAACTTGTTCAGTGTTGTGTAATATTGTAAAATTTTTGTTTTCAGTGCAAAACAGCTGTGAAATCCCATGTTGTGAATCTGTTTCGGCATCATCATGTTTCTTTTGGTGGATCTGAAAAACTTAATTCAAAACAAACAAATTATGTGCTTAAAGTCTTTGACTGTGGAAAATGCAGTCATAGAAGAGCATTTGGTGTTGCTTTTGTAAGAGCTGCAAGTACAAATGCTATTAGTGAAGTTCGTTTTTTGCATAGAGATGGTTTCATTGCAAGCTGCCAAGCAAAAGGAGAAATTTCTTCAAATGTGTCAACAGCAAGTGCCAGCGGAGCATCAGCAGAAGCAAGTAGCATCCTGAAATCAGATGTTGCAACAAGTTCAGGAGCATCTTCATTGAATGATGTGATTACATCGATAGGATCTATACCTGAACCACCAGCTCTTCCTCCAGAAGCAGTTGATATCTTGCAAGGGGCTGGTGAACCTTCATTTGTCAGCCTTGGTCTTGGAGGATGGTCCCCTGTAGGAATGATTCAAACTGCATTAGAATATCTTCACATATCTTATGATATTCCATGGTGGGGAGCCATAGTTATTGGTAAGTCTTAATGTTTTTCTGACTAGAATAGCAAAATGTACTTGTTGCCTAAGTTTTTGGAATTTTAGTGGTCATTTTCAAATGCTCTTTATAATTTTGATAACTGGACATCTTAAGGCAAAGAAAGGACAGAATTCAACCCAAAATTTATATACAAATATGTGATTTGTATCATGTACGTGTGCAAAAGATGTTACTGTGATGACGAATAACAAGCTTTAAACATGAGTGGAAAAGTGGCATAAATTACACACTTTGTTTAAAAAGAATTTTTATTATTATTTAATTTCTCAAAAATAGTTCTGACAATTTTGGTAATTATGCAGAAAACAGGCCGCTCGCAAAATATATTGAAACTAAATGCAATCTATGATTCTTATATTTGTGTTGGCGATTTCAAATGTTTTATTTGGCAGTCAAGCTTGGTTTTTTTTACTATAGACAAATTCATGCGCATGCTGGAATAGTTGATATTTTGCATATATGACAAATGTTACTAAATAATCATATATAAACTAGTATTATATAAATATTAAAGGATTTTATAATACTCAGAAACATATTTCTCTGCCATTTACTACCACAATAGAAAATTAGAAGCATAAATTTATGTACACTAACCTTAATGGATTGAAACCTATCCTTATGCTAAATTTGAAAACCACAGGACCCAGTGGTTTTGCCTACAGAAACAGATAATAATACTACTAATAATAATAATGATAATAATAATAACAACAACAATAGTAGTAATAAAAATTAATTAATAATAACAACAACCACCTCACAGAAAAATACTCCTCCACCAACTACCTTAGTCACACTAACCACTATAACAGGTGAATTATTCCTACGGGTTCTCACGATGTGGTAATGCTGCTAAGAGCAACAAAATGAAGCTTTTATGCAAGTATTTCAGCACATAACATTATAAAACCATTTATTATTCATATAATACTTGTTTATGTATAATTATTTGGTAAATATCCATCATCACGCAAAATACTAACCGTTCCAGCATATAAACAAATTTGTCTATAATAAAAAAATATGTGGTGTTCCATTCACATGACTTTCTCTATATAACTGCAACAAATTATTGTTAAAAAGCTCTTACTTCTATTTACTTCATCTAATCGAGAAAAAATTAACAGAAATAATCTTATTACTTGTTTCCTTGTAAGCAGAAACAAAATAAGGGAGTACCATTGGTTAAAATGATAGTCAAAAGCTAGTTGCTATGTAATTGAAGCTCCTTTGTTAGTATGGAGAGGAGTTGACAAATTCCTGTATGAGAAAAGTATGTTTTTCATAGGTGAAAACAAAAACAAGGGGAATCTTAAAAACGATCAACTCCACGAAAAAAATTTATATAACATAAATTGTGTGTTTTAATGTGCTCTACATTTTCTGTGTGGTAAGTTTTTGTCCATCTCTTATGGTTTAGCAGTTATGCCAAAATCCATAAAATTCATCCAGAATAAAGTAGTCTTCAGGGGCTATTCCCAGAAAATTCAAGATATACATTTTATTTGTCAAGTAAATACCTTCAATTTACGAGATCTTAATCAAAACCGTTACAGCCATTTTTTAGAAAATAAAAATTTTCGAATTTTTTTCCATGTAAAGGGTAGTTTGGGGTGGGGGGATTTTCTTGAAAATCTTCATGTCGCATCCTTGGAAGATACCAAACCTAAATACCAAGTTTGGTTTTTAACATTCTTTTCATTTTTGAGCTATGCTGCCCACAGACACAACACAGACATTTTTCTAAAAATGTTTTTTTGAGTTCAGGGGGTCTCAAAACATATATTTCCAGTGAAATCTCGGTATCAAATTTTTGGGTGCAATACAATACCTTCTCTATACACTATGTACATAGTGCATATAGAGAAAGAAAAAATCAAGCTTGACCGCCAAATAAAACCTTTTAAATTGTCATCACAAATACAAAATCAATCTATTGGGTTCATTTGATTTTTCGAGTGGCCCAAGTTCTACATAATAATCCATTTGGTCAATTTTGTTAACATATTGTGCGTGTGAGATATTGGTGGGAAGAATAAATTGTAGGTAGGTATATCTTGAATTTTCAATGAAGTTGCTTTTCACTCTAATTTAATTTTATTGTTTGGGATCCATGAGAAATGTACAAACTTTTACTTTTACATAGGAAAAAAAAAGTGGAATTTTAATAAAATACAGTTTTTATCAAATGACCTTTTTAATGAAACCAGACAGAAGAATAACTTTTTATAATAGAAGACATGAGCAACTCTTTGAAATCTTGTGTAAAACATTTCAGATTTTATTGCTCTTTTTTCATTTTACTCTCTACCATATAACTAGCAATAGAGGAATTGATGCCAAGATTTCATTGGAAATACACATTTTGAAGTGTCTGAATATTAGGTCTACCTTCCCCCCCCCCCCCATTAAAATACAGGATGCCTGAAGATTGTGATCAACTGATGAACACTTTCTGAATATGGTAATAAAATTAGAAAGAAGGAAACATGATACTGAATAAATACACTTTGCATCAGAACAATGTTTTTTAATAACCTAAATGAAGTGCACTTCAAAGCCTTCATATTACCAGAATTTTGTTTGTATTTTTCACGTGAGTGAATTTTATCACATAACTGTTTATTATGTAACAATTTATTGTAAATGTCTACACATGGATTGTAAGTGCATTGACAAATTGTGATATCTAAAACATTTGTTATATTACATGATTCATTTTGAAAACATGCTGAATTCCTTCATTCCACCCTGGGAATCACAGATCAAGTTCTACAATTTTAGGCAGGACTTTTACATTTACCTATGCATTTTGTTTTAACACTTGAGGTATTCCAATCCATCAGTTATGCACTTCTTCCTTGGAATCATTTCAATAATTTAATTTTTCAGATACAATTGACTTGACAATACAATATTTTAAAACAGTTCTGCAATATCAATTTCTCATTGCTTGCTTTTTGAATCAACATTATACTTGATTCTATATCATCCCACTGTAGTTCTTTTTTCAAACTGGTCCACTGAAGTGAATTATAATTTAAAAAACTGCTGCCCCCATAAATCCAAAAATATAAGTGTTACATTATAGAATGAATGAATATAGAAATAAAACCTACTGAGAGCAGTTTGATCACAGTCATATAATTTTTTCAACATAGATTCAGCTTTAAAACTCACAAAATTACTTTCTTTTCTGTTTTTTTATCTTAGTTATGAGTAATTCATTACAAGACATTGTCTAGAAATAGGCAGTAGGTAGTTTTATTGAAATTAAATTAGTTTAGACTTAATGAGTTATTGAAAGGTTTGGTAATGGCTGTGCCAGCATTTGCAAATAGACAGCAAAATCAAATGAACGTTATTAGTTTTTAAGTAATTGTCATTGTTTATATGATAATTAAGATGACGAGGTGATTTCTTGAATGCTTGTTTCAAAAAGATTGATCTGACTAGCAAACCATAACAATTCTATATTCCTTATTGTTTCATCTCAAAATAATTTGAGATTTCCTTGTGGTTTATCAGAAAAAGCGTGAGTCAGGGAAAATTTAGTTCCATGACAGCATATTGCCGTGATAGCTCAAGGTTAGAGTAACTAGGTGGAAACTAGGGGATTTGTGATTCAAATCCTGGCTATGGTGCTGAATTTTTCAGTCTGACTCTACCTCTCTAATTAAATGTCATTATTAATAGTGAATTTATTTTTGAAAATTGTTTTTTCATTCTTGGCATGTGTATATTACAGTGGGAAAATTGAAGTTAACTTGAAAAATTCATGCCTTGATCAGGGCCTGAACACACGTGTTTCACTTTCTGAGCTAAGCTATCATGCCAAGATAACCTGAATGATAACCTTATCTGATTCATGCATCACTGATTCATGCATCAATCCTATGACTATGCATACAATTTTCTCTCTTTATAATATTATGTAAATTTGGATAAGGTGACTTAATTGAATATTTATGATGGTTTTCAAAACACTTGTTTGGTAGCCTGTGAATGTTCTCTAAATTACCTTAACGACTAAAATGCTTTGTTGTTCTTCCCAAGTTATGAAATGCTTATTAAATGAAACCAATTTACTGTCCTTTTACTTGTAAAGTTGTGATGATTGCAAGTGTAAAGAAGCTTGAGCTTTAATGCATCTGTATGACATTTGATGTTCTTACATTTATTACAGGTACAGTGGTGGCGAGATCACTGATGTTTCCACTGGTGATTTTATCTCAGAGAAATGCAGCCAAAATGGCTAACAATCTCCCACAGCTTCAGCTTTTGCAGCTTAAAATGACAGAAGCAAGGCAAATGGGTAACCAAATAGAAGGTTAGTCAAAACACCGCATTAAGCAAGACTCAGAACGTTAATAAATATCAAATTAGTTCTTTTGTTGTTTGATCAATCTTTACTCTGAACTTCTTTGTGCATGACAATGTCTTTCGACTTTTTTCCCATTCTTGTCACTCCATTTAGCCCAGCAGTTATGCTTATGCCATCTACTGAAGTGGAACTGCCAACATATGATTAATAAATACTGCAGGGCAGTGGCACTGCCAACATACTAGGCCCTCAGCTGCAATGCACAATCCAGTGTTGAGGGTACTAAGCTGCAAAGCATAGCAAATGGAAGATTTAGGAGAGGAGTGGAGCAGTTACAATCAATGCGAAGACAGGGCATAGGGTTCTGCATAACTAAAACTTAAAAGTCCAGGATGCAGCAGAGGGACCTCGCCAATTTCTATCCATACTTTAAGTTGGCAACAGGCAATATGACATGTTTTTATTGCTTTTTGCAGTCATTTTCTCTTTAAAAGAAAGTATCTTATTTAGGGTAGGTAGGTGGGCTACAAGTTCATGAGATATCAATTGCTTCTTACTCATTATTTAATTTTTCTTAACTTTTAAATCCAAGTCAAGTATGGAGGAAACACCTGTATTTTACTTTCTCTACACTTACTTATATAGTATGTAGAGTAGATATTATATTCTACCCAAAAATTAGATATTGAGGTTTCACAGAAAAACACATTCGGAGACTCCCTGAATTAAAAAAAAATATATTTTTAAAAAAAGGTCTACATAAAAAAAATAGTAGAGTTTGTAAAAGCATGTTATTGGTTTAAATTTTAGAACAGCTAATAGCCAATGTATAGCAACAATTAATGCTGGGCCTGCAATTGCAATAATGAGCTGTGATGTCAGAAAAATTACATTCTTTTCAGTGTTACCAATAATAAGCTTATGTCATTTATAATTTTATTGCAATCTGGAAAATAAGATAGTGGGTCTCATAATATGCTAAATATTTAACATTTTGACAGCACTATAATCAGAGAGCTATGTCCTTGACAAGCACTTGATAGCCAAGTGATTCACTCATCTGTGAAGGAAGCTTGTCCTATCTCATCCAATCTTGTTTTAAACACAATTCGCAATGAGAGGTGTAATGTAAACTGCCTCAACAACATCGCTTTATAGCTGCAGTGATTGTGATTTGTAGACAAAATGCATATAATAGCATGTTTGGAGGGATTATGTGAATTATTTTAAATAAATTTATCATATATGTTTTAATTGTTTTATTATATAGACATAAAATGTTAGTAATTTTGACAGTTTGGGAGAGCAGCCATTGTACATGGATGGCAATGAGTGATGAACAGTGACGAGCGTGAGAGGGACCACGAGGCAGTACTAATGTTAGATGCATGATTAATTCTTCCAGTGTGACTTTTTTTTTTTTTTTGTAGTGTTTAACGCCCGCTTTAACTACTTATGGTACTGCAGGCGGTGACACTGATGATACGTGAATGATGATGGAGCACCAGTGGAATGTGATGGCAGGGGAAACTGAAGTATCCGGAGAAAATCTGCCTCAGTGCCGCTTTGTCCACCACAAATCTCACATGCGGTCGCTTGGGATCGAACCCGGCCGTCTAGGTGAGAGGCAAGTGGTCTAACCACTCAGCCACGGTGCGGCCAACATCATACCTGTTAATGTGGTTGTTAAGGATATGGAATAATAATAATAATAATACCACTACCATTATTATTTTATCATTATTATTTGCCCACGAAGTCATTGATATAATGCAGGTAACAAAATGATATGGTGGCTTGATGTCATAATAATGCATATTATGGGTCTGGAAGAAAGGCACACACAGTTTTAGTTTTATTTAATAAATAACAGAATCTACTCCAGAAATGAATGAGATTAATACTATTGTAATTTAATTTCAATTGACTAGTATCACTATTGTAATTTAATATAAATTTATCAATCATCAGATGATAATGAAAATAAAATCTTATTTATGTGTTTTGAAATAATTAAGTAATTTTGATTTCACAGCTGCACGATATGCACAAGAATTGGTAATTTTCATGAAAGAAAAGCGCCTTAACCCTTTCAAGAACATCCTAGTTCCTATAGCACAGGTTTGTATTTATAGTTTTATTTCTTTAGGTATAGGCATCTCAGTAATATTTTATGGATCTTACTAACTATAAATATAAATGTAAGAACCAAACCACCTAAAATTCAAATTAAAACTTAAAAGAAAAAAGGCACATTTTATTCAGGAAACAAAAATGCAACAATGTAGGAGCACAGTACAAAGGACATTGAATAGGGCCAGCTATACTCTCTTCATCCTTAGATAATATGACAATGTAAACAAGTGGTCTGTCTGGGTAGTGTGGCAGTAGCATGTTTGCCTCACATTCAACAGGTCACGAGTTCAAATCTCGCTTAGGGTGAGTTACCCAGATAAGTTTTTTTCAGAGTTTTCCCTTTTCCTGAGAAGACATGTTGAGTAACTTTAAGTTCCATAGACCCCAAGATCATTTAAGCATTATTTTATCAATTTCCTTTATTGTCTGATATGACTAACTAGGTCAAAGAATGTTAAATTAAAAAAGAAAGTTTTAAACAGTGCAACACAATGCATTACTCTATAGGAAACCAAGATTTGGGGCAGTAGTCGCAAATTTATGCAGACCACATGGCTAAACATGTACATTGACAAGCAATATCATCTTTAAGAGGTTTTATCAAGTACCAGCATGCAAACTCTGTGAAACTGACTTAACAGTAAAAGTATATCCATTCTAAAAATATGCAGAGCCCTACAAAGGTTATTGAGAAAATAAAAATCTAAGTATGTCTTCTAAGTGAGAAAGCCAATGCAGTGCTTGTGGCTGAAGGATTATTCCCTCATCCATGGGCAGAGTATGTACGTGGCTCAGAACTCTCTCCACCACTTTCACTTAACTAGCCATTATGTCCCTCCATTTCTTTGAATGATGCTGGCAGTGGCATGATGTAATAGACTGCATTTTACTTGCAGTCATGTTCATTGCTGCAGTGTTTAACTTGAGATATGTTTGTGAGCAAATATTTTCAGAAATGAACCTTAATAAATCAAAAATATGATCAAGCATGTCAGATGCACCTTTGGAAGCTATACTACACATTCAATAGCACAAACCAGCTTTCCTGATATAATTAAACTGATAAAGTCCGGTAGGTGCCATGTTTTTACATCAAATAGATTTTGGTTGGCTTATGAGGAATTAAAAAAATAGGATTTAAGTGCATTACTTACAGTTGTTTGTGTTGTATCTAAGTTACTGAATTTTTAAATTTGGGAGATAAAATCATTTGCATTTATACATTTCTTTACACAATTTCTCTTGTTTAAAATGATACAGGTTTTTAATGGTTTCATCAGATTAAAATAATTTATCTTCTTTGCTTTCAAGCAATAATCCTGTAATTTGTGTTAAATTCAAAAATAGCTGTTTGTTATTTTTTTTTCTGTTATTTTTGATTTAGTGGTATAAAATATAGTTTGCATTTATATTTTGATACAACAATTACCTTGACTGCCTCAGTGGGGGTAGCATGTCTGCCTCACATTCAAGAGGACATGTGTTTGAATCATGCTTAGTGCAAATTACCTGGATAAATTTTTTCCCTAATTATGCTGAAAAGATGATGGTTGAATAATTTTAAGCTCCAGGGACTCTGAATTCATTTGAGCATTATTTTTATCTGATTTCATTCATTGTCTGATATGACCAAGAAGGTTAAAGGACAAAGCTAAGAAAGAAAGAAAAAAAATTATCTTAGTTTATAGTGTTAGAATAGGATATTTTGAATATTTGTTTCAGTTTTAGGATAAACATTTATATTTATTATTATTATTATTATTATTATAGAATGATAGAATAATTTCCTTGGAGAATTTCAGGCTAGACAGTCGTTTCCTCATTGCTCTTTGGGGTGAACGCATGTCCGACCTTGCAGATTAGTCATTCCGTCATATCTGCCCACTCAAACATCAGGGCCACTAATCAGCTCGCATGTAAGGTTGGTTGCCTGGAGCTTCTAGTGAGCCTAGAGTTGCAAAGGGCTGTTCTGGGGAATCACTCCATCTACTTCTGGAGTATAATGAATTCTCAATATAGGGCCAGTTCTACAATCTGCCGATACAGCTATGTACTCGATTTCTAGCTGATTGGCATTCTACAATCTCTGGAATAACACTAACTATCTTCGCGATAAGTTTTGGGCTAGTTGGAGTACACGATACATCTGTTATCCGACAAATAAGTTTTTACATTAGATGCACCTGCAGGCTTCCACGGTTGTAGTCCATTGAGGTTATGGTTTCTGGTGTAGGCTGCTCACATTCACAATTATCATTAGCAGTAGTAATTACAAAAAAGTGCTCCATTCACAGGTCTTCCTCTACATCTCTGTAATAAATTGCTGTTAATAAGCTTATTCTTAGCTTAGGGAATACATTAGGCTAAAATGATGGTCAAATCTTTTAAAAGCTGGTAGCTATTTGGATGAAATCCATTTCTTTGCATTTGCAGTGATTTGCAAATCCCCGATTGTGAAAAGTTTTGAGTGTATTAAAACAAAAACCAATAACAAGGAATAACTAAAAAATGGTCAACTCCACAATAAAGATTATATGACCTAAATTATGTGTTTTAACAAGATCTAAATTTTTTGGGTGGTAAGTTTTTGTCTTTCTCTTACGGTTTACTAGTTATGCAACATCTGGCAAAATTCATCCAGTATAAAGAGGTCTTCAGAGGCTATTCCCAGAAAATGCATGATATGCATTTTACTTTACATGTGAATTCTTTAATATACAATATTTTAATCAAAACCATTAAGGCATTTTTTTAGAAAATTATAATTTTCAAATTTTTTCCCAGTTAAAAGGGTAGTTTGGGGGTTTTTCCTCAAAATCTTTGCGTCACATCCTTGGAAGATACTTAACTCAGATACCAAGTTTGGTATTTTACCGACTTTTTGTTACAGACACACTGACACGTGAATCTTTTTCTAAACATCTGAAACGTATATTTCTGGTGAAATCTTGGAATCAAACTTTTGGGTGGAATGCAATACCTTCTTTATAAAGTATGCAAATAGTACATGTAAAGAAAGTAAAAATTGCATTTATTGGATGATGGTGAGGAAATAATGATAAAGAGGAAAAATCTAAGGTCATGAGAGGCAAAATTATTTCCAAATACTGGGTTTTATACTTCTCACGCAGGTAGCTTTTAAAACTCTAATGATGCTTTGGGGTTCCTTGTATTACATGGATGATTGGGGTTTTTGATGGGGATGACCCCTCAGCTGCGCTTTGCGGCTTACAATTAGGACTCTCACCATTAAGTAACACATTCCAAGTGCCAAAAACACAGTGGGAGCTTCCCAATGGTTTAAATTAATTTTATATACCTACTGCTGACATCTGTGAAATCATTGTACAATCCAGCAGATGTTTGGTTCATCTTGCCCCTTTATCCCTTATAATTGCCATTTCGAAAAGTCCAGGGATTTCTAATAATAATGAATGACAAATGTCAATATTAACTTAAGTGAAACACCTGACTTCTTAATCTCTACCCTGACAGTATATGCCCTTTTATAGATTCAGTATGTTCATATTCTAATGCACAGGCTTTGCAAACTTTTATTAGTATTTTGTAAATTGTACTTTATGAATTCAAGGCATTTTGTAGCCCATTTCGGTTACAAAACCTTGGACTTTTCAAAAATGTGATTTTTAACATTTATTCGTATACACATAAGTTCTCTTTCTTTCTAATATCAGTATGTATAAATTTCAGCATAGGAAAGGAGCATAAGGAAACGAGAAGTATATCAGCAAAAAGTGACCAACAGAGAAATAAGGTTATGTGAACCCTAACGTAATTATTAGCATCCTCCGTCCAGGTTATGGCATAAGACTTTATGTTCCCGGCCATTTTACATGCTTCTATGAGGTTTAACACACTTTGGTGGTCATCATCTCTTCCATTTTATTCTAAAATATGCCAAAAGAGTTTCCCTGGTGTAGACTATCTTGCATTTTATTTGTTGTTTGCTTTGCAAGGCAATTCTCCATTGTTTTCTGGTTTACGAATTCCCCACCTGTAGCGCTTCCATCAAATTCAGAATGGCAAACATAAACTATCCTAGAGGGTTACTATCCAGAGGAAGATGTGTGATTGTCGAACGAAAGGTTTGTTTATCGGCCAGATAAAATTATTTGGTGAATAACTATAGGCAGGCTTATCGGGCCATTGTAGAACTGGCCCATAGTGGATCAAATCGCTAGTTTTGAACTTCCCTATAAGAAGTGCTTATTGTGAATTTCTTGTTGAGAATATTATATACATTAAGTCACACTACAAAGTAGTAAATGGATATATTAATGTTTATCTACATATGATATCTGTCTATACAAATTGTTGATAATTTTCTTTTCCAGGCACCATTATTCATTTCATTCTTTATGGGATTAAGGGGAATGGCAAATGTTCCAGTTGACAGCATGAGGACAGGTGGGCTATACTGGTTCACTGACTTAACAGTACCAGATCAGTATTATTTGATGCCTATCATTACCAGTGCAACATTATGGATTACAATTGAAGTTGGAGCTGATTCAGGAAAACTCACACAGTCAAACATGCAGATGATGAAATATGTTTTACGGGCACTACCAGTTGTAATTTTACCCTTCACAGTAAACTTTCCAGGAGTGAGTATAAAAGTTTTAAGAAAACATATTTTTATAATAAAGCTTTTTCATTAGAAGTTTTTATAAGTACTTAAAATATTTAAACGTTTCTTTCAACAGGCAATACTTGTTTACTGGTGTTCAACAAATTTTATTTCTCTGATGCAAGTTGGTTTTCTGAGAATTCCTGCTGTGAGGGAATATTTTAAAATAGAGAAAACAGTGACATTTAATCCTGATTCTCTTCCTGTGAAACCCAAGGGATTTGTCAAAGGAATTAAAGAATGTAAGTTTTTAGTTTAGAAATTAACTTACCTCATGCAAATGTATAATTTATAGTGTATAATAGGAGAAAAGGTTCAGCAATAAAACTGAATATGCAGGAGCAGAATTGGGAAAAATACCAGCCTATTCAAAATAGAAATCCATTTTTTCTGGGGGGAGGGTGAGACTTCATTAAAACACTGTTGGTTTTTTGTTTTGCTTGTGCTTTTAAATTTCTATTCTATTTAGTTTTTTGTGTTGTGAAAATAAGATGTCTTTAGTTTTTACACATGTAATTTTGTGAAGAATCGTTACATATATGAAAGCTTTATTGGTGTTAAATTTTTCATCTCTACACATAGAATCACTTCCTAAGAGGACATTTACAGAGGCAGTGTAAAAAGTTCTTGGCCTGAGGATGAGAATGCAGAGTTGTTAATTCAAATTTGTTTTATTACTTTCTCTATACATACTATGTACATAGTGTATAGAGAAGGTATTGCATTGTACCCAAAAATTCGATACCGAGATTTCACTGGATATATTATGTTTTGAAACCCCCTGAATCCAAAAAAGGCATTTTTAGAAACATGTCCGTGTGTGTGCGTGTCTCTGTCTGTCTGTGTGTATGTGTGTGTGTCTGTGGGCAGCATAGCTCAAAAACGAAAAGACCGTTAAAAACCAAACTTGGTATTTAAGTTTGGTATCTTCCAAGGATGCGACACGAAGATTTTCAAGAAAATCCCCCTGCCCCAAACAACTCTTTACAGGGAACTTTATTCGAAAATTTTGATTTTCTAAAAAATGACTCTTAACGATTTTGATTAAAATCCTGTATTGACATTTACATACCAAATAAAATGTATATCTTGAATTTTCTGTGAATAGCCTCTGAAGACCACTTTATTCTGGATGAATGTTGTCGAATTTTGCTTAACTGCTAAACGGTAAGAGATAAACAAAAGCTTACTACACAGAAAATGTAGAGCAGGTTAAAACTCACAATTTATGTTATACAAATTTTTTTCATGGAGTTGATTGTTTTTTAGTTATTCATTGTTTTTGATTTCACCTTTCAAAAACTTATATTTTCTCATACGGGAATTTGTCAACTCCTGTCACATAGCAACCAGCCTTTGACTATCACTTTAACCTATGGTACTCCCTTATTTCGCTTCTACTTAAAAGGAAGCAAGTAATAAGACTATTTCTGACATTTTTTTTCTTGATTAGCATGAAGTAAATAGAAGCATAAGCTTTTTAACAATAATTTGTTGCAGAGATATAGAAAAAGTCATGTGAATGGAACACATCAGATTTTTTTTCAGCTTTTAACTTTATATCTTGGACTAACTTACTGTATTTCTTTTTAGCTTTAGCATAAAATAATTTGTCCAACGTGCAAAATAAGATTTGTATGGCATAATGTGATTACATCTGAGCAAATCTTTGTCTAGTAAGTCATTTCTTCAAATTTAAGAAAGGATTATTCTTATGGTGCATGTGGCAGCAGTTCAAAGCATGTCATATTTGTGTGTGTACCAGTGCATTGCTCTTCAACAAATGCAAATATTTGGTCCTCTTATTGTCCAACTACTCCAACAAAGCTGCATAATACTTTCTATTGATGGTTTTTGCCTTTTTACCTCCTCTATTATGTATAGTAAGAAGGAGAAATATTGCCACCAAGAATGTTGATGTTGAGAAAGTCTGTGAAAAATCAAACTTGATACTTATGTTCAGCATCTTCTAAGAATGCAAAATGAAGATATTCAAGTAATATCCTCACTCCTAACTATTGTTTACCTGGAACATTTTTTGAAAATGACTTTAATGATTTTGATTCAAGTACTATACGTTTAAGATATTTTTATGACAAATGTATATTTTATTCAGGTATCCCAGAATTCTGTTCCTGCTAAAGAAACACACTTGGCCTTCTTTTGCAGTGGTTTCACCCTATTTTCACATTGTTTTGCACCTCATATCTGCCAAGTGGTGGTAAGTGGTGGTGAAGGCATTCTTCATTAACTGGGATTAAACATTGCATTCATATGAGAAGTTAATTCACATGCACTTTTGGTTGGTGGTTAACCAACTGTGAGTTTATTTACAAATTAAATAGGAGTAAAAACATAATTACACTCAAACTTCACTCTTAAAATAAGATAACTTACTTCGGACATGTTTCGGTGGCTTTTGCCACCATTTTCAACGGAGATTCACTGATGAACTCTTGGTAGAAGTCTCTCTTCCAGATAGGTG
The DNA here is from genome assembly GCA_030762935.1 of Hymenopus coronatus. Taxonomy (NCBI): domain Eukaryota; kingdom Metazoa; phylum Arthropoda; class Insecta; order Mantodea; family Hymenopodidae; genus Hymenopus; species Hymenopus coronatus. The sequence continues at coordinate 80,459,294 of CM060898.1, read as the reverse complement.
AATTTTGAGATGAGTCCATTTGTTTGTGGAATGTCAAAATTTATGACCTTGTTTTTGTTTTTTAAAATTAATAGAGTTTTCCAAATCATTAATCCTATTGGATTCTGTACTAATTTTAATAGCTTGGGCTCACTGTGAAAATTATGGTTTTGAGTCCAAAAATGATGTGCAACTGCTGAATTATCTGTCTGTTTGTATTTTAAATATCTCTTGTGTTTCTTAAAATGTCCAATGTTTTGTTTTGTTTTTCCTATGTATACCTTTTCACATTCCTTGCAGCTGATTTCATATATCCCTGATTTTATCTTTTGTGTTTGTGTGGAGGAGGTTTTTTAAACTGTGCTTATTAACTGGGGCTAGGTTGATGTTCCATTTTTTGAAAATCTTTTGAGATTTTTGGTGTGCCAAAGGGTGGTAAGTAAATTTTTTATAGCTAGTTTCTGCTACAATGCAATTGATTGATTGTCTTTCCTTTTAATTTATATGTTTTTAAAAAGTGACATGTCACAAATATTTATTCTAATATAATTTTTTTGTGCCTCTATGTTTCTACCTTGAATTTTTATCATAAATATGTCTGCTTTACAGCAGTCTGGAATCCTGTTATAATGAAAGTACCTCAATAGGGCGAGTCCAGTTTGTTTCTAAATCAGTATATAGATACATTTTTGGCTGATAAAAGAAGTCATTCCTGTCATGATTCAAAACTTGTACATATTTCTAATTGCGCTAACACAGCATACAGAATAGGCATAGATTTCTAAATGATAAGTTGTTCCTTATGTATTCTTGGAGTGGACTTAACTGATAATATCAACTTTAATGATGTAATAACAAGGATGTTTCACAAGAAGAAAAACATCCCTCCAAAAGAAAATCATCTTTGTGCAGTCCCCAGTCTTAACTTTTGTTTAGACAGAATACAATTGTAATCCAAAGACTTGAACTGTTCAAGAAAAAAAATCTGATGTGTTACACTCACATGACTTTCTCTAGCTGCTCTACAAACCTCCTACAAAAGATTATTTTTCTTTGTACACAATTCTAATCGAGATAAATATTAGCAGAATTTTCTTATTACTTAGTTCCTTATAAATAGAAGGGAATAAGGGAATACGCTATGCTAAAGTGATTGTCAAATGTTTTAAAAGCTATCGTTATGCGATTGAAATTACAAATCACTTCTTTGTTTGGCCAGGAGTAGAACAAAAGAAAAACGGACATTTCCTGTATGAGAAAAGTTTAAGTACTTCACAATTGAAACCAATAACAAGGAATATCTGGGAAACGGTTACCTCCACAACAAAAATGTAAAAGACATAAATTGTGTGTTTTGTCGTGATGTATATTTTTTGTGTAGTGAGTTTTTTTTCTATCTCTTACAGTTTAGTAGTTAAGCAAAATTTGGCAAAATTCATTCAGCATAAAGAGGTCTTCAGAGGCTAGTCCCAAAAAATTCAAGATATACATTTTATTTCGGACATAAATAGCTTTAATATACAGGATTTTAATCAAAATCGGTAGAGCCATTTTTAAGAAAATCAAAATTTTCACACACACACACTTGAAATGTCCAATCCTCTAGTGCTTTGTGTGTGTGGTGAAGATTATGTGAACTGAAGCAATTGTGAACTGTTTGGTCTTTTCCATGTTGTAAAGTCCAGACCACCATGTTTCAAATCACACCATCACCAATAAAGTCAGTGAAAAAGATGGTCCGAAATATACTTATAACTCCATTCATATGGTTGCAAAGAGTTTCCACTGTGATAGTATGAATGGCATAAAGCCTTAGTCAGGCTCCAGGTGCATGCCAGAACAGCTTATATGAAATCAAATTTTGAATCTTGCAGGCAGAAAAGCTAACAAAACGACTTATATCATGTTTTTATATAAAAAAAAAATTGTACCTATACATATGTAGATTTTGAAAGATATGGACATGTTCAGTTAGAGTACTTCCCTCTTAAAATCACAATATTTACTTAAATATTTTTGCAGCATGGACAAACATGAAAATCTCCAAGGAACTGGAAGATAGACAACGACTGGATGAACTGCAGTTTAATAGAGCAGGCAAAGGTCCAATTCAGAAGACTTATAAGTATGATCCAACTAAGATTCAGCCTTCAAGTTCAGCAAAAGAAAGTATAGCAGCAAAAAAGAGGGACACTTAATAATTTTATTGAAAATCAGGGAATGCAGTTTCTAAGTATTACTGTAATGTAGCGAATCTTTGTCTGCAAAACTGCGATATATATAGCTACAGTAGATTGGGCAAGATCAATTTTTGTGGGTTGCAAAAGTTGTGTTGTGAAAAATAAAGTTGTATATAATGTGATGATCAGTGTGAATAAAATATTTCAACAATTTATAAGTTTACAGTGTCAGCAGGGATCACATTCATCCTAAAAAAAAATTAGTTTTTAAAGACCTTTTAAGTGAAATAAGAACTGAAGCTTTCCTGGCGACGTGTTAATTTGAAATCTTCTCGGGCTTCTAGCCAGGTAAAAACTTGGCTTGACACCAACGTTTCGAAGACTTGGTGTCAAGCCAAGTTTTTACCTGGCTAGAAGCCCGAGAAGATTTTGAAGTGATCCAGGAGGATGTGAACTGGAAATGTGTTTATGATGCACAAAAGCAATCTCCTTTATCTTCAAATACATATATCAAATACAGAAATACATTTTTGGTATATGTATTTGAAGATAAAGGAGATTGCTATTTGTGCATCATAAACACATTTCCAGTTCACATTTGATTTTAGTTTCTCATAAAAATAAATTAATTAGAAATTAAGCTTGCTGCAGATTTTCAGTATTTTCTACAAAACCATTAAATAGAAGAACTAATGGGTTATTTACTAAGGGGAAATCATGATTTTTAAAAAAAAAATAAGTTAAGACAATATAAGATTTTTACTTTCTGTATTACATATAGTAAGTAGGGGAAGTATTGTATTGCACCCAAAAATTTGATACAGAGATTGCACCAAAATATTTAATTTGAGGACCCTTGAATCCAACAAGCATTTTAGAAATGGGTGCGCATATCTCTCACGAGAGACATTGGAGAAAATTCCCTTACCCATTCAAAAAAGTACCTAATAATAGGTTTCCTTTTACTAGCCCAGATTGTTTATCATACACTGCATGAAATTTCACTTTCAATAGAACAGTGTATATTCAAAATTCTGGGAAACCTATTCTTGCCTTTATTGGCAAATTTATTCATGAACAAAATGGAGAAGTGTCACTAAAGCATTCTCATGGATGTTCAAAGTGTAGTACAGGTGTGTTGATATTTTTGCCATAGTTTCATAAAGATACATAAAAGAAGCAACAAACTTTTGAACTTACAGGAAAAGACAATATACTTCACATTGGAAAAAGAAACAAATGAACAATTGGTTTTGGCGTACACAGAAAACCTATTCACTCTGACAACTAGATCAAAAGCTCAAATTTATATCCCATCAAGGTGCAATAATTAATAACCTAATGCGCGCACGCATGCACACACACAAACGCATACACACACATCAAAGCATTATCCTAGTGCCTACAAATAATTTTTTAATTAAAAATTTCTTAAATTCAAAAGTCTATAAAGAAGAAATTCCCACAGAAAATAGAATAGAAATATACTGGATAAATTGTGCAGACTGGGATAAACTTTACAGAGGGAAAACAAAAAGAAATTTGGCAACTAGGAGCAAGGAACATCTTAATATCACTAAATGGGAGATAAATCACTCGTGGCATGGCATTTTGGAGATAACATCCCAACATAGAGAAAACTCCAATTTTATTAAAGGGCACAAGAAACATTTGGGAAATGGAAACCTGGGAGAAGGTCCACATCTGGAAGAGCAAACCATTTGATGAATTTTTAAATTCTGCCTAGAGACATCCTTGTCCAGAAGTTACTAAGTTCACGATAATCAGATGCGAGCCGTCTACTACACCTGATAATCATGGCAGTCAAAAAGTTGATCATGTAAAGGGACAGTCCTTCTGAAAAATGAATTCTAAATTAAAACATGTGATGGAAATGTTTTGCAATTGACTCAAATGAAAACTTATAAAATGCAACACTGTCCCAAAAACCTCATAATTTCGGTAAAACTAGTTTCATTAAGCATCACACAGTGATCAGCTCTTAAACATTTGACTGTCCCTTAACCCCATTATATTCCTCTGTTCATTGTTCCTACAAGGAAATATGTAATAAACCTTAAATATTTATCTCCTCTTCAGTTTACCATAAAAATAGACCTGAAATTCGTAAAAAATATAACATGGAATTTGGCATTTACCACAAACATATGTATGTATGTTTTATTCACCAATTGGAAATTAATTACAATTTCAAGGCTTTGTCAAGTACAAGTTACAATTATCTGAAATTTATCTAATCCTATACACAGTTATTATGGTTATATTAACAATTATATACAACATAATCCTATTTACATCATTCATGAATTATGGCTAAAGAATTTGTAAAACTCTTGTACGTTGTAGAAACATTGTTCAATTAAAAACTTCTCAACATGCTTCCTGAACTTCTGTGGATGCTTGTCATTTATTTTTTTTGAGATTAAACTATACATCAGGATTCCTGTATGTAGTATGGAGTTAATCTTTTTTGTTGTTCTGGCAGCTTGCAAGGGAAGATTTTTCTGATTTCTAGTGGCATGCTCATGTATGGTATTGTTTGAATATTGTTATTTATGAAGCAAACTGTTTCTACTATAAACAAACAAGGTAGAGTAAGTATATTGTTTTGTACGAAACGTATTTTGCAGTGTTCTGTTTTCTTTCAATTATACATGCTTCTAATTATTTTCTTTTGAGCTACAAACAGCCTATTTACATCAGTTGAATTTCCCCAAAGGATTATGCCATAAACAAGTACTGTCTGCACATAGGACAAGTATATAATTTTTTTTGAGGAGTGCAGAGACATGGTTTGCTCCATTAATTTCAGATGTAATGCATTGTTTGTGTGGCTTCCAATTCAGGAGTTTATCAATGGTTATTCCTAAAAATGTTACGTTAAGTTCATGCCAAAGTATTTTACTATTATAGTTGATTACTGGTTCAATGTTGACATTACCTCTACTAGATAATGCAAAGCTCATGCATTTGGATTTATCACTGTTTAAGGCCAGTTTGTTTGAAGACAGCCATTGCATCAAGTTTGCCATAACACAATTAGCCTGCTGCTGCAATTGTGCACAGTTATCACCCCTAAGTATACAGCTTGTATCATCCGTATATAGTATAGTTTTCCCATGAGGTACATTAATTAGCAGATCATTTATGTACATTAAAAACAATAGAGGTGCAAGATTAGAGCTTTTATCATTTTAGAATTAGAACTAACATATTGACTGTTATCATTTATGATTGTAACTTGTTTACAATTACTGAGATAAGACGTCAACCGCTTATGAGCTACTCCACATATACCATAAGCTTCTAATTTAGACAACAGGATAGTATGATCCACTAGGTCAAATGCTTTACTTAGGTCCATGAAAAGACCAAGAATGGATTTACCCGCAACAACTCCTTCAAGTGTTTCTTTAAGGAAGGAGTAGAGAGAATTAGTTATGCTCTTGGTTTTCCCCAAACCTTTTTGCTGGTCCGTAAACACAAATTTTTCTAGAAAAGGAACCAATCTATTACACATGACCTTTCCAATATTTTTGGGAAACCGGATTGTAGGGAAATGGGTCTGTAGTTGTCAACATTTTGAGGGTCATCTTTTTTTAGTGTAGAGACTATTCTAATTTCAGGATGTCAGGAAAAATTCCTGAGCTCATTGAAATGTTACGTCTAGCCAGCAGGGATTAGCAATAAAGTGCATGGATGTTTTTATTATGCATTCCAGCACTTCATCAGGACCAACTGCGAGGCTATTTATTTAGATTTAATAATTTTTATAATTTCCTCATAGGTTGCTGGCTTGAGGTAATACTACTCTTATCAGTAACCATGCAGAAATGCTCATTGAAGATATCAGCAATGTCGGCTGTATTTTTGACTATTGTATTAATAACTGCTAGAGTTATGTTGTTGCATGTGTTAGGCCTCGCATTTCCTGTTTCATTCCTTATTATGTTCTATATTGTTTTATTCTTGTTTGAGGAGTTAAGTATAAGTGCAGTAAGGTATTATTCTTTAGCAGCCTTCATTACTTTGTTGTAAACTTGCATATATTGTTTGAAATATTGTACGAAATTGTCAGTTTTATTTGTTTTGCTTATCTCAAAAAGAATACTCTTTCTTTTACTAGAATTTTGGTTATCCATATTTTGTTATTGCAGGCACCTCCTGCTTTTGTTGATTTCAGAGGAAAGGAAGTATTAAAATGATGCAAAAATGTTGCCAAAAATTTCTGAAACTTCAAGTCACTGGTACCTGGTTCATAGACATCATGCCAATTTTCTCTAGCTAACAATGAATTAAAGAAATGGATATTTTCAGTAGAGAAACTTCTTCTCTGTATCACCTTCGGCATGCTTTCTCTAGTGGCATGGATTTTGGAATCAGCAAGGCTTATTATTAAGACGTGATGAACAAGCAATTCCAGTGAAATCTCGACATCACATTTTTGGGCGGAATACAATACCTCTCTATGGCTATGTACATTGTACATATGGGGATAGAGAAAGTAAAAATAGGCAGTGAAGCAAAAAGTGTTTAGCTGTCTCCACTTACAATTGATCTTGATTCACTGTGTAAGATTCTAATTTAGCCCATCTGGACTTCATAACAACTTCCTTATCTACAACTGTCATAATATAAATTCTAACTCAACACAACTATTATAGGGAGGATTAATAATTATTTTCACTCGGAAATATGCTACTAAATGATTTCATTTAATAAATACTTTATCTGATGCGTGTATTATTTCTAGTACTACTGGTACTAGACTGCACATTTTCTTGTACAATGCAGTATACATAGGTAAATCTATTGTTTTTTTGTAATTTTACTTTTGAATCCTGAATTTCCTGCAACTTTAGTCTGCATTTTATTAAAATTCTAACTAGATTTGAATGTCCTGTTGGAATGGAATAGCGGTCAGTTATCCAAGGAGTTGCTTTTATTAAGACAGCATCTAGGTACTTCTGTAAATTTTATCTCCCAAGTTGAGAAATGTATAAATGAAAGAATAATTAAGAATATTATTAAGTATACTATACAGCTGCCTAATTTATGCCACTCATTTGCTATTGTTTTTATTTTTCTTTAAATTAGTTTAATTATCTATCTCTTTTGGAGTTACTCGCATAACTGTAACATAATTTATGTCTTGCACATTTTGGTCATGGAGCTGACCCTTATTTAGCTATTTTTTTATTGGTGCACCTTTAAAATATTTAACTTTTCTCACAACAATTTGTCAACTTCTGTCAATGCAAAAAAAATGGATTTCAACCACATGGCAACTAGATTTTAAAAGATTTGATATCCCTTCAGCCTAGTGTATCCTCTTATTTCCCTTCTACTTACAAGAAAGCAAGTAATAAAACCATTTTTGCTAATGTTTGATTAGCATGAAATAGATAGAAGAAAAAGGTTTTCAACAATCATTTATAACAGAGATGTAGAGAAAGTCATGTGAATAAAATACATAAGATTTTTTCCAAAGTTATTTATCTTTTAAGATGGAACATGTGGCTATCAGCTTTCTGGGCTCTTTTACCATTCACTCCAAAATTTGTTTTTCTCTTTGAACCTTCTTTGTAGGAAATATACCACTGACTAAAATTAGTGTATGTATTTAAAGATTTGCATGAATCATCGATAGTAGAGCATAAATTACTCAATGGGCAGGGATGGGAGACAAGTAAAAAAAACTCTGTGTTACATTCACATGACTTTCTCTACCTCTGCAACAAATTATTGTTAAAAAGATTATACTTCTATTTACCTCATACTAATTGAGAAAATTAGCACAAATAGTCTTATTGCTTGCTTCCTTGTAAGTAGAAGTGAAATAAGCGAGTAGCATAGTTTAAAGTAAAAGTCAAAAGCTAGTTGCTGTATGACTGAAGTTCCTTTGTTTCTGTGGACAGGAGTTGACCAATTCCTGTATGAGAAAAGTATGTTTTTCAAAGCTGAAACCAAAAATAAGGAATACCTAAAAAAAACTATCAACTCCATGAAAAAAATGTATATAACTAAATTGTGTTTTAATGTGCTCTACAATTTTTTGTGTGCTAAGTTTTTGTCTATCTCTTACGGTTTACCAGTTATGCAAAATTCTGTAAAATTCACCCAGAATAAAGTAGTCTTTAGAAGCTATTCTCAGTAAATTCAAGATATACATTTTATTTGTCAGGTAAATATCTTTAATATTCAATATTTTAATCAAAATCGTTAATTTTAGAAAATAAAAATTTTCGAAAAAAGTTCCATGTAAAGGGTAGTTTGGGGTGGGGGGATTTTCTTGAAAATTTTCGTGTCTCATCCTTGGAAGATACCAAACTTAACTTAAATATTAAGTTTGGTATTTAAGTCTTTTCGTTTTTGACCTATGCTGCCCACAGACAGATACACACACACACACATGTTTCTAAAAATGCTTTCTTTTGGATTCAGGGAGACCCAAAACATGTATTTCTGCTGAAAAATGGGTATTGTAGGAGGGAAAACAGAATAATATCTGATACAATGTAAAAAAAGTGAGGGTGCAAAAACATGGAACAAGTTTCAAAGGAAAGCTAAATAAAAATGGGCCAGGGAAGTAATAAATACAATATAATAGCAGCAAAGAGAAGAGGGGGACAAAATAATATAAATGATTGAGGTTGGACAAAGGGTTTACTCAGCAGGGTTTAAAAAGCGAGATGTGCAAGTAAATTCAGTTTATTATTACAAAATATGCTTGTACAAGAGCCATTAACATAGTTACATACACTATTTACAAGTACTTCAGAAAGTAGCAATGCATTGATTAATGACTTCAATCAGATGAGAATTCTCTAATGCTGCAGCAACTCGTTCTTTATCAGCAAGCTGCTTGTTGACTGCATCCTCAGAGGCATGTGTTCCAGGTGTAATTTCTACACTAACTTTAAACCTAGAAGGAAGGGACCTTATAAGCTGAACTCTAATTGAAAGTCCGATAAGGGTCGCCATGCTGCAGTGTGGGATTGTTGGTGTAAACTTCACATTCACTTCATTGCTCTCATTATTAACCTGTGAATAAAAGACAACAATTAAAAAACAAACTGCTTAAGCTTTTAAATTAACAGAATGTTGGGCTCCAATTATGTTTAAGTTCTTGATCAACATGAAGGGCAAATAGTTCATCTTGCAATTGAGTTTAGTTTAAATTATCTGCCATTTTATGTTTGCATTGAAACAAACTAATTTAGTGCACACATCAAATACTTTAGAAAAGAATTTTAAATACCGGGGGGGGGGGGGATTGTAAGTGGATTGGTGACGGTAAAGTTTCATTTACTAAGGTTTCACTCAGAAAACATTTTGAAGATGTTTGTCTTCATAAATTCTCCCACACTTGTTGACTATTTTAGTATGCAGTTGCCACTTATGCTATCTACTGAAGTGGAGCTGCCAACATATGACTAACAAATAGTAAGGGACAGTGGTGTTGTCAACATATTGGACTCTTAGCTGCAAAGCATAGCCAAGGGATGTTTTTAGGAGTGGAGTGGAGCCACACAGCAATGACAGGGCGTATCTAAGGGGCCTGCACAATCAAAATCCTAATCATCCAAGGCATAGCAGAGGGACCTCAGCGAGTTAGCAGGTCTTTCCTTCCTTTAGGTTGGCAATGCAACCTTAATGGGCAATATGGAGTGTTTTCATCACTTATTACATAATTTTCTCTATAAAGAAAACTTTAGTGGGTAGGTACATTACAGGCTCCTGAATTGTCAACTACTACTCCTTCCTGACTCAAACACAAAGCTACCTTCAAAGGGGAAGTAAAGCTGGTGGTACCGTGTAATGTTTATCTGCATGTAAAAGACTCCCATTTCTTGAAAGAAGGTTCCTGGGTAAAATTCTGCCATTTTGCATCCACGTATCGTGATTGCATCCTACTGTGCCATCTGATCCCTCATCACCACGGCATATAGCAGCAAACTCACAAACTAGAAATTCAAATCTGATCACAGAAACATTTTAAATGATGCCCTATTTGCCTCTTGGGAGATTACAGGAAACAATTATTTAATTAACTTAACATTAACAAATAGATGACTGGTTTGGAAGAAACCGTCTTCATGTCCAGACATAGAGCTCAAGCATGGAGAAAGATGTTTCCAACATACATTTTCTAGCTTCTAAACAGATTTTCGATTTGAATCCCAGTTGGAGGAAGGAGTTTTTCTTTTATTAGCAACATTCTCCATAAATATAAAACAAGTGTGAAAGAGAAGTTATTGTGAGCAACTTTACAGTTTTAAACACAACCAAATTCCATATAAGGAAACATTTCCAATTTCAAAGCCACCAATATGATCACTAAAGCTGAAGATAGTTAAAAATGAAAATTGATAAATCAAAGTCTGTTTAGGACTTTGCCTAAAAATGTAGTTAAAGAATAGAATGTATTCTTACAGTACCTAATAAAGTACAATACACACTCGATTTTTTGGGGTAATGTGGGGAGAAGAAGCATGAATAACCAAGGGAACTGTAATTTAAAGCTTTTAAGGTACAACATATATATGCAAATAAGAAATTACATTTAAAAGCATTTTTCAACATGTATTCTTTGTTCGAAAGTTTATTCTACTTCTGTGCATAGATATTGTAGGCCTGTTTATTTTTTAAAATAACCCATGATGTTGGTCTGCTTCTGAGAAGGGTTGACATTTTTTGCACAGCACTTCAAATTTTTCTTGCAGCAATGTCATTGTACTCAAACCCCCTTTGCCCTATATAATCTAGAAGAGCATTAACACAGTACAATGACTATAATTCACTGTATTCATCCTCACTTTCACATTCATTGTCCTCTTCAGTTTCACATTAGGTGGTTACAATGAGTCCATCATCAGATACGAGAATGCTCTCATTGGGATGAGAAAGAGCATTATCAAGTAATAGAACAGCCTTCTGTGGGTACCTTTTTTTTTAGTAATTGCCAAACTTTTGGTACAAAATTTTTGTGCAATCCCCCCCCCCCCCCCCAAATTACTAGTAGCTTCACTTTGTGGTTCCCAGAAGTATTAGCAGTGCACAAAATTGTAATACGTTCTTTAGTCTTAAAAGTAAGGGTTATGGTTTGTAGACATTTCTCGTCTGCATTATAAATTGGTTTGGTGTGAGATTCTCTTCTTCCACAAATTTCTGGAACTCTTCATGGAAGGAATCAGCTGGAGCAACATTAGAACTAAGCTGCTCTCCTTGCACAGTAAGTTTGTGAATCCCATGATGTTTGAATCTGAGATGAAGCATTAAATTCTCCCTCTAACCCTTGAGCTTCATGAAAAATTTAGCCTTTTCAGTACATATCGCACCTGAAACAATGGCACCTTCTGATCATTTTTGAAGTCATCGGAGTACTTCTCTTCATGCTTTTTTGTGCAAATGGTCCAGAATTAGAATCACAGTTCCTGATAAAATCCTGTATTTTCAGCTTATTATTTTTAATGACTCAAGTAGTCTGCATTCCAATCCCATAATCAGCACTTAGTTTTGCAACAGTTTCCCCCTTCTCAAATCTTTCAATTAATTCTAATTTTTGTTTTAATGTCAACTCCTTTTTTTCCTATCTCTACCATCTCTTCTACAAATTTCTTTTAACTTGTTTCATTGATATTTACACACTGATTAGCATCAGAAAAACTGAACTGTTTTTAATTTACACAGAACAGGCAGGACAATAACAATGGAAACAGTTCTCTGTTGTTGCTTAAACAATGTAAACGGCATTACTGTCATGCGGCAGGTTCTTTATTCCTGTTTCCTATAGGAAAACAAGGATGTGCACTATCCCCAATACTGTTTAATACATACATATAGAGTGCACTAAATGAAATCACGGAAGAAATAGACACTGGAATAAAGATACAGGGGATAAAAATCAATATGCTCCGCTTTGCAGATGATATTGCAATATTAATGGAGAACAAGAAAGATTTAGAAACATTCATAAACAAATTAGAAAATACATTAAGGAACAACTACAACTTAAACATTAATAAATTAAAAACAAAAATTATGACTTGCAGGAAGAAAGGGAATAGTAACACAAAAATTAAACTAAATGGACAACTATTAGAAGAAACCGAAATATTTCAATATCTAGGAAGCAAAAGCTGATGGAAGGAGCAAAACAGAAATAACCAGTAGAATACAACATGCAAAACTTGCTTTTAATAAAAGGTACCAACTATTTACTGCAAACAATATTAGCCTTGAAACCAGGAAGAATTTATTACAAACATATGTATGGAGTATTATGTTATATGGAAGTGAATTTGGACAATTTTAAAAGCAGAAAGAAGAAGAATAGAAGCATTTGAAACCTGGTGCTATGGGAAAATGCTAAAAATTAAATGGAGTGACAAAATTAAAAATGAAGAAGTATATAAAAGAGCAGAATCGGAAAACGAATTTGGAACCAAATTAAAAGAAAAACAAAATTAATAGGCCATTTATTAAGACATCAGAGCACACTGAATATTATAATAGAAGGTATGACAGAAGGAAGAAGTGGCAAAGGAAGAGCAAGATGATAAATTATGGAAGATATGAAATGCAGTAAATATGAAGAACCAAACGGAAAGCAGAGAGAAGATCTGAATGGAGAGTCGCTGCAAACCAATCCAAGGATTGAAGGCTCCTAAAAAAAAATAGGAAAACAATCTACAATAATTTTTGCGAGGGTGCGTAGATTATCTACACACACATAATCAGGAGTATACTGTATGTTGGAGTTTATAACCTATGCTTATATAAGTGTCCTTTTAAAGGATATAAGTTCAAGAGAGGTGAGAGAGTTTCTCCCATATCTATCACTCCTCATGCCCTAGATGATTCGGGTTAGTTGCCCAGAGCCCCCATCTACACCTTTCATTCCGTAATTGCAGCTGTCTTCTAAAAAACATCCCTTGTTTACGCTTTGTAGCTTAGGGCTCTCAACATTGGGCTATGCTTAATGTGCATGCTGAAAGGTGACAGGTATGGCAGATAAACCATGCTTGCAGGACGCATTACTAGCAACAAATAATTATCTCTGGAGATTTATTTTCAGAAAGTGATACAGCTATTAAGAATAATGATATTGACACATCCACAAAATAGCTAACTCTGCAAGCATCTGTCTGTTACTCTAATTCTTAATCACATTAAACACTGGAGTTTTTTGACCTTACCTCAATGAGATTTTGCTCCACTACATTTAGTTCTTCCAGAGTCAGTGGGTGTTCTGGGTCATTTATTCCTCGAATTAAATCTGAGCCAAATTAAGGAGAAACATTGCATTTGCACTTTAAGCCATTATGTATGCTTTAATGGACAAGCATATCTTGTCAAAAAAAATTCATGACAGAAATAACATTTGGTAACACCACCACCATAAATATGTGCATGTCTTTCTTTCTTTATTAACCATCCTCGTTTATAAGTTTTACACCCTCCAAGACAGTTCAGACACCTGTTGAGGAATAAGATTTTGAATCAGAGAGAAGCCAAGATAACGTCTGGTATGGAAATGAAGGATGGGGATGACATGAAATAACGGTGAAGTAGATGACAGGAAAGGTGATTATGGAATAATTAGCGCAGGGGCTGGGGGTCAGCCTGAAGAAAACACCCCTACCGGAGCTTCCTCCACCACAAATCCCATACAGTACTCTGGGATTGAATCCGTATTGACTAGGTGAGAGGCGATCGCACTAAGCACGCGGTCACGGCCCCGCCTGACATCGTATGTTTAAGGTAATATTAGTATTGCTCATAATCCTCCGTTACTTTAGAGACCTTAAGACAGCTTTTTTTTTTTAAAGGATACCAAATATTTCCCTTTCATCAAACTCATCAACAACATTATCATCTTGCTCATCTGACGTTATTTTCCTGTTTTCACATTTTCTGTACAGTTTAGGGTTTACGTTCTCCAAACGTTCCAAGCCACCCATTTCAATTCAATATAACTAATTGTATGTGATACTATATCTATTTTTGTGTGATCGTAGTACAAAAACGTCGTCTGCTGTATACCAACGGTGCGAACAAAAACTGCGCAGTAAGCAACAGATTATTACGCCAATCTACTGCTTCTATTTAAACCGTTGCTGAAAACGTGATTGAAAAAAATGAAAAGTCCTCTTGGGTGTTACTCCACAGGAAGATATGCAAAGGCGCTTTTCTTTGTAGTTTTCACTATGCAATTTTATATACCACAATTGTGTTTAATGTGGATATCCTTGTTCACATAAAATATATATATATAAAAATATCAAACGAAAAATATCTCTTCTTAGAGCAGTTCACTGAATTACTTTCAGAATCAGAAGTAGAACAATTCCTATTTATAGGAATTCCGGAAGCTCAAATACGAATGATCTCTCATTAAAAGTTAAAAAACTACACATTAAAGATTTCTGCAATCTTATTTAAAATCTCAAGGTACAATTTAAAACGAATTTTCTGTCTAATTCTGACAGAGAAAATTTTCCGCTACAAAGGATCGAAACCTCCAGATTTGGCGGAAAACCGACAGGGTTGGTCACCTTGGTAGTATTTTCTCTTCCTCACATATCGATGTTGACATCGATTATCCATTACAAATCGAGTTAGTGATTAAATAACTACAACAACAAAATAAGGTGTGATATGTTTAACTGAGGTTAGGTAAGGAAAGGATTGCATTTCCTATTTTTCATTTGTGAAAATGTTATACACTGATCTAACATTTGGCTAAACTTCAACAGGTGATCAGGATTTGAAAGTGTTAAAAATATTAGACCAACTCTGGATCATCTCGGAACCACTAGAAATCACGGTAAATCGCTCCTGATTTGAAATTCATTATTTATTTATTTATTTACATAGAATGTCCCAATGAGCATATTGCTCTAGGTAGGGACTGCCCTTTAGTGAGGCGCTATATTATATTATATTGCCGAAATTTCAACTTCTTGTTACCATTAGGGTTTTAGCTTCATATATCCTATACCCTTCACATTCGTCCTCTGTTTATAAAAAACCGTCGGCTACACATTGCGGCGTAGGGCCCTAGAATTTATAACAAATATAAGTTATTACAAAGTAGTGCTATTAGAATAACAAAAGTTATTCTATTCAATGAATGTGCCTGAATATTCAATGACCTTCCAAATGACTTAAAATTATTATTTTCTGGGGGGGGGGGAAGGTACAAGTCTGCTTTTAAAACTGTGTATGTAGCAAGGTCAATTACTCGATAAAAGAGTTTATGGATAATCATTAAAATGTTCTCGGCCTTAAGGGAAATACAATGCCATTGTACTGATTTTGAATGTTTTGCACATATTTTTATTTGCAATTTTTTAAATTATGTTTATGCTTGTCAGGTGTTTTGGCCAGTAGGATCACATGGTTCTTTCATCCAACTAGTTTTGATCTTGCATATTAATAAAAGCACCATTTACTGTTTTTATGAAATATTGATAACAAGTAATTGTATAAATGCATACATTAGAGGTAAAATATTTAGTGGTGGTGGTAAAAATGGTTATGTGACAGTCGGTTTGTTGCATGACGTGTTCAATGTCCCCGAGCCTTGCTTGATAATGGGACCAAACAAACAATAAAACAAAATACCAAATCCGGATCACATAAGGAAATAGATGGGTAACACTTTAATACGGTCAGAGTACAGAGAATTTAAACCACATTCGGTGACTTGATGATTTTTCCCTTGTGTTCTCAGATATTTTACTTACCTATTTTAAATTATGAGCATTAATCCCCATGACTCAAACCTTGCAATTCATTTAACATATTTCAGTTTTATGTTTCTACATTATATTTCTCTGAAAGCTGTTAAAGATGTGTTGGTATAAACATCAAGGTGGTGTGTTGTTGTTGTTTTTTTTTTTTTTTTTTTTTTTTTTTTTATCATAATGTCATCTCCTTAAAAATCCTGCATGCATAGCTAGACCTCACTGGCAGGAAAATGCCAATGTAAAGCTTTGTTAAATCTGGGTTGCCTACTTACACTTTACAATCACTGCATACATATCAAAATCATGTTGTTTATAAACAGGAATGTAAAAATAAATCTTTTCAGATATATCATAGCTTCTACAATAAAATAAATTAATTCGCTCGTTATAGAAAATGACAAAACCAAGATCTGAGAAATTATTAAAACTTTTTGTAATACATTATGGTGTGTAAAAGTGTACAAAAAATACATACATTTGAAAATAGTTTTAATAGTGTTGTATCCTATGTATGCTAGAAGGGAAATCATTGTATAGATATCAGAAGTAAGTTGCTTATAAACATGAATCAGTGTAAAACTAAATGCTTTCAAATATAACCTAGCTTCTACACTAAATAAATTAAGTAAATCATTCATTATATAAACTACAAGATGCTAGAGTGTTTCAATCATATCAAACAAGAGGGCAGTCAGTATATTTGAATCCCATTTCAATCATCATTTCCTCGAAATATTACTTGGCTCACTATTCATGCATTGCACATTTTCCTGTGGTAGTAGAAGCTGGTCAGCACCCATAAGAAACACTTTAAATTGTAACTATACCATTAAATAATTTACTAGTACTGCCTCATAATGCAGTTCAACATCACATCTGTTCATTAAGAGTGTGTGTAGTAAGTGTGTTTCCTTCAACGAGAATTATAGCATGCTGAAATTGGTAGAATTTGTTAATTTTGGTAAATACAGATTGTAGCTGGGAAGTTTATTTGGGGTTCATTTAGCTAAAATTTCCTAATATATGTAATCAAGATATTAGATGTCATATAGCATTTCAACTCATTTAGAGTTTATTATATGTAATAGTGTCATTCCATGTGAAATCAACATATCTACTTTAAATAAAAATTTTACCTCACCATTTCAGATTTTGCTAAAATTTGGTACTCATAGTGGGTGCTCAGACTAAGGGAAACACTGAATTTCAATTTTTTATCTCACTGGCCAAAAAAGCATGAACAGTCTTGTTTAAAATTGCTCTAGGAGCTGTCCTAATTGAGCTGCTAGAGAGCTAGGAAAAGTCATTTTTGCAGCATTTTTATGATCTTTCCAGTGATATGCAACATAGGTTCTATTAGTAAGAAATTTATTCAAAATACAAGTTGAAATTTTAATTTAATTTTTTTCCAAAAAGTACATAATTTAACATTTTCAAAATATGTATTTCCATAAATACTTAGTACTTTTGTAAATCATATGAGAAAATATAAATATGGAATGATAATGAATTCATTGTTAAAAAAAATTATTCCTGAGTCAGAAATGGTTAGCTCCGCAATAAAAATGTACAGTGCATAAATTGTGTGTTTTGACAAGTTCTGCAGTTTTTATGCAGTAAGCTTTTTTTCTATCTCTTATGGCTTACCAGTTGCGTAAAAGTCATTCAGAATTATGGCTTACCAGTTGTGCAAAAGTCATTCAGAATGAGGACTTTAGAGGTATTCCCAGAAAATTCAAGATATACATTTTGTTTGTCATGTAAATATCTTTAATGTACAGTATTTTTATCAAAATTGTCAGAGCTATTTTTAAGAAAATCAATATTTCTGAAAATTGTTCTGTAAAAGATGGTTTGGGTGGGGAATTTTATTGAAAATCTTGTGTCCCATCCTTGGGAGTTACTAAACTTGAATACCAAACCTGGTATTTAACTTTTTGTTTTTGGCACGCATGCACGCACACACACACACACACACACACACACACACACACACACACACACACACAAACACACACACACCTCTCTCTTCTAAAAATGCTTTTTATGGACTCAGTGGACCTCAAAACATTTACTTCCAGTGAATTCTTGGTATCAGATTTTTTAGTGGAATACAGCACTTTCTCTCTATTCGAGAAAGAAGAATAATGTCCCATGGTCTTGTGGTCAAACCATTTTGTCTAAAGACTGCAAAGAGGGCAGTAATTTACAGGATTTGTGGTAGCTGTATTTTTTATTTCCATTTATAAAACCTATTCACTGCTAACATATTTTTATGTGAGAAATACCTCCTATGGTGTATATATGACACTATGGTGAAAAATTGCTAAAAATCCAAAATTCAATTTTGAACAATAACATTTTGCCATAATTTTGTATTTCAAGTTGAAAATGCAATAATATGAACTATTAATTAAAAAAGAGTGAGTATAATAATATGTTTCAAAATGTACAAAACAGTCCTCACACTGGGTGCTTCTACTTGCCCCATCATGATCCAGGTATGGCATACCACCAATTATTTAGCCTGGGCTCCCCCCATCCTAAACAGGCGAGTTAAAGCACCTGGTAGGCCTCCTCACACCCCACCAACAACATGTTTCCGGCCATGAAATAGAGACCGTTTTGGCAGCAGAGACTTGGACCAAGTGACTTGCAGTTTTCCCTTGCCTTATATATTACTCGGAATTTGTTTAAACAGTCTGTGAGAGTTGACAGGTATAATGATTTAAATATTGCTGTAGGAGAATATGAAATTCTAAGACTTACAATTGCTCAAACCTATGGTGAAGTTATCTCGACCATAGCACAGATGGGATGTTTCTCCGCGACTGAGTTATCTCGACCATAGCACTGAAAAGGTTAAAGAAAATAAATTATTCCTCACCCAAGTCGGTGATTGTGTTTATTTAAAAATTGTGAACGTGAAAAATATGCATGGTTTATTGCCTATTAAAAAATAACCATTTATATGGGGTCATAGTTACCATCATGAGTTCCTGTTACTCTTTGAAACATGTCTCAACTATTTATCATAGGACTGCAGTAGAGTCTTCTTCTAAGCAAAAAAATAACAATTGCCTTATGAGGAAGAATGTATAATAGTTTTGATTGTAATGTGTAACTCATTCAGCATGTATTTGGTGCCCATTTTGCCTGTGGCAGAACACAAATAAATTATTGAGTGTTATTTATGGATGCATTTTAGCTGCTATGCCTCTTAGTATTACATTCTATATTGGGCATGAAGGGCAGCTAAATTTGCTCAGAGGCCTCCTATCAGGCTTGAAGTTCTTTAACAGGCCATAAGTCTATGACATGGGACCACTGGTTTTATTTTCCTTCCAAGGATTATGGCCTGTTAAAGAACTTCAAGCATGTATTTGGT
Source organism: Hymenopus coronatus (assembly GCA_030762935.1). Lineage (NCBI taxonomy): Eukaryota > Metazoa > Arthropoda > Insecta > Mantodea > Hymenopodidae > Hymenopus > Hymenopus coronatus. Next base: position 80,439,969 of record CM060898.1, on the reverse strand, counting down.
GCCCATTTTGCCTGTGGCAGAACACAAATAAATTATTGAGTGTTATTTATGGATGCATTTTAAGTCATTCAATAGAATAAAATTTGAAAAGAAATTAAAATTTTTCAGTGAAAGCATTTAATTGCATATCTCCAACAGAGTATGTTAATGTCTCGTATGAGAGGGGAGTATTTTAAATTTCGAACATAGATTTGAACACTGAAAGGAGTAAATATTGTTTGAATTTGATAAAGTGTGAAATTTAATTGCACTGAATTATAGTGGGGTTTATAAGGATTTTTAGGACTTTATTGAGAATAATGCAGGTTTTTTTGAACAATGCAATGTAAGTATGATAATCCATCGAAATATGTGGATGCTATTATTGCATAATTAGAGGCAATTTTATGTATGGAAATAGAGTACAACTACTGCTTTAATACATACATTTTGGGGTAAAAACACCCTGGATTTTCCTTTTAAATGTGACGAAGGATTTATTGCTAAGTAAATCAAATCAACAGAAAATGGAACAATACTGCTCTAAAAGAATGGTATAAAATAATAAAACATATTGTTTTGCAATGTAAGCCAAAAGTAATATGTATAAAATGGCAGCGTGACGGCATTGCCTCACGATACACTCGAATATAGCCTTAAGTGGCGTGCTTCTACAAAAATAACATAGTCAAAGCTATAAAATGAATACAACACATTATATTGTACAATGTATAGATAAGAAATGGTAGTTAGAAAAGCATATTTATTATAAAACATAATTAAAAACAGTAATATGAGAGAAGAAGAAAAATCACAAAGATGAACGAGATACCAGATGCTCTAAATTGTTTATACTGGTAACAAAGCATAGGAACAAAAGTTAAACAAATATGTATTTAAGGAATGTTAGCTATTTAAAAAAAAAAATTAATGTAAATTACACAAATGTGTTGATTTTAAATTATTAGAAATGTATAAAATGTATTATAAATTTGTATTTCACAAAATGTAGAATGGAAAATCTGCTATTCCCTAGGAGACAGACAGATTACGATGTATAAAACATTGATCCTCTACTATTGTATATAGGTGAAAATTTTAATAAGTTTCCGGGATGCAGGGATAGACACCAGGGATAAGGACGCAAAGAGATAATCTCGCCAATCGAGACCTCTTATGCGGCGATTCGGTGTAAATCCTAGCATTGTATTATTTATCAAGAAGAGATTGATTGCAAGTACACATTATATTGCATATATGTGGCACAGTTTTATAAAAAGAGGATTCTGTTCTAATAGTGTGCCTTAATGCATCACATTATTCGAAAAGTTAAGAAATAAAAGTTCATATATATATATATATCAAGAAATCTTTTAGATTAATTTTATTTTTTATCACAACCTACCGTCCAAGCATGGAGGTTAAGATTTTCGTACTCACCGACTGAAGCTAGCTGAATAAATAGAAAATGTGGCTGCTGTGCACAATAAGTAATTCGCTGCCGGCAGTAACCTTAACTGCTTCAACAATTACGTTTGGCGCAACTAGGTAATTACAGCAAAAGTTACCAACTTCTTATACAGCGGCAAATTCAAACCTGTTAAAAGGTTTAAAATACCACAGCGCAGCAATCAGCAACCCTGAGAACCACTACCCATACTACAGCCTACACAGCGACCATCCGTCCATCGATCTTCCTTTCGAAATCCGCCCCAATTGGTAATAAGGATACTAATATAAATAAAGGTGTTTTTGCAAGTCCGTGTTTGTGGTATTATCTGCTTCTACTCTTCGAAAGCAAACTGTCTCTTATTGTCATTTTAAAATCTGGCAAGTCTGCTTCCATCACTCTTCTTTCCTACATTCACTCTGTTGATGGAATGTGCACATCATGTGATGCTTAAAACTGGTATTATAGTTTTTTGGTAGGTCATTCAAAATTAACTGTAAAAGAATTAACAGTATATAAAGTTGTGCTCCTTTATTTTGCTTACAATGCAATCAGAACTATGTAATTTCTTGTTACAAACAGATGATGTACAGAAATGAAACTAAAGATAAATTTATATAACTTCTTATATAATCATTCTATTAAAAGTTTATGTTTAATGGAATTTGTCAGCTGTTTCCTCTTCTGAATTTGATTTTGGAAATGTATAAATGTTGTAAAGAACACAAAGAGAAGCATCAGTGCTGTGTGCAAATTTTATCCAAATTAATTCATATAAGTTGGCTGTGAACAGAGTTGCGCACAGAACACGTTGTACAGAAAACACAAGAAGGTATTTCAATGTCCACATAGCCAGAGCAAGCAGTAGTATAAAAGACACCTAACATCTGCTAATTTGAGTGAATAGAAGTGACGCTTAGTCATATATTAAGTGAGATGTGAAATGGTAACACTATATCACTGAAAAAACCATTACTTGGACATATTTTGGGAATGGAAAGTATACCCCGTTCCTGAGATGTGCCCAAGTAATTATTTTTTCATTTCCCAAATCAATATATACCTAACATCCACTAAAATAAAAATGTTGTGCCATAAATTTCCTTTTATTCATGTGTTATTTCACCTTCCCTTTGATGTTTCAAGTAGCTTAAGGCTGGTTTTTCCATATCAGGGAGATGGGCAAATGCTTGCTTGTTGGAAAGTCCTCCTTAGCCCCTCCAGATAGAAGTCTTCTCTGAGCCACCTTGCAATCTGCCCTGTCCTGCCTTGCTCTGCCTGCATTTGTTTGTTTTTCCATCTTCCCTATTATTTAAACAATGGCAGCTTGTGAGTATATATTTTGGGTGTTCACAACATTTTAAGCCCGAAAAATGTTAAATAGATCTACTGCATAACAGTTATGATAACGAAAAACTGGCCAATTGCAGCAACAAACAATAATAATGACTGCCTCCATGGTCGAGTGGTCAGCGAGCTGATTCTCACCCGGAGGTCCCGGGTTCGATTCCCGGCTGGGTCGGGGAATTTTTCTTTAACCAGAGTTATTCCCTATCCCCTGCAGAGTCTGGAAGTATGTATGTGAGAGTGAATGTGTGCATGATTGAGGAAATAAAATAGTTTAAACGCTACATAAACCTACAGACAAGTTGTTTCTAATTTGAAGCCCCCGATATGACCTTAGATGTTAAATGAAACAAAAAAAAAACAATAATATATATTTTTGTGTGAGTGGTAGTTTTTCTGCTTTTCCTTCTTTTTTTTTTTTTTTCAGAAAAATGTACAAAATCTATAATACCCGAATTAGTCCATGAATTAACTTTGGCTGGAAATCAAACATGGGAAATAATACTGTATATTTCTTATGCTGCACTCATACAACCAGTTATGGTTACCATACACTTCTTTGTTAAATGTTAGATTTCATCACTGTTTCAAACAACAGATCTGTTCTGGGAGGCTTTAGTTCCTTTGCAGCTAACTTATCATAATAATTTAAGTCTTCTGTTGGCACTTAACAATAATTTCAATAGAACTAATGTTGATATCACACTTGAATACTGAATATTTTGTAGTGTGAGTCACATCTGCACGAGTAAACAATGACCATCAAACTACCATTTATGGAAATAATAGATATCAAATAGCAGCATAACATGCTTACCAACATGGTCACTTGATTATACAAGGTACGTCCAGAAAATTAGTTCCGTTTGGTAATAAACTTAAATTGTGTACAGATACAGAATAACTATTTATTGCACAAAATTCTACAACTCTTAACCTACCTTTACACATAACTGCCGAAATTTTGCAGGCATTTGTCATAGCGTGGCACAAGTTTTTGTATACCTTCTTCATAGAAGTTTGCCGCCTGTGTCTTAAAAAAGTTGGAAACATTTTCTTTCAGCTCTTCATCTTTGTTGAAGTGTTGACCACCAAGGAAAGACTTGAGATGTAAGAACAGATGAAAGTCGCTAGGAACGAGTTCAGGGCTGTATGGAGGATAGTCCTACCCCTGTAGGAGGTTTTTCGTCACATTTGCAGTGTGTGGTCGTGCGTTGTCGTGAAGAAAAACAACACCTTTTGACAGCAAATTTACCGATAAATTTCAATTGGTTTCACTTTCCTAGCATTCAGAAAACGAATCACAGATCTGATTTGACAAGTGGCGGGATTTTCAATCAACACCGACATTGTAAACAAGCACAACAAAGCGTATGTGGCTGACAGCGATCTCAAAATGGCGCACATTTCTTCTCCTTGATACAGAGCGTCTACCGCGCATGTGCGGAACTGCGATCGCAGCGCTGCAGCGGAGATAAATTGAAACGGAACTTACTTTGTGGACGTACCTCGTATATTTAAAAAAATATATATATATATACCAAACAGGTACATTTGCTGTTAAAAATAGGAACCCAAACACTGTATGATAATATACTAAATACATCCAGAAACCCACAACACATATTAAAAAAAATCTGATGTGTACCATTCACATGCCTTTCTCTACATCCCTGCAACAAATTATTGTTAAAAAGCTTATGCCTCTATTTAGTTCCTGCTACTCGAGGACAAATTAGCAGAAATAGTCTTATTACTTGTTTCCTTGTAAGTAGAAGCAAAATAAGGGAGTACCATAGGTTAAAGTGCAGTCAAAAGCTAGTTGCTATGTGACTGAAGTTCATTTGTTTATATGGACAGGAGTTTACAAATTCCTATATGAGAAAAGTAAGTTTTTCATAGTTGAAACCAAAAACAATGAATATCTCAAAAATGAATCAACTCCACAAAAAAAATGTATATAACATAAATTGTGTTTTAACGTGCTCTACGTTTTTTGTGTAGTAAGTTTTTATCTAAGTCTTATGGCTTAGAAGTTATGCAAAATTCCATAAAATTTGCCCAGAATAAAGTAGTCTCCAGAGGCTACTCCCAGTAAATTCAAGTTATACATTTTGTTTGTCAGGTAAGTATCTTTAATTTATGATATTTTAATAAAAATCGTTAGAGCCATTTTTGCGAAAATCAAATTTTTCGAAAAAACTTCCACATAAAGGGTAGTTTGGGGTGGGAAGATTTTTCTCAAAATCTTTGTGTCGCATCCCTGGAAGATACTAAATTTAACTACCGACTTTTTGTTTTTGAGTTATCATGTTCACACACACACATGGACCTTTTTGTGAAAATACTTTTTTTTTTTTTTATATAAGGGACCCTAAAACATATATTTCCGGTGAAATCTCGGTACTGAATTTTTTGATGGAGTACAATACCTTCTCTATACACTATTCACATAGTGTGTGTAGAGAAAGTAAAAATCGCTTTTTCTATACATATATAATTATAACATATATTAACATCAGATCTAAATTTCACTGTGCATACAGAAAGTGAATTGGCATAATGCTCAATATCATACCATCTGGGATTTATGTCAAAATGAAAACCAAATGAGGTTCCCAACTTTCTGTACCCTTGCAGCTCATACAAATGAAACTTCTGCTGCAGTGTGCTTCGACCTAGTGCCATTGATGTGAAAGTGTAGTTCAGAGATGCATGATAAAGGTGAGCACGTCTTCAGCTGTTCATAAATCATATGCATTTCATCCATAAGGCAATTGTTACCATAGTGCAATGCTATGCTCCAGCGGAGATGGTTGAAGAAGAGGAGAAAGAGAAGTTTCACAGTAAACTGTATAAAATCTTATGTAACATACATAAGAGAGATTGTTATGGTAATAAGAGATTTAAATGCCAAATTTGGAAGCGAACACCATAGTATGGAACAAATTATGTGAAGTTAAGATATGGGAGTCCAAAATGATAATGGAGAATGATTTATTGATTTATGTGGCATATTTGAACTGATTATTGGTGGTACAATTTTCCTTCAGAGAGAATGTCACAAGGTAACCTGGGTTTCTCCTGATCATAAGACAGAAAACAGATTGATCACTGCACTACTAAAAGGAACTGGTGCACATCTTTACTGGATGTGAGGAATAGAAGAGGAGCTGACATTGGTAGCGGCATCATTTGGTCACAGCTACTGTGCGTATTAAGATAGCAACAGCCAGAGGACCAGCGCAATATGGATGAGTGAAATATAAGGTTGGAAGGCTAAACTGGTTTGAAGAGTTAGGTGAGGTGGATCAAGAAGAGATTGAGGATATTGACCAAAAATGGATTAAGGCTAGAGAAATGCTAAACTCAACTTGAGAGCTGGTGCTTGGAGTAAAACCAAAAGGAAGACCTGACTGGGTTTCATAAGATACCCGGAACTTAATCAAAGAAATAAAAATTGCTAAATCCAGAAAGAATGCTACTAAAACATGTGATGCCAAAAAGAGAACCCATAGAGAATACTCTGCTATTAATCAAACTGTTAAGCAATGTTTCCATAGGTATAAAAGGATGTTTAATCTAACCACAAAAACTGAGCATGCAGCAGAAGTAGGAGAAGTAAGAACTATACCTTCACAAGACGATTGTATAACTAGAAATTTGAAGGTAGTAAGCAAATTAATAACAAAGATGGCACTCTGCTTACAGATGAAGAGATGAAGACAGCATTTTAATGAAGTTTTAAACCAGATTACTGAAGACTGTGGGGAGATAAAACAGGAAGATGAAGAGATCCCGGAAGATCGAAGAATCAGCAATGACCCGCCAACAAAACAGGAGATAGTCAAAGCCATCAAACACCTAAAGAATGGGATTAGCCCCAGGATTAGGTAATGTTATAACTGAGGCCTCAAAGCAAATACTGATGTAGCTATGGATTTACTATATCCATTATTTATCACTATCTGGGAAAACGAAACTCTTCCCAACAAATGGAATAAAGGGCTGCTCATTAAACTTCGGAAGAGAGGGGATTTGTCTGCTTGTGACAACAGGCGTGTCATTTCACTTCTCTCAGTACCTAGTAAGGTTCTCTCATGAATCATCTTTGACAGGATTAAAGCTTACGTGGACAGAAGCTGCACAAAGAGCAGGCTGGGTTCCAAGAAGTCCACTCTTGTACCAACCAGATTAATACCCTACGAATAATTGTGGAACAATCAGCAGAATACCAATCATCTCTGTATGTGCTCTTCTTTGATTTCGAGAAGGCCTTTGACAGTATCTTCAGAGTAAAGAGCTGGAGAGCTATGAAGATCTTCGGTATTCCCAAAAAATCACCAGCTTAATCCAGTGCATGTATGATAGATATACTTGTCAGGTGGAACATAAAGGACGTTTGATGGAACCAATTGAAGTTAAGACCGGCATGAAACAAGGATGTCTACTTTCACCTATACTGTTTCTAATGACCCTTGATGTTATGAAAAGTGCAATGATCTGTTGACTGGGCATAAAGTGGAATCTTGTTGAGCATCTGTAAGATTTGGATTTTGCTGATGACCAATGCTTTCTTGCTCATAGCTGCAGAGATATGGAAATTAAGCTCAATGATCTAAAAGCTGAAGCACAGAAAGTTGGACTTAGGATTAATATTAAGAAGACCAAAGACATGCGTGTAAGAAATTGGAACCATACACCATTGCAGTTTGATGGTCAGGTCATAGAGGCAGTGAATGGTTTCTGTTATCTAGGAAGCACCATAACAGCAAACGGAGGGCAAATGGCACATTACCAGAGTTTGAATAAAGCTAAGGGTGCATCCATATGGTGGTCTAAAGAACTCATCACAAGAACAAAATTACGGATCTTTAATAGCAATGTCAAGTATGTGTTACATGAATGTGAAACTTGCAAAGTGACCAAATCCTTGACACAAAAGATCCAGACAATTGTGAACAAATGTCTTAGGAACATCTTAGAGATATACTGACCAGATGTACTGTGGAAGGAACTGTGGCTGAGGACAGATCAATTGTTGGTTGACCAGCAGATCAAGAGAAGAAAGTGGCAATGGATTGGGCATACATTGCGCAGACCTGATGACAATGTAGTGGAATTCTCAAGGCAATAGGAGAAGAGGAAGACTTAGGATGACATGGAGAAGATCAGTGGAGGAAGAGAGCAATCAGCTTGGGTATTCATGGGGAAAGTTGAAACGCATAACATGCAGCAGAATCAGATGATGAAACCTTGTCTTGGACCTATACTCCTCAACAGCAGTTTAAGGAAAGTAGTCAAGTAAGTCATACCATTTGCATGTGCGCAAAAGCTCCAAAAATGTGTACAATCAAAGATGCACTATGGGTAATGTTGTAATATCTCATCAAGTATAGAAGACTAGCCATAGATTTTAAATTACTTCATATATGTTACGTTTAATAGAATTCAAAGAAAAATAACCAAATAAATCAACAAGGTGTCAAAAGTTAGGCTGTTCACATGCTCTTGTGTGCTCTTACACAGCAGCCACCACTGTATTTAAATATCTGTTTTTGAACAATAGTACTCTCTCTGTTGCCAATCTTAAAGATGTGTTAAAGTATGAATTATAATGCATACAATTTTATTTTTCAGGACCAGTTGCAATCTGCTGTTATCAAAGATGATAGTGAAACAAGGAACACTGATGTTGAGGGCAGTTTTAATCAAACTGCATAGTATTCATCATTCATCAACAGTAGGCAGCTCTGTTAAATTTATACATTCAAGTAGAATGTATGGGAATCAAGCAAATAAAAGCCCATATTGGATATGGAGAAATGAGTGTTTTAGGCAGATTTTCTGCATGCGACAACCTTACAGACTATTTACAAACACAAAATATTCTAAGAAGGGTGAAGCAAAATTCCGAACAAAGGACAACATACCAGAAGATTTTGAACTTATATACAGGGGACCTCTCAACTCATATGTACTTATAGCACAGGCAGTGGCAGTAGTAAGCTCTGTAGGCTTCATTGGAGTATTTGCTTACAAGCAGTTGAGTGGATCTCTCATGGTCCATTTTCCTATTGAACTACAAGGCAAAGCAGGCTCCATGTATGGAGAAATTGGTTCAGATTCAACAGAAATGTTTATTTATGTTACTGCTTTTGTTTTATTTAACGCTCTTATATATGGGTTAACAATGAGATATCCCTTGCGAATCTACTGCCATAAAAATGCTGATGCTTATACATGCATAATGAATGGTGTGTTGCCATCTTTGACATATAAAATTAATTATTGTTCTGCAGACGTAAGACGCTCTAAATATTTGTTTGGAAAAATCATACCTTGGAGAGATAGTGTGTTTAAAATTGGTTCTAAAACAGTGCTGTTGATGAACAATTACTTCAGAACACCTGCTGATTTTAGTTTGATGGTAAGGGAGAAAGAAAATGTGTGATATATTAATAGTTGTTGCAATGTAAGATCATATTAGACAGTGAAGTTTTAGCCTTTATATTTTGTAAATGCATGCAAATGTTAATCTTGAAATATGAAAAGTTAAATAAATGGCACAGATGTTCACTTCCAACTGAAGAGCCTAAATGCAGTAGTCATATTTTCCACTCTTTCAAATTTTTAACATTTATGCTAGTAAAGAACAAATTTTAATTTTTTTGTGAGTATAGCTTAAAGAAGTGTTTAATCACAATTGAAAAAGAGATTTAGTTCATTAAATGTTTAAAAAATAATTTTAAATATTGAAAACAGTGACTTTTGCAACCAAGATTTGGTAAATGTGAATTTATTAAGTATTTGAAATGTAAATGTATAAATGTGAATTTATTAAGTATTTGAAATGTAAATGTATGTTCTAGTGAATGGGTTAGGTACTTTCAGAGCTTATTCATTACCAAGTGCAGAAGCAATTTGAATTAGGAAGTTTTAAATAAATATGTGGAGGAGTTTGAACACTTTTTTGCAGAAGGAAGTTAAAAGTCGAATTTCTAAATCCAAAAAACAAAAGAAAGAAAGAAAATGAAAAACAGTATGAATTGATGGTCTACCTACAGACAGGCAGACATGCATCACAAGGCTTATGAATGTAATTAAGAGAAGTTAGCATGTAGCAATCACCTATCCCATAAAGGGAAAGAGAATGAAACAAACCCAAATAACTACAGAGGAATTGCACTGTTATCCAATTTTGGGAAAATTTTTACAGGGATGTTGGCAGAGAGGATACTAAATTGGACTGAAGAAAACAAAAAGATATCTTAGTGCCAAGCAGGCTTTAGAAAAGCAAAAAGGACAGTGGACAATATATTATTATTAAAATGATAGGAAAGAAAAGGAGTATATTGTTTGATGCGTGTATTGACCTAGGAAAAACTTATGATTAGATGGATAGACAAGAGCAAATTAAAGGAAAAGATTTTGGGCCAAGTGTGGCATTGAGGACTGGGCTGTGCGACAAGAGAGAGAGCTGAGACAAGATTGTCAATTTAGCTCCATACTAATGTTGCATTGTTCATAGCATGCTTGTATTCATATGCCTGCAGTAGAAAATGTAGATATCCTGGGGCTACTTTATGCTGATGATCTTGTTATGTCCAATATCAGTGATCGGCTTAAAATTAGCTATAGGCAAAATTGACTGATATTGCAAAAAAAAAGGAGTCTGAAGGTGAATAAGGAAAAAAAACTAAAATTATGGTGTTCAAAAAGGAGAATAAACTTGTAAAGATGAAAAGTTGTTTATGGCAGACAAAGAAATTCAACTCTAAATGTTCTCGGGCTTCTGGTCAGGTAAGTGTATGGATTGACTCCAATGTTTCGAAGATGTGTATCATCTTGATAATAACTTGAAAGTCCAATTCGCATATTTATAGTCTTGAATGAAGCTAGCATCTGATTGTGATATTTTTTGGTTGTGAAGCAACCAATATTTAATATGATTGAAGCTTGGAAAACTCGTAGAAAACTGTATATGGCAGTTGTATGCCTAATGTTTTGAACTTGAGCATGAACCCGTTTGAAAATATTTTACAGCACACATGTTTTGAATCACAATCTGTTGTATAAGAATGCACTGAAATTTTCTTAAGACTTGGGTGATGACAGTTAGGAATTAGGTGTTAAGGCTCTTTATCATCAGTGATCATGCTGTACTTAGTTGTAGGCCTGAATTGCAATTAAGATTGTTTACTTTAGATGGCCAAGGCTTCTTTTACTCTTCTTTCCCAGTAGTTTGAACACTTTGTCACTATCCTAGTGTTGGTAAAATTGGCCCTGTGACCAACCAGGTTAAAAAATCTGATGTTACATTCATATGGTTTTTCATGTGACTTACAGTTGTGGTGGGGAGATTTTATTGAAAATATTCATGTTGCATTCTCAGAAGATGCTAGTATTTCACAGGCTTAGTCCACCTGGGTAGTCTGGTGGTAGCGTGTCTGCTTCACATTCAAAAGGTTGTGAGTTTGAACCTCGCTTAGGGTGAGTTGCCCAGATAAGGTTTTTTTTGAGTTTTCCCTTATCCTGAGAAGACGAATGTCGAGTAACTTTAAGCTCCATGGACCCCGAGATCATTTGAGCATCATTTCACCAATTTCATTCATCGTCTGATATGACCAACTGGGTTAGAACGTTAAGCTACAAAAAAAAGATTCACAGACTTTCCAATTTTGAGTTATGCTGTCCACAGATACAAAGGCACACAAGCAAACATTTTTCTGAAAATGTTTTTCTATTCACTCAGAAGTCCTCAAGACATGTATTTTCCATGAACTCTCAATTTTATCTCTACCACATAGTAGATAAGTAAAAATAAATCCATACCCTAAGAAAATGTTGCAGGAAAGATTTAATTTGCAGAAGTAGAAAATAGTGAAATATACTAGAATTGTAATTAAAATAAAAGGAGTTTATCGAGCAAATGTTCTGACATTGTGACTAAAAGAGTATAATTTCTTAGAATTCATAGAAAAAATGAATGCGATGAAAATAAATCAGTGATATACATAATCCAAGCTGGATTCATAGCGACTACATCATTTCCAAGTATTGGTGGAATGATAATATTCTAGGACAAAAGACAGACAATGCTGATGGGAGATGGGATTCATTTCAGGTGTTTGCCTCATTTTCAAATTTATATGTTATACTTATTATGATACACACAGACATGCACACTCACACCAAAGATAGGGAAAGTGGCACAGAAGTGGATCCCATTCGAGAAATTATATTTAACAACTTTCAAGTTCAATACAAAAGATTGCATAGTACAATAGTGCCATGTTGGCATCCTGCAATACAAATACAAAATTTTGGAGGGCAAAGATAGCAAGTCTTCTTGCCCTCTAGACACTTTGCAATAGAATTTGTATTTGGTCCAGAATCTTGTATTTTCTTCTTCTTCTTCTTCTTCTTCTTCTTCTTCTTCTTCTTCTTCTTCTTCTTCTTCTTCTTCAGAAAAAGTATATGCTTCATGCATGAATGCAGTTCTGAATGGAGAGCTTTTTGACTTTTATAATTTTCTTATGTGTGGTATGTTATTACCAAAGAATTGGCCAGGTTTTTTTGTGAAGTCAAAACATCACTGGTGTAGTATGTGTGCATTCACAGTGCATATATTTAATAACATACAAAAGACAGCCATGAGCTATGTGTTTGTGTGTTCATTTGACTGTAGATGGAATGTTTCTTATTTAGGTTGTGTGTGAAATTATATAAGAGATTATTACTGAAAATTTGTAAAAATGCAAACTTAAGATAGTGATGTAATTAATATTAAATGGACAGAATTTGAGTCAGTTTTTGTTACATGAAACATCAGTTGGTAATTTGTGTTACAAAAACTGACTCAAATTCTTTCCATTTAAGATTGATACTGGTTTATTTATTGCAGGATGTGTTTCAATACCATGATGCATCGATGGCACAGCTAGAACTGCTTTGCCTTTGCCTTTCTTGAGGAATGTGAAAGTGATTTAATTCTGAAAGCTGTATATGTCGCTTCCTATTGGTCTTACTCTATTAGGCAAAAATGGCTTCAGAATTTCTGATTTATTCCTTTTTAATGTTCTGAAGAATATCAAACCTCATTTCTGCAGTCTTCTGTTAGTTGAATTAAGAAGAACCAGTTGACTGCTGTTATATTTCTACTAGATTTTTCAATTATTTAGTCAATGTAATGACTGATTAGGTGAGATTTTTTTTCTTCAGGACTAAGACCGTATCCACCTGAACCTCTTCCAGTGGTAGCCACTGTAAAAACAGCTGTTTCTAGCGTCTGTCATGCATATAACTCTCAGACCATATCTAAGTTGGTTGTTTTTGTGTTACCATATACATTCTAATAAACATTGTCCATGAAAGTATACAAAGATTTTCTTGACTGTTACTTAAGCACCTGGGCTGTACAATTGCTGATAATTTTCTACAAACAACAAAAATACGCTTAAAATTGCTGCTGATCAATCAGTCTTTAGTCTTAATTTTCTGCTTTCTATTTTGCCAAATCAAATGTCAGTATGGCAAAGAACTATTTCGTTGATATAGTTGCTCAGAAAATATTATGACCTGGTCCATCTGTGGAAAACAACTTGGTACAGTTTCATGTGAGCAAACTTGAAAATTGAAATGTAAATTAGAATACCCAAAAATGCTTTCTTTTCATCTTGTCCAAAGCCTTCCATTCTGTGCAGTTTTCGTCAATACTAGCACACACTTTCTCTAGCTTTAGGTTAGTAATTTCAAGTATTTCACCTATGATTTCATTGGTGAATAACAATTCCCACACCTCAGTGGGTTCTGCAATATTACCAAGATATTTTGCTGGACCACACAAAACTTTACTATCAAATTAGGTCTCCTGGTTCTCACATTTTCTGCCAAGGGCTTCGTCAATTACTGGAATTAATTATAATAGTTCACATTACTAGATTATATATTTATGTCCTTGGTATAAGTTATTTACAACCACTCGGCTTCATCGATAGTGTTTTTCCTCTCTCATTGAATTGTTGGCACTCCTGGTCGTATAAAGCAAATACTGGCTGGCTGCCATGTTGCAGGATGGACCCCTCATCCTCCAGAGCTGCCTTGGCAGCACAAAGACTTAGAGGGCTGCTGAAAAAGGATTGAAAGGTGTGTGAATGTGGGGAATGGAGCGTGAATATGTGTGTTGATACTTTATCCCGGTCTAGACTCTAAACCCTGATTAGGTTGCCTAGATATTCTTGGATATTCATTTCTGACTCTCCTAAACCGATATTTTGGTCAAAAAGTGATAGAGGGTAGAGGTAGTTATCGTGGCTGATGTCATATTTGCCTAGTTCTGGAATTGTTCGTTGTGACTTTTATTTTTACGCATATAAATATTAAATGCTAGATATTTTATAAAAGTGTCTATGGAGCAAGTTTGAGATCCTCGTGCAGTTCAAAGTTGGAAGCTACTTTGCAATAATTCACAAAATGCGATTCTGGAGAGTTTGGATTCGCTTAATGTGGGCTTTGACCACATATTCCTATACGGGTTTGGCGCAAGTTAATATGGGTCAAATTAGCTATTTATTTAGAGTTATGCCCATGCTCAGTTTCAAACGTCTATTTATGCTAATGTTTCGGTAGAACCTATTGAGCTGTCAGTTTGATTTAGCTCTTGATGTGTTGTTTCCAAGCGAAGCCTTCTTCCATCTTTGTCCCTATTATCTGTCCATCCCAAAGACCTTAGAATTATATTACCTAGACCCATCGCTGGCGCTGGTGTGCTGTCACTAATTGAAACCTCTCACGCATAGTAGGTGGAGGGCAAATGTGATTCTAGTCATATGTTCTGTACGCTTAAAAGGCTTTAAAAGTGAGGTGGTTTAAGAATATTAGGGTTTAATAATTAACTTGGTGCACTTCCTGCTGCATAACTGTACCAACCACCGAGAACTACCAAAATGATTCCGAGACCACTTTCCATCAGTAAGAATACATTGTAACATTTGTATTCCAAATTCATTCCGATTTATTCTCGTGGGGTTCCTCGGTCACTAAGCGAATGATAATTTATTTCAGGTTCCCAATACATAAACTACAATTATTGAGTAAGTTGTCAGATGCTCTGAGACGCAACCAATTTGTGCCATCGAAATATCACAGACTATACTCAGTGCATTTTACGAAAAATTGATTCCATTAGAATAAGGACAGGATGATGCTAAACACTGACACAGTTCCTTCAGTATTTATTTTCCCTTCTCATCTGACAAAGCTAATGAGAACGCTAATTTCATTCTTATAACTATTTGTATATGTTTCATTAGCATTAGAAGGCAGTGCTAAAATATTAGATTCAATATTATAAATTGTCCTAAATAAAAAAAAAAAATACCCGAGATCTCAATTATTTTAATTTTTCAAATCTGTAATTTCAGACTGAAACACAACCCCACAGGGTGCAAAAAGGAGTTGTAAAAAAGTGTTAGAACATAAAGAATATTAAGTAATACTCTATTTTAATTTTAGATTTGTTTATAAATTATTTCAGGAAGCACAGGCCATACTCTCCTGTAGTGCAATATTAATATGCCTATCTTATCTATCTAACACAAATATACCACAAATACTGATAAAAATGTTAAATTAACGTCTTGAATATAGTTTACTGAAGAGGAATAATTTCACGTTTATTTTATTTTTATACTGTACATACCACCTCTGAAAATCCAGTATCGCATATGGTTTTTTCCCATGCTAAATCAGTGAAATTCAGAGGATCCGCACAGCAGTGTTTTTCTCAAGTTCACAAGAAAACCAGATGGGCTATTGAAAATGCAGTTGGCACTTTAAAACCAAAGTTCCTTTACTTAAGTTAACTGAGAATAGATTCAGGAAATATCTATAACTGTATTAAATTTCAAAATGGATATAATGAAGTATAATTTTCTTAAGTGTAGATGAAAGTGTAAAGGAACCTTCTGAGGTAGAAAATGAAGATCGAAAGCAAAACCTACAGTTTTTCTAGTGCTCTACAGTTGATAGTGGTATTCTTGGAATAAGTTTATCCTCGCCTTTAAATTTTCCTATGTTATAATAGCTTAAATCAAAATTTTCATAATTTTTTTTAACAGCGAGTTTTGTTCCGCTGCATAATTTTGGCAGATTGAGATTGCGTAACATAATTATCACCGAGTCAACCTTGAGCTGTAAATTGTGGCAGTAATCCTGGCAAATCCAATGATTTTAAGATTTCAGTTAGATAATTGGCGACTTCATTTGGATTGGTAATGGAATCGATTGACTTAAACGAATGCATTCGTGCATTAATTTTATTCTGAATTTTTATATTCAAATCATCTATATACTTATTTGCTGCTAAAATGGCTCGTTCGCTCAACCAAGCATAGTTTTTGTGATTTGCACCAATATTTAGGAACACTTTCGATTTTAATTCTTCCTTTGACGTGATGTGACAAAAATTTGATGGAAACGAAATGAGGCCAGTAGAAGTGTCAGGAATTTTCCCATTGCCAAAGTCTAATAATGCATTTGCATCTGAAAAGCGCAATGTACCAGATATAGTTGGTATTGCGAAAAGGACGAAGTCAGCGCACCCATAAGGTATTATGGAAATAATTATATATGCAGTAAACAGCATGGGCAACAAGGATGTCGTTGGCATAATAACAGTAATGGCAGCGCTTCCATAGTGTAGCGGGTAAAGGCTATGAATTACATTAAGGAGAAAATAACATTCATGCTTCTTCCGAATCTCTTTCTTTCCTTTACTCTTAATGTTTTCCACCTCTTTCTTTATTTTCTCTTATGTCAAAACAGCTATTTTTAGGCTAACAATGACACAACTAAAGAGCAAGTAGATCTGCTTGGGCAATTGATAAGCTTTTATTTGTTGATTTGTGTATTAAATTTCTCCATTTAACCCAAAATATTACTTGATCAAATGTATTAAGAGCACAGCAATAGCAGTGTGATGGTGACACGGGTATCTTCAGGTTCTTTACTTAGGTCATGTACCACATAACGTCAGATAACCAACATCTACAATAGAAAGTTAACCTGAAACGGGTCCTGTCATTTCTCTGCCATTTTCAGATTCCAAGAAGGGTTAATAGTTATGTGCATAGTTTATAACTTGTTCATTTTAAAGAATTACAACAATATACTTATTTATTTAAACGATAGTTAATAAGAAATATATTTGATTTTCAGTTATCTTGCGCCATTGTAACCATAACCAGATGCATTCCCTTAGCATTGAATGGGGATGAAAAATAGAGCAGTAGGTACTACGGCCATTTTGTGACAAATAAATATCTACGTATTTTAGGTGTTCGTTGCCAGGAAATCTTCTTTATTTTAAACAATAGGAGTAGGGAAAGGACAGTTAATATATAAAAATGTATTTGAATGTCACTGATGCATTGTATCGTCTCGACAAACTATTGCGTTATCTTAACATTGGATGGGGAGGAAAAATACTACTACGGCTATCTAGTGGTAAATAAATAAGTACTTACTCTAGGTGTTCGTTGCCAGGAAAGCTTCTTTGTTTTATTCTAAACGATAGGAGTAAAGAAAGGTCAGTTAATATAGAAAGATGTATTTGAATTTCACTGCTGCGTTGCGTCAGTGTGTCGATAAACTGGTGCGTTACCTTAACATTGAATGGGGAGGGAAAATATAGAAGTACTATGACTAGCAACAAATAGCCGTGGTACCACTGCCATATGGCGGCTATTACCCGGCACTGTTTTTATTTATATTATGAGATTTTAAGAACTTTCTCCTACTATTTTTAAACATTTAATTTGGTGCTGTCGTTCGGAAGCTATGCGCGTACATACATTTCGGCGATTCATTTATATATATTCCAAAATGTTTTATTTGTAGTTCTAGTGTTTTCCTATGTAATTTTCAAGACGCATTTCTGGGTATTCACTTCCAGACTCAATTTGTTAACACTTTCACTTTTTTCTGCATTTTTGTATCGAGGTCACTTAGAATACTGCAACAAGCATATTCCGATACAGTTGAAAATTCCACTTAAAAGATTTGTTAACTGAACTGTAGTACCAAAAGCACTGCCATGGAAGGTTCCCCGTCAATGATCTGCATTACTATCTCGCCAAATTCACCAAATGTGATCAGCAGAATCACATCAGATTTGGTTGCGTGATAATTTTATAAAGACATAACCTGTTTGATCATATCGGACGATGAATCTAATTGGTGAAATAATGCTCAACTCGACATTCGTCTTCCGGGTAACACCCTAAGCGAGATCCGAACTCACGACCTTTTGGATGTGAGGCAGACACGCTACCACCACACTACCCAGGCGGGCAACTGTGTTTTTGTCTTGTTGCATTTTGGAACAAACTCGAGCAATGGCGGAAGAAATGCAGCATGGTTTCGGTTACCTTATCGGCCAGCTATTATGGCAAGCACAAAATTTAAGGACGGTTGGCAGGAGGAGCTAGTTAATAAAACAACCAATTGAATCAGTATGCACACCAACGATGTGTTTGCTTGAATATTACAGTAATACCCTAGTAATTGTTTTTATTTCGTCTTATTACTGCATGTAACTTCACCCCGCCCTTTAACATGACAGTATCGCGCTTCTCTCAGCTGCAATTACATTTTGTGCCTGTCAAAAGTGTATTCATTGCATAGTTAAGCCAAGGGGGCCTTAGCTTTAGCGTTAGCATTCATAAGCAAAGAACTCCAAACAAAATTTCATTCAATTTTAGACACTGAAAACCTTCAAGAATGGGAAAGTGTATGCGGTAAAGCAACGCCATCGGTTTCTTTCTGTTTTATCAGATAACTACAGGTATTTTTAAATACATACGACGAATGCTTCTCCATATATATTTTTAAAGTTATAAATATAAAGACACATTGAGAAAATAATTCAACGTATACAATTGCAACAGTTATTGGAATAATGGTAGACATGTAATATAAAGTGTCTCTCCAAGGTAACTTCAACTTTAAACCACTTTTAAGTTATAATATTTGACATAGGATAAAAATAATATAAGTCATATACTGGGTAGGCAATGGTGTATTTTAGTATCATGGTTACAGTTTCAATGAATAAAATATCAGTAATTTAATTATACTGCTATAAGAATTTTTAGTTTCTCTAGCCCGGTATGTACAATGTACATAGGGATAGAGAAGTATTGTATTCCACTCATAAATTCGATGTCGAGGTTTCACTGGAAATACATGTTTTAGGACCCCCTGAGTCTAAACAAAGCATTTTCAGAAACAGGTCCGTGTGTGTGCGCGTGCGCGCGCGCGTGTGGGGGGGGGGAGACAGCATAGCTCCAAAACAAAAAGACGGTTGAATACCAAACTTGGTATTTAAGTTTGGTATCTTCCAAGGATGTGACATGAAGATTTTCAAGAAAATCTCCCCCACCCCTAACAACCCTTTACATGGAACATTTTTCGAAAATGTTTTTCTTAAAATGGCTCTAACGATTTTGATTAAAATGCCACATATTAAAGCAATTTCTATCACAAATAAAATGTATATCTTGAATTTTCTGGGAATAGCTTCTAAAGATGAATTTAGGATGAATTTTGCTTAATTTGGACATAACTAGTAAACCGTAGGAGTTATATACAAATTTATACAAAAAAAATAATTAAAATACACCAGTCATACACTTTTTTTTTTTTTTGTATTGCTTTAACATTAATGATCATATCGGGAGGCTTTCACTTGTGAAACTGTAGGTTAAACTTTATATTACTAAACACACGCACATTCATACTTCCAGACTCTATGAGGGATAGGGAATAATTCCGGTTAAAGAAAAATTCCCCGCCCCAGCCGGGAATCGAACCCGGGACCTCCGGGTGAGAAGTCAGCTCGCTGACCACTCGACCACGGAGGCAATCTATATTCCTTGTTATTAGTTTCAGTTGTGAACTACTTATACTTTTCTCCGACGGGAGTGTCCGTTTCTCTTTTGTTCTACTCCAGGTCAAGCAAACAAGCGATTTGCAATGACAATCGTAACGACAGCTTTTAAAACATTTGACTATCAATTAAGCCTAATGCATTCCCTTAGTTCCAGTCTACTTATAGGGAACATGATAAAATTCTGTTAATGTTTATCTCGATTAGCGTGGTGCTGAAAGAAGAATAATCTTTTGTAAGAAGTTTGTAGAGTAGCTAGAGTACCATAGATTAAAGTGATAGTCAAGAGCTGGTTGCTATGTGACTAAGTTCCTTATTTGTGTGGATAGGAGTTGACAGAATTCTGTATGAGAAAAGTATAAGTTTTTTAAAGCTGAAGCCAAAAACAAGGAATATCTAAAAAACGATCAACTCCACGGAAAAAAAAAAAAATTATATATATACACGTTAAAACACACATACACTGTGTGTTTTAACGTGCTCCACATTCTTTGTGTGATAAGTTTTTATCCATCTCTTACGGCAAAATTCCGTAAAATTCATCCAGAGTCTTCAGAGGCTATTCCCAGAAAATTCAAGATATACATTTTATTTGTCGTGTAAATATCTTTAATATATGATATTTTAATCAAAATCGATAGAGCCATTTTTAAGAAAATAAAAATTTCAAAAAAAGTTCTATGTAAAGGGTAGTTGGGGTGGGGGTATTTTCTTGAAAATCTTCGTGTCGCATCCTTGGAAGATACCAAACCTAAATACCAAGTTTGATTTTAACGGTATTTTTGAACTATGCTACCCCCTCCCCCCCCCCCCACACACACACTGACAGACGCACACGAATAATTTTCTAAAAATGCTTTTTTGGATTCAGGGGGTTTCAGAACATGTATTTCCGGTAAAATCTCGGTATCGAAGTAAGTTTTGGCTGCATTACAATACCTGCTCTAGACACTGTACATAGTACGTGTAGAGAAAGTAAAAAGTCAAAGGTTTTATTTAATTATTTATCAGCTGACTTAAGCACCAAAAGGTTATTCAAGATGCACAATGCAAGTGTTTCTGCTCAGCTTATGGGGGGGGGGGATCCAAAATATTCTCCGCACACAGTTTAACATTGACTTTGGGACACCTGCCCCTGACGCATGCAGTTTATTGCGCTCGCATGGTATTTCAAATTAAATGTGAAGCAGATATTGAAAGAAAGAATCACTTACTGGCTTATTTGGGAGCACACAAACAAGGTGGCAGAGGGGCAAACAAGGTTGCATCAGGTGTAATTTTTTATTTCAATGAAGCCCATTTTGAGGATTAAGTCACAGCTTTTCGCCGAGGCTGCGGTGGCCAAAATAAAAACAGACCAAAAACATTCTCATGGTAATTGGCTCCGCAGATCGCTCTTTTGGGGATGTAACGAAAGCTCTCCGAAAATGCTTCAATATCCGCACTCCTGCAGAATACAGAGATTTTAGAAGTATACGGGAAAAGTAAGATCATTTGGGAATGGTTGGGCCATTAGAGATTACAAAATACTCTTGACACAATTTAGGAAATTGGATGGAATGCTGGGTATGAAGGGGCTAATCTTGAAGAAAAGTACGCAAATAAGAAGCCCCTCGTCAGAGTAAAGATGGAGCTAACGTATAGGTTTGATGACTAATCGAAAAAGTTTACAACATTACTGAAACGAGAGTAAACATGGACCAGGATTTTGAACCTCCTATGACGATAAATTTAGAGTTTTATAAGATGTAAGGATGACAGATGTATAAAGTAGCGCTATTTCGAAGCAGCACCCGAGAATTGTGACCCTGAGGATTGTGACTGTTTGCATGAGGAAACAAGATTTGAAAGACTTTAATATGCTGCTATAGCTCTGCTGTAAAATTCAAGTTTTTTGCTCCTATGCAAACAGCAGAATTTGTAACCTCAAAATGAATATACTTATTATGTTGTGATATTATCAGTGTTATCGATATTCATTTTTATCTTACTCTTTTCGGACTTTCCTGCTACGAATGGAGTGACGCCATCAAAATGACTGCTGGAGTTATTGCTGTACGTTCCTTACCGGGTAGGTCCTAGAACAATACCCTCTGCCGCCGCAGGGAATACGAAACACTTGCACATGTTCTGAGTGCCTGCCCTTATGGAGAGGTACTGCGAAACAGCAGACATCATAAAATTAGGAGCTTGATTGCAACAAGCATGAAACAAAAAGGTTTTAAGGTCCATGAGGAAGTGCATGGTTTGTCCAACATTGGTAGCAGCAGGCGCATCGACATCATTGCTTATATGATATCTGATGGTAGCGGAGTGATCCTTGATCCTACTGTTCGCTTTGAGTCCCACTGTGAACAACCTGAAGAAGTGGACATAGAAAAAAAGGCAATTTATGAATCTACCATTCCCTTTTACAAGGACAAGTATACTCTTAAAAATATATCAGTCACCGGATTAATGATAGGAGCCAGAGGGACAATACCCAAAAAATTACACCTATTTTGGATAGATTATGGTTTGGATAAACGCCTACTGCAAACAATAGCGATCATGGCAATCAGAGGATCTATTCTCATCCTCAGAAATCATTTGTATTCTTTTTAATGCTGGTGCTATAATAATTCATTAAATTTTGTTCTGTAATTTTGAACTTACTAAAGTGTTTTTTGAGAAGATTGTATGTGCTATTTGTATTAGATTTGAAGTTTATCATTTCTAATGTTATATGTTACTTGTACTTAGTTATACGATTTATTTTTAGCATTGTAAATTATTTTTAAAAATGTTAATTGAGTTATACTTTGTCTACATGGCAGCCCTCAATTGAGGGAAGTAATAAAATAAAATATTATTATGAATTAGAAATAAATCGAAAAAAAAAGTTGATGAGACATTTCTTTAGAATGATACTAGTGTTTGATTTCCACTTAGTTTGTACTGACTAAACGCTTCAAAACTTATTATGTTCAGTAAATTGGTTCAGAACGTATTAAGTGAACATTGTAAATTAAGATAAATTGCTAGCCAATAAAAGACCGATTTCGGTTTTTGAGAATTCTCAAACATTACCTCGGCATCTAAAATTTCGCATCTAAATGTTATATATATGATTTTATTATTTGGAAGTAAAACGCTTTTCTTGATTTCTGAAAAAAATGTCTGCCTTGCACTTAATACGCTTTGAAACGATGCTCCTCAACTCATATTTAAACTCAGAAATTTGAAACGTTAAAAGAGTAATTAAAATCCATGGATTTAAACTGATAACTAAAGGAAATGCTTAGTTAAGTTAGCTTGTTTTAATATATGAAATTTATTCTTCTTCTTCTTCTTCTTCTTCTTCTTCTTCTTCTTCTTCTTCTTCTTCATCATCATCATCATCATCACCACCACCACCACCACTGCTACTAACAATTAGCAAACATTAGCTGACAAGCCCGTGAGTCAAATTTGGTTCTTTTCGGAAATACGCCGTGGCAGTTCCTGATATTCATATTTTCGCAACAAACGACTATGTTAGAATTAGATTTAATTCCGCAGGATAGGAGGCTTATAAAGGATCACAAATTGAACTTCAAAGCGTATAATGTAATTATTTCAGTTAGTACCCTTCCTACTAATGTGGGTCTAAATAAAGGCTATTATAAACAATTTTATTGTGTGACCCGTAAACGTTAACGCAATTCACACTTGAAAACCTGCAATCCTTTTTTTTTTTTTTTTTTTTTCCCCCCCTTTTTTTTTTTTTTTTTTTTTTTCTTTTGTCCTACATTGAAAATAAAATGCTTAAATTGGTGTATTTATTCCGCTTTTAATAAAAATCAAGACGCCTGTTATTAGCACCCTTCCATTGAGTTAAATCAGCTGATATGGTAGTACCGCACCGTCGCGTATTTCCAGCTATACCCTTGTTAAACATTCAGTTGCTGGTATTGACCAAACTCAGATCACCAGTTGGATGGCAACATTGTAAAACACATGCTGAAGTTTAAGATTTTTCAATGGCAGAAGGGGTTGGATGTTTGAAACTGTATCTGAATTACAATTTCTAGCTTAAACAACTATCTAATTACTCGAGGTGCAGAATTTTGCAATTAACTTAGTAAAATGGCCATTGGCAGAGTAAAAACAAAAGTTGAGAAGTCTGGAGGTAATCACGAATATGCAACTCAAGGAAGTTAACCTCAAACTATTATGAACAAACTCATTGAAAAATTGATATTTCATTTTCCAGAGATAGTGGCTTACAGTGAAATAGCAGTAAGGAACAACGCTAGTGTTGTGGAATATTGCAGAACATCGATGGCAGCTCTATCAGGAGGAACTGCTGGTTTGCTGGGGCTCACAGGCTTCTATGGTTTTGGATTCTACGTATTCGCCGTTGTAGGCTTATGGGTTAGTTTTGCACTAGAAAATGGTTAACTCAATCCTGGTGAAAAATGCGGAAGAATATGAGAAAATATGCACCTTTTATTTGAGCCTGTTTTTTGGAGGTAACATTTTCTAAATTTGTTTTTGATCTAGTCTGTCATGCTGACTGAATAAAAAGTATAGCTGGTTATAAAAACAGATAAAATGTTGCCCTCAGCATATTATGTTTGTATCTATGTTTCCCACGGAGCTTGTTATCTACTGTGTTATTTGTTTTCTTGTAAGAAAATAACGGTTCTTCCCATTTATCATACATAATTTAAATATGCAATTAAAGCTCTAAGCTCGCACGTGTTGTTATTGACAGCTATTATATTATCCCACTTCTGCAAAACCTGTAAAGCTACAGAATGTATCTTTTTTCAAGAGACCCAAAATTAAGTTTAATTTGTTATGAAAAACAAAATGCTAATTTCAGATACCCCACTTGACATGGTGACTATGTTTAAATTTTAAGATTAGTTACCTCTTTGCTTAGTAATAAGTTTTCACTTTTGTGGTCCAGAGGATAAATTTGATATAAATTACCTGTTATTTATAATCATTCAATAGATATATTTAATAGAACTAAAGTTACTCTAACTTGTTATCAGAACTCTGTAGTCTGAGGCCAAAGGCTCTAAAATGCTTAATACCCACAGTCTTTTAACTTTTTAGTGTTACACGAAGAAAGGATCTAGTAAATTTCAAGGAATTGCAGAGTGTAAGAAATAATTGTCTAGCAATAGTTTGAAATTGGGTATTACAGAATTTTTTTCCTGTCTCAATCACATAAATATATAATATAGGTAGGGAAGGTACTGCATTTCATCCAAAAACAGTCAACTATGAGATTTACAGAAATGCATGTTTTAAAGACCCTTCAATATGAAAAAAAGAATACTATTAGAAAAAAGATTTAAGTTGCCTGTCTGTATGTA
The DNA here is from genome assembly GCA_030762935.1 of Hymenopus coronatus. Classification (NCBI taxonomy): domain Eukaryota; kingdom Metazoa; phylum Arthropoda; class Insecta; order Mantodea; family Hymenopodidae; genus Hymenopus; species Hymenopus coronatus. The sequence continues at coordinate 80,414,891 of CM060898.1, read as the reverse complement.
TTTCTGTGAACAGTATGACTTAAAAAGTCAGTTAAATATTAAACTTGATATTTAAGTTCGGCATCTTACAAGGTTGTGACTGAAGGATTTTCCGGAAAGTCACCCTTTTACATATGGGATTTTCTTGGAAATTTTGATTTTCTCAAAAATGGCTGTAATGATTGATTAAACCACCTTACATCACAAATAAAATGTATGTCTTAAATTTTATGGGATTAGCCAATGAAGCCTTCTTCATTCTGGATGACTTTTGCATAACTGGTAAATCATAACAGATAAACAAAATCATACAGCATGAAAACTCATGTTAAAACACACAATTTTTGTCAAGTACATTTTTTATGGAGTTAATCATTTTGGATATCTTCCTCTAATACTCTTTTCTCAAATGAGAAGCTGTGATTTCTTTTTCTGGTAATTATAGAGAACTTGGGCCCCTCTAGAAATTGAACAAATTGTGGTTTGACTGTAAGTTTGGTTTATACTTGTTACGTTTTCACCAATTTTTTTTATCGGAAAAGCTCCGTAGTTAAGTTAAGTTAGACGCTAATTTATTACGTGCATGTAGCGATCCTTTTTTGTGAATATTTAAGAAGTATGCTGCCTAGAAGGAGTAGAATATAAATAAAGAAGTCTTGTAGTACTTTTGCAATGTAAATATATAATAATACTGCACACTAAAGTGCCTAAAACCTGAGTTTCATTGTCGGCGGCAGGCGAACAGTGTTGTGGAATGCAACACCGGCATATGTTGCTAGACGCTGTGCTGATGTATGACAAGTATGTTTCACGCAGATACAGCGGTTCAGTGAATTTTATTATGCAAAACTTCGGCCACTCTAAAATCGAATGAAACTAAGTGCGATTGATTGACTTTGTATTTATGATGACAATTTCAAAGCCTGTGGATTTCAAATTTAGCGCGAGGTTAGGTTCCAATCCGTTTAGGTTAGTGTGTGTATATAAATTTATGTTTCTAATTTTATATCGTGGTAGTGCCTCATTATCGATATTTCCAACAACTCCTAACAGCGCAATGGATACAACATTAGTTTTTTAAACCATCTCCCCACCCATAACCCCTCTCTAACCACACCGGTCCCGTTAGAGTGCAAAACTGGCATAGGTCGCAGCGGAGAGAGTTAGCGGCCCAACTTGTAAATAATTACCCTTTTTCTTTTTCTTTACTCCTAGTCATCAAGGAGAACCAAGTTTCAATGTCATCACTTAGTGATTAGCGCTTTAAATATTTGACTTGCTTTAGTCTAATTTATTCCATTATTTCCCATGTATCTACAAGGAAATGTAATATTTATCCCGATTAGATGCAGTAGAAGAAGCTTTTGTAAGAATAGGTTATGAAAGTCATATGAATGAAATACATCCGATTTTTATCTGCAACATGCAGAAACAATAGTCAAATATTACTTATTGACATGATTTTGTCCAAATGTATAATTGCACACGTTTAATGCTTTAAAGAATATCCTTCCTGGAAAATTTTGAATATGTAACAAATATTTTGGAAATGAATACCTTATATTATAAAATGGCTACATATCACAAATTGCATGTGATGAGCATTTTTCCAAAACTTCTCACTTTCAGGTGAGACAAAAAACTAATTATTATTGAGAAGGCATAAAGAGTTTATATTTGTTACTTTTTGGGTGTTTAATACACAATTTAGACACAAACAAATCAGAATAGGAAGGACAAATTTTATTTAAGAACCCAATTGGTGAGTAAGGTTTAAAATATGATCATTTAAGCAAAACTTGTTTTCTGAAATCTTAAATAATGTTATAAATCCTAGAAAAAGGTTAATGATGTCAGATAAATGGAATTTTGAATATTAAAAAAATGTCTTTATATCCTCCAAATGTATACCATCATCTGGCAACAAAAGAATCTTTTTGGATTTCTGATTTATTGATGGAAAATGTTGGCCTTCAAAATAAAACACATTTGTCTGCTACCTGTTGTATATTTATTGTAATAAGTATTTTATAAATGAAATACAGCCTTATTGATGATTTTTTTTTGTTTTTTTTTGTTTAAACCTGTAAAAATCTTGCAGTTTGTATATTTATAACCAATTAACACAAGCATTAAATCTTGCACTTTGTATTGTAACAAATTAATTGTTTAAACATTAGAGTTTTAGTTTGATATCACTTCTGAACAAACTTATATAATTATTTTAAAACTTAACAATTCTTAATTTTCTTTTATACCAATAACTATAGTTGTTCCAAGTGCTTAAATATTGTTGTCAAAATACTAGATTATTGAGAAAAGGAGCATGACTTCAGTTGTGTGTTTTGTTACACTATCTCTTTGGGTTCAGTAGATTCCATAACATTAGTGATATTGCTGGCACATATCATTAGTTTCTTCTTTTAGCACTGTTTCATAAAATAATTTGGCATCATCTAGCATGTTTATGCAAGTAAATAGTAAAGCAATGTCTTGAGCCTTCTTTATTGATACATGATTGCTAGCGCTGTAGTAGTTTCATCGATTGGTTTGTATCACTTACAATGTACTTCGGCTTCAGCTGACAGCAACTATTTAACCAAAATATTAACTTTATGCTTTGGTGGGTACTCTCTGATAGGTGGCCTAGTCTTCAAAAATTTACATTGATTTCTTCTTTAAATCATAAAAATGCCAGTCACTTTCAGCACTCCATTGCAGATGTCATAATATTCTTTAGGAGAAATAACATCCTCTCTCCCTCTCCAAATTTTTTTCATTATTACCAAAGATGCAATCTGGGTGCATGAAACTGTGACCTCTTATAGGGGATTAATGCGTTATGTTTCTGATTATTTGAAATTTCTCTAAAAATCTAACTAGAGTTGCAAGGAGTATACTGTTTTAGATCTACGAAGCACAAGAGTCTGATAACAATTGCAAAGATATGCCAGAAACATCTCTTAACAATCTGCCTCTAAGTTTATATAGCTACCCTGCTGAATATCAGACGAAATACGAATCAACAATGAGTGAACACAACTATGTATATAATTACTGCAGATTTTTGCAGGGTATAATATAAAATTACATGTTTACATCACGAAACTAACTCTTTGATTGTGAGGTATTAACTTCTGAAACAGAAAGCGAATTTTGCTAAAATCTCGTATATTAGAAAGCGAATTTGGCAAAAATGACAGAATTTTGTCAGTTAATCTCAGTGTAATGAAGCCAGTTATGAAAAAGCTTAATGCATAGGATGAAGAAGGGCTGTTTCTAGTATGTGATGCAATGTATAACACATTTTGTCAGTTTTTAAGAAAGCAAGTTTTGGAAAAACGGTCCTCATATGTGTGTTTGTCATTTTCTCTTAGCACTTCACAGATGTACAAAATTAAAAGAAGATGAAGAGGACTTTGTTGACTGTCTATAGAAAAATAAACATATACATGAGATTTCCATGACTGTGTTTCTGACATATATTTTAATCAGAACTGTTAGATTTAAGTTTTGATTTAAATCAGTTGTAACATATTTCCTTCCCTTACATGTTTTATTACTTATGAGCTGTTTTAAAAGTGCCGTTTCTTCCATTAGCAACTTTTGAACTCTTTTTGATGAAACCAGATTTTGGTTAAGTGGGCTTTTACTGTAGTTTTTGGTATAGAGACATTGTTTTAATTCTTTTGCTTCTTCATTTGTATTCCAGGCTCTGATCTTGCTGAAGGCTGGCTATAACTGGAAGAAATATTTTATCAGCCGAAGAACACTTTTAACCAATGGATTTTTTGGCAGTTTATTTGTATCCTTTACATCTTGTAGATATAGTTTTAAAGTAATTTGCTGAAGTGAGTTTTTGGTGATTTAAACTACATTCTGTGATGTACGTATTTTCCTTAACTGATTCTTACAGACATATGTGCTGTTCTGGACGTATCCTTTTCATTGCTTTAATCACAAAGCAGCAGATCATTTTGTTTGTATGAGTGCTATTGTGGTTACTAGGTAGCATAATAAGATTTTATAATAATTTTTACTTTCTGTAGCTTTATGTACAATGTACATAGTGGGTAGAGAAGATATTGCATTCTATTAAAAAATTCTATTCCAAGATTTTACAGGAAATACACCGTTTTGAGTACCCCTTAATTAAAATACAAATTTAGAAAAAGGTGTGTGTGCAGCATAACCCCAAAATGAACAGACTTTTAAATACCAAACTTGGCATTTAAGTTTAGTATCTTTTAAGGATGTAATATAACGATTTTCAAGAAAATCGTTCCACTCCAAACTATCCTTTACATCAAACATTTTTCAAAATTTTCAATTTTCTAAAAAATGCTAAGATTTTTACAAGCAAATAAAAATGTGTATCCTGAATTTCTTGGGAATAGCTTGCCCTTTTTCTTTTTATTATGTTTATCCACTACATGGTTTATAAACCTTCTTTATTGAGTGTGATTTACTTTTGTCTCTGTTGTATAAATAAGTTATTTATTCATTATTTCTCTGAGTGTTATTGTATTGTTCATTTTCAGTTTTCATTATCACTTTCACTGATTCTATTTCTATCGCTTTTCACTATCACTTTTACTATTTCTATTTACTATTTACATATTTACATTCCGTACATTAGCATTGTTAAGCTTATTGTGTAATAGTGTGTATGTTCATCCTATTTTTGGAGTGCATCTATGCTGTTAATATATCGTGTATTTGCATGTGTGTTCATCTTACAGAGTACATGTTTACAATTTTTGAAAATTTGTGCTATTAACATATTGTGTAAAAGACTTCAAATGCTTTTTTATGAGGTCACCGTAGTCAATAGGCCAATTTCCTGCATGGAACATCAACAAAAAGTGCTGTCTGCTTGAAGATATTTTGCTGTTGGTTCAATAGGCATTCCCACATCAGATGTTCCACCTTTAATCTGCATTACTGCACGGGCATTCTGAATCTATATAATATGTTCTTAGTTTGTTGTGTCCAGTTGAGATTGGTATTTTGATTTTCTTCCTTTCTATGATCGACGATATCAATTTTTTGGTGAATGCCCTTTGTGTTATTCCACATCCATTGCCAATTTTCAATGACTTTCTTTCTTTCTTTCGGTATCTGTTATGCTGGTTTTAGGTACCTTACTGTAGATTTCTGATCTATAGTCTTCTTCTGTTGCTTGTTTTGCTAGTTTATCAGCTGCTTCGTTGCCATATTTGCCCCTGTGTGCTTTTATACATTGAAAGTGTATCTGCCAATGCTGGTTAAAGAAGAGCTTGAGAGTTTGTTTGTTGTGCTCTATTATGTGTCCGTGTTTGTTGCTGTTTTTTTTTAGTAAGTCTATTGTGACTTTGCTATCAATTTATATAACTGCCGTTTGGTCCACAATTGCTGTATTTCTCATTTCGCTTATTATTTTTAGAGCTTGTAGAATAGCCACCTTCTCCGCTTGGTAGTTAGAGCATTTATCATTTAGCTTGACTTTTTCTTGTTGGTCCACTGTCTTGTTTCTAAATATGACTGCTGCTGCTCCACCTTTTCCGTCCATTTTGCTTTCATCTATAAATGCTTCTATTTTGCATTTATTGTTGATGGCGCCACGGACCTCTATTCCATCAGTGGGGTGCATCCATTGCATTGTATCAATTGGAGCATTGTACTCCTGTAACAGCCCATGTATAGCATTATATGTGTTTACTTCTCCTCTGCTACAATACTTGTTGGTTCTTCTCCTGCTATAACACAAGATGCCTCATTAGATAGATTGGTAGTGTTGACAAAAGTCTATGAAAACATGTTCCCACTTTTTTTGTATGGTGAGTGTTCAGTTGACTCCATCTTCACAAAAATGTAATCTTCTCTTTCACTTTTAACTATCTACATGTATGGTGAGTGTTCAGTTGATTCCATCTTCACAAAAATGTAATCTTCTCTTTCACTTTTAACTATCTGCAATCGCATAGGATATGTTCACTTTCCCTGTACCACATGTTCGATCTTCCACAATCTTAATTGGTGAAAATAGACTCCAAATTTTCTATCTCCTAATATGGTGCACTGGTTATTCACTTTCCCTGTACACACATGTTCGATCTTCCACAATCTTAATTGGTGAAAATAGACTCCAAATTTTCTATCTCTTAATATGGTGCACTGGTTATTCACTTTCCCTGTACACACATGTTTGATCTTCCACAATCTTAATTGGTGAAAATAAACTCCAAATTATCTATCTCCAGTGAGCATTGCTGTTAAGACTAGTTTGGTCCTGAAGTATAGTCTTTAATTAAGCATGTTAAGACATAAAATATTACATGGGAACAAACTTAAGCAGTTAGCATAAATATAAAATCCAAACTGTAGTTGGGACATGCTCATTGGAATGGTTACCAGAACTGGCTAGTCATTTGGAATCAATGTCTTGGCATGGAAAATGCATGCGCGCACACAGCTATTTTCTATATGGTGCCATCTCTTGTACAAGAAATCTCTCCATTTGTACAGGGCTTAACTTGTATTCATTTTTATTTGTGATTTCTTGCACAAGAAATGTCATCAGTGCCATATTGATGAAACAAGTTTATGTAGTGTCCCTCCAGTGGCAGGAAATCCTACTTAATGTGATGTCATCGCTGATGAGGCAACTTGAATAGCAGGTGTCATATCTGTACAGCAATATAAATCACATTTAAGTATGTCACCCCTATCTTGACACCAGAAAGATGATAACACTCAACTGACACAAGATGTGTTGTATTCATATATTCACATTCACACATCAATTTTTTTTTAATTCCATTTGTGCTCCACATTTAATTGCAATGATTATATCAGTGACTTTTTACCTTTGAAACATACTACCTAGTATGTCATTGTATTTTATTCATTAGATCATATTTCCAGGTTCTGAGGAGAATAGGGAATAATCCTGGCTAGAGACAAATTTCCCCCTCCCCCTGGGATCCCTTGCCCAGCAGGCAGGTGTTCTACCAACTGAGCTGTGGGGCCAAAGTAAAAAGAGTTTGTTATTATCTCTTCTGATGCTTATATCTAAAAATGGATGCCTGTTGCATTTCTAGGATGTTTCAGAAATTAAATTAAATTGAGTTTTATTTATGGATGTTCTTTAACTGCTGTAGTTCTCAGTGTCCCATTCTGTATTGGGCATAAAAGATTGCTTAATTTTGTTCAGAGTCCTGTTTATGAGGCTTGAGGTTCCTTTATGTCCTGTAAATCAATGACAGGACCAATGGTTTTAGTTCGCTTCAAAAGGAAACCAGTTAAGCATTTTTATGCCTGAAAAAAATCAATTGCCCTCCGTTAGGTTTGAACTTTGAACCTTGGAAACTAGAGATTAGCATGTTATTCCTAGAATATGTACATAGGACCACTAGGGTTTCAGTCTTGTATATTTAGCAGAATTAAGGCTTCATGAATACCATTGCAATGGCTATAGATACACGTCTGAGTTTTATAAAGCATAAATGAACTTATATTACAAAAATTAACCCCATTAATTACTAAGTTGTCATGTTATTTATGTCATAAAATGGTTTTGATTTTCCCTGATTTACTATCTAAACTGTTTCAAACATTCATCCCTGCTTTTAATTCTAATGCAGGCATTGCATAAGTTAAAATAGTCTGATGTTTTCTAGATTTTTCTTACAGATATTTTTCAGTTTCTTGTATGGAATGGTTCATGTATATTAAACCATAAACAGGACCTGAAGCATCTGATGCACATACCAAGAAGGAAAGTCAATGCAAAAAAAAGACAGTTGAAGAAGTCTCTTATTTATGATTATATTTCTGGATGAACTTTACAGGTCATTCCATATAACACTGTCCGAATTAAGTCTGCTGAAAAGTCAAGAAATTAATCTTCTCAGAACAAAGAGATTTATAAGTGAGAATCGTGTAATAGAGAAGAGTATAATGGTATTCTGTAACATTTCTAGCACAGCATATCATTCAGATAGTTTATGTAAATGTCATATTATACCTATTTACAGCAGAAACTAATGTGCTATATGCTAATAAGTATGTCAGTAATGTACAGACAACATTTTTATGAAATAAGTATACTTGTTAAACATTAATGTTGAATTTTTTTTGCTTTCTCTAATATCCTTTCTTTTCCCATTTTTAAAACATTTAAAAGAATATAAGCTTGGCTATCTTAGTTGGTGATAGTGACTTGAAGATCTGAGTAGAATAAAAATAAATTCATTCATATCAAAGTGTTTAAATCAAGTCTTCTCCAATGAATACAAAATTCATCTTAGAGTGAGATGGGGCTCATTTTTACTCTCTCTACATAGTGCAAGGCACATAGGTGGAGAAGGATCGCACTCCACCCAAAAATTGTATTCAGAGATAACACCAGAAATACATGTTTTAGGGTTCCCTGTGTCCAAAAACATTTTCAAAAAAGTTTGCGTGTATCTGTGAACACGATACTCAAAAATAAAAAGTAAGTAAAATACCAAAATTGGTATTTAAGTGTAATATTTTTCAGGGATGTGACACAAAGATTTTGAGAAAAATTCCACCCCAAACTACCCTTTATTTAGAAAAATTGTCAACATTTTTTATTTCCTCCAAAATAGTTCTTATGATTTTGATTAAAATGCTGTATATATTAAAGATGTTTACGTGAAAAATAAAATGTATATCTTGAATTTTCTTATAATTGCCTCTGAAGACCTCTTAGTTCTTCATTAATTTTGCTAATTTTACATAACTGGTAAACTGTAAGACAGACAAAAACTTACTGCGGAAAAATGTAGATTTTGTTAAAACATATAGTTTATGTCATATACTTTTTTTCATGGAGTTGACCATTATTGAGATATTCCTTATTGGTTTTTTTCTTATATAGAAATTTGTCAACTCCTAGCAATGCTTAGAACGTATTTCAACCATATAGCAATCAGCTTAGCCTATCATATTCCCTTGTTTCCCTTCTACTTAAAAGAAAGCAAATAATGAGAATTTTTTTGCTAATATTTATCTGAATTAGCATGAAGCAGTTGGAATAATAAGTTTTTTAGCAATAATTTGTTACAGAGATGTAGAGAAAGTCGTGTGAATGGAACATGCAATATTTTTGGAATTGAAGTCCAATTCTTTCATATTTGTGAACACTTCAGAGTTGGTAAACTATTCTATACCAGGGTTCCAGTAAATTACATACAAAAAAGCATTGTATGATTTAAAGTTAACAAGTTTACCAGATATGATTTGTTTTTTTCCACTCCATTTGTATGTAGCACAGACGATGGAGAGGCGGAGTCAGACTGAAAAATTCGTTGGCATAGCCAGGATTTGAACCACATATCTCCTGGTTTGATTGACTTAATAGTTGGTTAACTATAAAGCCAGGGACTTATTTTTATTGTCAAGTTTATTAGTCGCCATTGAGGTATATCTCAAAATGATTTGAGATCTCCTTGTGGTTTACCGGGGAAAGTGCAAGTCAATTGAAGAATTCAGTTTATGCCAGCATGTTGCCATAGTAGCTCAGTGTGAGATCTGTGGTTCAAATACCAGTTATGGCAATGAATTTTTCAGTCTAAGACTACTTCTCCAAGTTTACCAGATATTTATATTAATAGGAGGTAATTTTGCAATTAATTTTCAGTACAGTAGATCCTCAATTATTTGCTGCAATGGAGGGCAATGCTACTGTGGGTAAAGCAAAACAATGGTTAGTCAAAAAATAATCATAACCCTTAGAGTATGTACTATTGAGGGTTGAGTTTGTATACATAAATTATAATGCAGAAACTGCTGATTTAACTTATCTTTTTGTGGTCTGATTAACAAACATCCACTGCTGCTCTTTTTTGCACGTCAGGTCATTTTTTAATAATGTTATAGCAACTTTTTATCAAAAAAGCCATGTACACTTCTTAAAAAAAACAAAAAAAAAAAAAAAAAAAGAAGACTACTACTTTACTTTCAAAACTTGCAAATATGCATAGAAGCTTGTGACAGTGATGTGATTAAATAAAAAATAAAAGAGATTACATAGTTTAGAACTTCAACTGTATGAGCTACACTTAGCGTTACTGCAAAAGTTAGGTCACGCTCGTTGGGATAATTTGCGCACAAATTTCCTGCCGATCTTAAGCGGAAAAATGAGCAGGAAAACGCTTACGCTAAAGAAAAAATTAGATCATCTTTGCAAAAAGCAGAATAAAAATAGACCAATCAGACACAAGAGACCTCCCGAAAACCATGTTATAAACTTATCTAAAAACGAAACTTTCAACAAATCTCAGTTAGCCATTTTCAACAAATGCCTAAAAACGCGTGTAGATTATTGTAAAAAAACAGAAAACTTAGTAGCAGATATAGAAATAGCCATAAGCCACCTAAAAGAAATTTACCAAAAAGCAATTAAGAAGCAATGTGAACCAATTTTGAACCAAGTACATACAAGAATAAAAAGAAAAAATCCTCAACAAAAAATCATAAAATCCTTAACTCAAAAAACCAGTTGTTTACACAAAATCAGACAAAGGCAACCAAATAGTAATGTTGGACCAAGAAGACAACAACCAGAGAATAGAATCCTTGCTAAACAATCCAGAATATTGAGAAATATCCAATCCACTGAATAAAAGTATAAAGATTTTACAAGAAACTTTAGCAAATTGCAAAACCATAACAGAAAAAGAAAAATCCAAATTAAAGCCAGATTTACCAACCTTACCCAGACTGTATGCCCTACCAAAAACACACAAACCTGGCAACAAAATGAGACCCATAGTAGATAATATCAATGCACCCACATATAAACTCTCCAAATGGCTCACACAAAAATTCAACTCCTTCCCAAAATTCAATAGTAAAAGTGTATCAAATTCATTGGACCTGATTAGTCACCTGAAAGATTTCAGTGTTTCACCTAAAGATAAGATAGTATCCTTTGATGTCACCTCCCTATTCCCCAGCATACCCATAGACGAACTACAAAAACCTCTGAAAACCTGGCTACAAAGCATAAACATACCAACAGAAGAAATAGAAGATCTTGTCCAGTTAACCAATTTATGCATAAAACAGAACCACTTCACATTCCAGAATTAATGCTACCAACAAACAACAGGACTTGCAATGGGGAATCCTCTATCACCATTCCTAGCCGACCTATACATGAGTAATTTTGAAATACACATCACTGACTCATTCCCACATATATACAAAAAATGGTATAGGTATGTAGATGACATCATTGGCATAGTTCCAGAAAAACTTTTCTGGAATCATCATTTGATTCATGTACCCTACTTATCAGCCCCCATTAAAATTTGTAACATTGACTACATGATCTGGCAGTGTCCAGTCAATCACAACGTGTGTTAAATGTGTAACTGTCTACATTTTTACAGTGTACTGCAACTTTCATGCAGAACTTGAGATTACGTATTTCTGTTCCTTTACATTTTCTGACCAAGGAATTCACACTTTAAGGATGAATGGATGGAGAATAATAAATTGCAGCTTTCTTGCAGAGATCTTCTCTACTATCCATAGCAATTACGGTCAAGAGTAATTATGCAAGTCGGTAATGGGATTAAAAAAATAATCCTAATATAGGCATGAACTATATACTCATGAATAATTGAGAGTCTACTGCAGACATCAACTGCTCATTGAGTAAAGCAAAGAGGGTATTTTGCTTGTGCTCCTGCAAATTACCTACTGTGTACTACATGGCTAACTGTGCAGATAAGTCCTTTAGTGCTGTGGCAATTTGCAACATTTTGAAATGTGTAATCCACCTAACAGGTTAACATTAATTCATAATGATAGAATTGGGCTGTACTTGCCTTTAACACTTTAAAGGTTTGCTATATTATCTAATACTATTCTTCAGTTAAAAATCCTGTCCCTGTATTTAGAGGCAGTAGTTTTAACCAAATTTTGTTTAGGAAAATCATTTGGGTTTATCAAATCTTTTCTAGATTAATATATCTATTGTAGGCTTATGATTGGAGGAACAATTGCCCTATTATAATGTGTTGTATTTCTGATATTAACATATGCATAGTTTCATACTTTTTGTAGTCATAACAAATAATTACAATTATTATAGCTTTAACATTGTAAAACATCAGGCTCCTTAACTAGGTAAATACCATTGCAATTTATTGTAGTTATGGGAGTTAATTTAAAACAAAATACTTTCATATTTAACATGAACAAGGATCATGGTAATTGATTGGTATCTCGCACAACTCAAAAGAAATGTCTTCTCCTTGGTAATCGTCATACTTACTTGCATGGGTTACAGAATGATGCTACAAATTTAATTTTCTGACAGAGTACAGAACTTTGTCGCAAACTAACTGCTTGCTGTACACAAAATCAAATTAAGCCTTGCCTACCGTGTATCAAAATATGCAAATACAGAGAAAAAAAATACCATGGCTGCACCCTTCTTGTCTACATCTAAGAATTGTTAGCATACCTACATGAAGGCAGATGTGTGGCACTGCTTTGAGTTGTGTAATACCAGTGCAGAGCAAGTGAGATTGAAAGAATCAGGCGATGTACACTTAGGTGAATAAAAAGTGGCACATTCCCTTAGATTGCATCCCCTCTATGATACCTCCCTTTTAGGTAACCAACCTTTGACTCCGCCCAACATTATTAGTTCTCTATGCGACACCTGAAAAGTAATGAAGGGGTGGTTCGGATGCTGCCTATATGAAAGTATTTCACTATAGTCGGCATTCAAGCAGGCTAAACCAATAAAATATAATTTGGCCTTCTAGAGGAGGAGGTGATCATTTATTTGCATGTGTCATTAAACTACAACATTAATTACTTGAGAGCTTGATCAACAATATGGAGAAGAAAGTTTAAGTTATTGCAACCAGTGAACAGCAATTAGAAAACCAACATTAAAAAAATGGTAAGGTAGTATGAAAATACAAGACTTACGTTATCAAATGAAAGAGGACTTGCTTGATAGCCACAAAAGGAGATGGATGTGTTAACAAAAGTGTACACAGCAGCAGAAAATAGGTATTGATGCACAAATTTGCCGAATTAGATACAGTGCTTGTAATGTAAACAAAAAAATAACGATCATCTGTCCTGAGTACAGTTGAGTGTAAAGTATTGTGTTTATGTGCTTTTACATGGGTTAAGTTAATTTAAGTATTCTTATTGTGAACCATCTGTTCACTTGTACAACCAAACCATCAGTAAAGTTTCTCAGTGAAAGTGTAAGTATGATACTCCATCAGAATTGACAGATGACTCAATTAATAGTATATTATAGATCATTTTCTGTTATCAAAATAAATAACTGTAGTGTAAAAATATTGTTTGAAATGTTATAGATCACCTTGCTTTGAAATTTTAACATAGAGTTCAAAAATGTTTAATGATGTAATTTAATTTTTTTTTTTTTTTTTTTTTTTTTTTTTTTTTTTTTTTTTTTTTTTTTTTTTTTGTGCAATTCAAATTCTCTGGCCTTCAAAATCGGGGGTGAAATGAATGTCCGTATTATCATTCTAAAAACCTGGCAATTAGATTGAAAATAAAAATACCCTTATCTTGGCTTTCTCTATCATAGACTCAAGTATGACAAGAAAAAAATTATTTAAAAATTAGAATGACCTCTAATAATATCTAATTCTTTATAGGTGTTTTTCAGTGTTTAATAATTTTTAAATGTAATAACTTATAAATGTGCAATTTTTATCTTTTCATTATCTTGGAAGCACTGGGAAAGAAGAGGCATGTAACTGTGGCTATCTGTGTCTTTGCAACATGAAATCCTGATTATAAATTATGTTTAATGTGGTCTTAAGCACGTGCTTGCAGCCTTGGTGCAGGCAAAGTTCACTATCAGCACCTCATACTACAAGGTAACTTCATTAAAGTCAACTGTTGCAACTTAAAATTTTATCAGTTTTTCTGCCAGTTAGGAACCCAATGGGAGAGATAGATGAAACACAAGTATTTTTGTTTTCAATTGTTTTATAAAAATCTCAACATACAACATGAATGAGAAAATGGCTACTTGTCCAAATCCCCCCCCCCCATCAACTCGCTCGTGGTTTTGTCCCATGGCTTGAAACATTTTAACAAAAATGCAAGATTGAAGATAATTGCTGTGTTAAGAATATCCTTCAATTAATCTCCATGTATTTTTGAAACAAGAGTATCACTTATAAACAATGGAACACAGGTTAGGAAACACTGCTCTATACATGACTTCAAAAGGCTCCACAAAACGAAGTCCAAAATCAGAGGATTTTACTGATTACTCTTTATGACCTCTCCTACCAATCTTCATTGTGGAGAAACCTGAGTGCTGATACATTCTGTCAATAGTGAGCTGGAGCTCTTCTTCTGTCCCTTAGTGTCATCAAGCATCAGGCTCACCTCGCTTGGTCCAGACCTTACAGTCCATACACATTCTCCTCATTACCATCATTGTTTCTCCTTCTTCTTTCCCATTCTTTCAGTTGTATCCTCCCAGTTTATCCTTGGTGGTCCCTTACTCCTTCTTCCTTCCACTTTCATTTCCATTACTTGCTTTGCTTTCCTTTCTTTGGGCATCCTATGACTGTAACATTTCAGTTGTCTATCCTCTATATTATTAATTAATGCTTTCTCTTGTTTTACCTCAGCTGGAGCTCCATATTGTTAAAAATAGATGGTTGAAAAATCTGGATAGATAGTGTGGAAATAGCTTTATGATGGCTGATACTACTGGAGTTCAAATCAAATCCAAGTAAATGTCTAATAGTATTTAAGTAATATGCCAGGTCAAATTTTAAGTTTCTCCATGCATGTGGTTTGCCTCCATTTTGGATTTACTTCTGACCAGTGCCCACAGTGACAGGCAAAACGTGGCTTCATCTTAGAGTAGAATTTGTATAAGTACCACAAGACACTAAATGTCTTGACATAGTGAGATTACATTGGGAAACAAAATAAGGTGCTGTAGCTTTGTAACTAAAGTTTTGTGTTGATATTTTTTGTTATCATTTAGTTATGCCAAATCGGTGGCTACTTTATGGATGGCCCTCATATTTTCCCCCTATTTAGAGGGATGAAGTGGATTGGTTGATGAGGGATGAATTGAGTAAAATGAAACAAAGGCCCTTCCTCCCAAAAAAAATTTTTCACCAAAAATTCAAACTTTTAAGAACAAAACAAAACATTGGTTTCATTAATAATACTTTTAGTGTATTTTTATACTCGCAGATTCCATTTTTATAGAGAAGAGTTAAATAAACACAAAGTCACCTTTTCTTCGGGTAGGAATCATCCATTTTCTTTCATAAGTAGCAAATGGGTCAATGCTATGGTTTAGTGGTTAGACCACTCCCATCTAGGTGGCCTGGGTTCTATCCTAAGCGCCCACATGTAGGATTTGTGGTGGACGAAGCAGTGTGGTTTGTGGCAGATTTTACCTGGTTTCCCCCACCACTCATTCAACCAATTCTTCCATCGTCACCTTTCCTAGCATCCATTTCTCTTGCATTTCATAACATCCACTTCCTCATGCTCATGCTTGGCTACTGGCTAATCACTCATTCCAGGTTCTCCATTCTGTGGTTTTGTGCTGTTGGCTCCCCGGCCGGCTTCTGAACCCCTGGGCATTGACTTTTAAGTCCTAGGGGGTGTCAGTCCTAACTAGAGGGAGGGTAAGCCAACTATGAAGTAGCAAATGACAAAAAGTAACCATCACAAGACATAAGTACCTTCCCTCTATGGGAAGAGATGGTCATCTAACAACATAACTTGAACACATAACCATGTGGTATATTCATAGTAAGCAATGATCTATACAATCACTAACTGTACAGCATTATGTGGCCATTTGAGCAACCAATGTGCCAAATGAATGAGTGTGCATTTCAAAATGCAAACTTTAAGTATAGAATGAAGTACACTATTTTTGACGTCCCATATGTTGATAATTTCTCCTTGAATATGGGAAATTCTGCATAATATGGTATTCTGGTAAATCTAAACTGTGTGCAAGAGTGCACTAAAGATAATTCATGTTGCAAAGACAAAACTGGCCACCACTACATTTCATTTTCTTCCCAGCTATGGATGCCTCCAAGAAAAAAGCTGGAGATTAAACTTGCACAGTTCTTTTGTGTAGTGCATTTTAAACACCAACATATACAAGAAATAAAATATTATTAGGAATCATTCTATTTGCAAATAATTTTTACGTTCTGTAGTACATGTGTACAATATACATAGCAGATAGAGAAGGTATTGCATTTCAATAAAAAAGTTGATACCAAAGTTTTACCAGAAATACATGTTTTGAAATCCCTGAATCCCCCCCCCCCCAAAAAAAAAAAAAAAAACATTTTTAGAAAAATTTGTGTGTGCATGCAGGCCTGAAAGTTTAAGAATTTTTATTTTCTCAAAAATGGCGCTAATGATTTGATTAAAATGCTATATGTTTAAGATATTTTCACAACGAATGAAATGTAAATCTTCAATTTACTTATAATAGCCTCTGAAGAACACTTCATTCTGAATGACTTTTGTATAACTCGTAAACCTAAGAGATAGATAAAACTTGCTGCACAAAAAATATAGATCTCATTAACACACAATTCATGTCATATGCATTTTTTTGTAGAGTTAATATTTCAGAGGTATTCCTTGTTCATGGTTTCAATTTTTAACTACTTAAACTTTTCTCAATGGTAAGACAACTTTTGTTTTGTCTCCTTTGTTTTACTCCCAGGAATGCAAAAGAGAACCAAACTTCAATTGTTTCACATAGCAATAGCTTTTAAAAGATTTGACTATCTCTTTGTACTAGTATATTTTCTTATTTCCCATTTGCATACAAGGAAGCAAGTAATAAGACAATTTCTGCTAATGTTTATCTCGATTGCATGATGTAGGCAAAAGAATGATCTTTTATAAAGAAAGTTTTTTTGTGGAACACTACAGAAAGTCATGTCATATTTAGACCAATGAGAGAGACATCTGAGACATTGGTACTTTTATTTTCAATCTGTAACATCAATGTGACAATGGTCCCTTGTTAGAAATATAGCAACACATCAGTCATTTGAATTAACTGACTGGGATGGCCATTTGAATTGCACTCTACTTGCCAGCGCAGGATTCTGTCTTGTGGTTGTAACTGACAACTAATTTGATAATACACCTTTTATCCCACAGGAATTTTTACATGTACGTTTCAACATATAGGGTTTTATATTTCCCTTGTAGGAAAAACTGTTTTCTTCTAAAAATTCCTGCAAAGATTGAAAAATTATCCATTCCTCTAACTAGTGGTGTATCTAGAATTTGACTCTGGGGGGTGATCAAGAATTTTTTTTTTCCCCACAAAAAGAAATTTAGAAACAAGATCAAAAAAACACTTCAGAAACATAAATAAAAAACCCACTTTTGGACAAAACACCACAATATAAATTCAGAATTAAAACTTCTAAAACACATGACAGGAAAACAAGAGTTGGCCACATTGGAACACATCTTTATTGTAAAAAATAGAAACAGGATTTTCAATTTCGACGTTCCACAGAAGGATGAGTTTAACAAGTTCATTGAAGCACTTCCAGAGGAGACAGCATTTACAACATCGCCAGCTTCACCACAAGTAATTAGTTGATGTCCAGTTGAAAATGGAGGAGCATGTTCTGGCAAAAATCCCAATTAAGTGTGGTTATTAATCGACTTGCCAATTAAATATTTTTTATAGTTGAAGTTTCCAAGAGTTTGGAATATCCTCCCATTATGCCAACATTTAAAAGAAAACTGCAATGTCAGTAGCCATTGTTAGTTTGGGGATAACATACTAATCCTCTAGTTTCCAAGATCATGGGTTCAAATCTGGCGGAGGCCATGGGTTTTTTCGGGCATAAAAATCCTTAGCATAGCATCCTTTGGAAGGGAAGATGTTTGTCCTAAGTTGTAAATTTACGGCACGTAAAAGAACCTCAAAACTATAAAGAGGCCTCTGAACAAAATTAAGAGCTTCCATGCCTAAATGGGACACTGAGAACTGTAGCATTAAAAAGTTCCATAAATAAAACTCACTTTCTTTTTTACATAATCAATACAAACTTATTTTTGGACATTTTATTTAATTTTAAACAATATTGCGGATTACCCAGAACAAATTAAAAGAATAAAGAGTTTCATTAGTAGACTCATTTGTGATATAGTATATTCCTGTAGTATATCACTTAATATCTTTATTTAAAATGTAATTAATTATTCAGCCTTCGTAGTCTATGTTTGGTGTATTTTAATTTCCCTATCATATACAATGTACATAATAGGTAGAAAAGGTATTGCATTTCATCCAGAAATTCAATGACGATATTTTATCAAAAATAGATGTTTGAGGACACATGAATCACAGAAAAGGCATTTATAGAATACGATTCGTGTGTGTGTATCGGTGAATAGCACAGCTATATACAAAAGTTGCTTAAGTACCAAACTTGGTATTTGAGTTTAGCATCTTTCAAACATGCGTCACAAGAATTTTTAGAAAATTTCCCCATCCATTCCAAACTATTGTTTATATGGAATATTTTTTAAATTTGTTTTCTTAAAAATGTCTCTTAGCGATTTGGATTACATGTTGTATATTAAAGAAATTTAGAGGCAAATAAAATATATATTTGAATTTTCTAGGAATAGCCTCTGAAACCTTTGTCATTCTGGACAACTTTAGCAAAACCGATAAACAGTAATATATAGATAAAAATGTATACTACACAGGACTGTATATCTCATTAAAATACAATTTGTGACAAGTACATTTGGAGTTATTCCTCGTTATTGGTATAAATTCCCCAATAATGCTTTTCTCAAATTAGAAGTCACCGTTCGTTTAGTTTTTTACTCCTGACCATGCAAAGAGAATGGAATTTCTAAGTAATCACTTAGTGACCAGTTTTTAATAGATTTGACTATCGTATTAGCCTAATATATTCCCTTATTTCTCTTGTACCTACAAGGAAATAATTAATGATTATTATTCTTGAAAATGATGTGAAAATCAGCCGAAAATTTGTGATTATATTGAATTTGCTATAAGTTGGCTTTCCAAGTTCCTCGGCAGATATAGTGCCAACCAAGGAATGACTGTAACTTAAAAAAAAATTCATATTTTGGGCAATTCTAAATTTTTTTTCGAGAACTGGACCGGCACCAATTATTTCAGGTATACTGCAAAGTCCAAATGTTCCTTTATTAGTTTAAATGCAATCAGTTGTTTACCATGCTTTTTAACGTATAGCATGGTTTATGTTAATGGTTTTATTAATGTTTGATACCATAATGCTTCATTTTTCGTTTTCTTACTTAAATCTCCTAGTGTCGATATGGTCAATGCGATTTGGGTTATCAATTTTGTAGACTTATTCTGTTCTGTATTATGATTAATGTACGGATTTGGATTTGATTTGCCTAAATAAGTTGCACTGTATGTAATTTTAACGAAAAAATGGTCAATTGAGTAAAAAAATTAAGATAAACATGAGGAATAAGATTGCACAGAATGGCACACAAAAAAAGTCAGCTGCAAGTACTAGACTGTTCATTGTTGTCCTTAATTGTTATCTACCGTTGTGGTTATGATTAGTAAATATAAACCTTTGTATCAGCTTATTTGTTATTTCTGTATTATCTAATTATTACATGTTTATTTATTTGCTGTTGTATCTGCACATGGTGGGCAACAATTCGCGTATAGTTGGCAGGCGAACAGTGTGCACACTCGGGGCCAGTTTGTCATGTGCTATCCATGCAGAAAAATAATAATCCCTTTTAATAAAAGAATTTAAGGATACAAAGCAGTTGTGCAAATCTTAAAGTAAGTAATGAAGTACCATTCTTTACCCTTACTTGCATATATATATATGTGTGTGCATTTTTTTCATTTCTTTTTTTTTTTTTTTTTTTTTTTTTTATTTTATTTTTTTTTAATTTTTTTTTTTTTTTGGTACTGGATTGGACAGTTTTAACGTCTTTGACACTTTCTGAAGTTGATCCAGCTGTTTTCCTTCCAGCTTGTGCCTTCCAGTACAAGCCTTCTATATTTTTCATTAAAATACGGGATGCTGAAAAGGTTGTGATTAAATGATCAATATTTTCTGAATATGGCATTAACATAATAATTATTGAATAAACCTTACAATAACCGATTCCCACTATGTGCAATTGAAAATTGTGATTGTAAATTTTAGAGTGAACTCCAGAATTAACCTTTGTCTCTTCTAGAAAAGGATATCTTTCCTGTAAATTGGAAAAGAAGGTGCATTTCCATTTAGGCATAATAGCTTCAGTTCTCACAAATAACAACACAGCACATCAACTGCCAACACTAGACCAGGCAAATGTCTTCATTGTTCACAGAACGCACTAAACAATGACAACTATAAATGAGATAAGTGCCGATTTAGCATTTCTCACAACAAGAAATGGCAACAGTTATTGTAGTTAGGTTTTTAATTTAGGAAGATGGTGTCAAGAAAATACAGAAACTATTCGCTTCCCAACAAAAGTTCTTGGGACATGAGACATACAAGTAAAAAATGGGGACTGTTCCTTTTTTTACAGGATGAATGGCAGGCTTATACTCACGGTATGTTGAGTAATATGGTAGGTATCATACACATGTTTCTCTCTGGCACACGCTGACCGTGACGTCATGTGGTGTATGTACTCAAAGCCACGGTGTGTTTACAGTTGTGATCATTGTTAAATTAAAAGCTATGTTGCTATCTAAAGTTAGAGATTCAGATTTCCCCTATAAACTAAACCGCTAATAAAACAGATAACCTTGTTCAGCTCTAACCATTAGATTTAAACAGTTGAAGTGAAAGGAACAATTGTTTAAAATATGAAATATAAAGGCTCACCTTATGCCCCTATGTTGTATACCATGATACACCTTACTGAACCAACAGGCAGAGAGATTGTAGATAATTGTAGGAATGGATGCCTGGTTGAAGTGTCCAATGGATGAGCGACTAACCCACATAAAAGCCACAGATATTCTTTTATAATCTTGTTTCTATTAAATTATGTTCCTTTATTTCTGTGGTATACCAGAAAGCTGTTTATGATGGAAAATTTCAAAGACTGTGTCTCTTTTAAGTTTAAAACGAAAGGAAGAACTTGCACATAGGTTTTTCTGGGGGGGGATAATCCCGTTCATCCCTCTCCCCATAAATACGCCCCTGCCTCTAACCGCAGTGGAGCTATATTTATTGAAATGAACATTTATATAGGGTCATTCATTCCCCTTAATATAAGTACAACAGTCTCACATCAACATGGACATGCGTGGTTAAAAATATTGGGAGCTAAGTGATTTTCAAAAGTTAAGTGTGGGAAAAAATCTCCCTTCTTTACATTTGATTTTTACTGTTGATAAAGTACTTAACTAAATTAGAGTTTATGAGTATACTGTAAGTCATTGCATTTTTGAACATCAACGAGCTCTTAAAAACCTCTTTTGTGACTTCTTTAGCAAATTACAAATACCTCTACCATGAAAAATAAAGAAAGAAAAGAAGAAAAAAAAAAGTATGACTCACAAGGGGCCATTGTCACAATGATGTCGCAAATCAAACTGGAATTTTTTTTAAGTGAAATTAGATCAAAAATAAAAATAGCCATGTTTCGGCTTTTTCTTCCATAGGCCCAAGTTTGGCCAGACAAAAATTGTTTACAAATTAGAATGATCCACAAATAACATGTACTAATTCCTTCCATAATTCTATGTGTACTACTAATTGTATAAAACAAAATAACTTACATAAATATTTAATTTTTATCTCTTTAGTGCTTTTCTTGGAAGCACCCATCACTGGGGGGGATAAAGAAATGTAATTGTGGCTGATTTTGTCTTTGTAACATGAGATCTTCATTGTGAGCTATCTTTAGTGTGCACAGATGCTGTAGCCTCAGTGCAGGTTAAATTCATTATCAGTGCCTTGCAAATTACAAAGCAGTTGATTGTTGGATGGAAGACAGATCTACTCAGATGTTACTACATAAAAATTTTTTCCTGCCGTTTAGGGACCATGAGAGAAAGCTGAAGCATGATTGGTTTTGTTTTTAATATATTTTCACCATAAAATCACAGCTCAATCTGTGACCTTCAATGTGACAATGCCTCTCTCCAGTGTGACCAACAATTTCATCATAAAGTATGCCTTTCCGATAGAGGCACGAAAGTCAAACATGAATCCAAAGTAATACTCTGAAATTGTAGTTGGCAAAAACTTCGAGCTGAGAATGGGGGGTTTCCAAATCCCCCAATCCCTCCACCAGGCACGTTCCATGCACATCAGCTGATTTAATGCCAAAAAATAAGCACTCCTGCAATGCAGAAATTTGGCAATGATGATGTAACTCTGACAGTTGTGATGTTAAATTCGGCAGCTATCATGTGCTGCAAGTGTGTAACTATGTGATTTTCGGAGACAGGACATGTGTGAAAAAAGACTTCTGCTTTATTGTAAAGGTGTTTATTCTAAGAAGAAATAGCATATTTTATTTAATAAATAGCAGTATTTTTGTATTTACAATGAACATGTATTTACAATGCTGCAAAGCATATATATATTTATATATTTTTTTTCTTTTCTCTCCTCCAAACAATGTACAAGTTCTAGAAGAACCTAGAAGTTCTAAGAAAGTACACAAGAGGTGATTTTCTTAAAAAGATCAGTTTATCTTTTCTTTTGCTCAGTTATATCATTTTGTTTTAATTTCGTTGTGAAATTATTATCATGAATGTTATTTAAATTACAGTGCTGTATATTAACATACATTTGGTGCCCAGAATTGAGAAAAGATTATCACAAAACTCATTTTGTTAGAGTCCCACTTTTATTTCAAATGAGGATAAAAGCATACTAGTATATATTATAAACCCAGTTTTTGAAATTGTTACATCCTTATAATTACAAATCAGTAATTATACAGGAGAAATAAATGAAGGCATTAAAAACAGGAGTGCTGCACACATACAAGTGTGCCTGCACACCCACATGTATACACAATATTGAACTCCCAAGTAAACCAGTAACAGGATACAAATTAATTGTTGTTCTCCTTTTTGCAAATGTTATTTCACTTTATGTCTAAGAAATAACATTATTTTAAACCTAATAAGTTTATGATGTAACTGGACTAACTTCCATTGTGTGTAAATAATAAGAGGTAAAAAAAAAATATACCAATTAGGGGCATAGAAACTAACTAGAAGAGCACTGTGAACTTTCAATACACTGCAGTAACTAAGAATGTTTTTTTTTTATTTTTTGTATTAATGTAACACCATGCTGAAATCTGTATGTAACACCTGGCCTCAATAAAAATATAAATCAGTCCAGGATGATTCTTAAAACCTAAACTTCTTAAAAATATATTCTTTTATGTCACATGGAGTCTCTGTAGATGAGCATATCTAAAAATTAAAACATTTATACAATGAACATCCATAAGAATTTTGGACGGTGAGTACAGCATATCGAAATTTTATTGTTTTCATTCTGAAGCACTATATTAAAAGTTCATAAACAGGCTTGAAGGAGAATGTAGGCTTAAATTTCTGAGCTTCCTTTGGGCCTCTTCCATACTGTTAGATGTTCAGAATACTGGGTAATGGACTAACAGATACACATATGTTCACTGAAAAACTCTCAGATATAAAGCACATATAAGCTTATTTCTGAAATCTAACAGCTAAACACGTGAACATTGTAATTTTAAAAGTTTAATATATGAGTTTATTTGATGTTTAAGCTCTTATTGATCATGTCTGGTTATAGGCTAAGCAATTCCTGTAAATGATTTTATAGGGTACCAGCTTTTTACTTTAGTTGTTTGGATGTTTCAAGAATAATTTTAATCATGACATGTACATAGTTATTGGGGACATCAGCCAGAGTATTAAAGTTGTTTCATGCTGTAGATAAAATATTTTGATTATTTGTTATAAAATATAGATGTAAATCTTCAAATGTGCAAAAGGATTTTCTTGAACAAAACTTAAGCCCTGAAAAGCATTTGTTTAAAAATAAAGGGTTGAAGTCATAATAAACTGACATTTTAGTATTTCTCCCTACTTTGTAAAAACAGAGATTTTAAAGAAAAAAGAAAAATTAAAACAAAATATTAGGGTATAGTGTGTCTGTCAAGAGGTCCCGAGTTTGAATTTCATTCAGTATGAGCTCCCAGATAAAATTTTTCTGGGGTTTTCCCTTCTCCTATGCAGAGAATGTTGGGCAACTTAAGCTCCATGGACCTTATATGATCTGTCATGTTAAAATGACTTTAAACTAAAAGAATAAGAAAAAAGTGTAAATACTTCTCTGGCTATATGATCCTTTTCGTATTTTCCCCTGAAGACATATTACTAATGTATTGGTTTTTTCTTTTAATCTTTCTGAGGTTTACTGGCAGACAAAAGTTTATTGTTCTAAATGGTCTGAAACTATGAAAGAATGTTCTATGCCCCTAGTTAAAGCAAGGTATTTTGAGGAGATAAGGTTACTGGAGTACAAACTTTCAGAACAAAAATTAAATTTACATACACTTAAATTTCTTCTACTTAATACAGTTAGTAATACTGTCACTTCTCTTAAAGCTTCTTCAAACTGCACTTCCAAACCTCAAGTGTATATTACAGATAGTATGCTGCAAAATATCACTATGGCTTTTCCCATCAGAAAAGATGGGACAGATCATTGATATGTGTCAGACTGGAAAGCGCATGCTCATTATAAAGATTACAATATTTCAAGTACTGGCTACATGTTTTATATATATATATATGTGTGTATATACCTCTTATATGTGATGATATTAAACGAGCAGACTGAATAACAAGTTTAAAAATAATAACATCAACATTACCAACAAAATTTTCAACAATATGTATCTCCCATTTTGAAACTCATTTATAAATATGTACAGAAATGCATTTTAGAGTTTCCGTAATAGTTTATTTATTATTTCACTATGAAAAGATTTTCCACCAGCTGATTTCACACAATGTTCCAAATTATATACAGTTGAGAGTACTACTGTTCAAATATTTGATTCCACTCAGCAATCACATCAGGCCATTTGGTGATCACTTAAAACATTTTGCAGGACAGTTGTTAGTTTTCAGTTTATGTCAACTGATTATTATATTATTGTAAATAGCATTAAATATAAGTAGAAAAATGTAATAGATATTGAAGTAAAATGTGCTACATGATATATGTTATATACTTATTTATTTTAATTTAAGAGTCTCTCTGTAAAGCAGCAACAACTAACCAAATGCATGTGCCCTTCGGACTTTACTTGAATACGTTGAACATTCTATCAATAGCATTTGAGGTACTAGGAGCTTGACATAAAATTTAACTCTAAATGAAAGAAATAAACTTAATTCTCAAAAAACAGGATAACTATCACACAATAGTTTTAATGCTAAATTAAACACTCAGTGCAAGGCAACCATATGTACTGTTCATTCTATACTTTCTCTACTATTCTCCCTATAGTATTTAGAGAAAGTCTTATTTTTTTAATAGTGTTTAATGCACGCTTTTACTACATAGGCACTGCAGGTGATAACAATGAGGATACATGGAATGAAAATGGAGCACCGTTGAAATGCAATGGTGGGAGAAACCAGAGAACCTGTTTTGTTCACCACAAATCCCACATATGGCCCCCTGGGATCGAACCTGGGCAGCCTTGATCCACCCAAAAATTTAATATTAAAATTTTAGGAGAAGGTCTAGGTTTATGTGTATGAATGAGAGAACAGCATTACTCAGAAATGAAAAGTTAGATACAGCATCTACCTTTATGTTGCATACAAAAAAGCTTTTCAAGAAAATCCTTTCATGTTAAAATTATCTTTACATGGAAATATTTGCTGAGATGTGTGGCCACTGAGCCAGGTAGCTCAGGTGCTTTGTCTGGGACTGGCATTCAGGAGGTTGTGGAATCAGTTCGCCACAGTGACATCTCTGACCCATGGTTTTCTTTGGGGGAGGGGGGGTTCCCATGTCACTGGGTGAATGCTGGGAAGGTTTCTTCATTCCCCTGAACTTCTTGTCCCTTCATTTCAACTTCATCCTTTCAGGGTTATAAGTGTTGGCGAGGACTGGCATTGCTGCTTGTATGCTCAGGAGATTTGCTTGTACTTGAGGCATGGCCTCCTAGTGCTCCCTGCGTCAAGATGAACTACTTGGAAACCCTCCATTGTGGTTCCCTCCCTGTCTGGATTCAGCTGCTCTTTGAAATTACCCTCATATTTCATGCTCTGCTCCAAGGGTCGGAATACAATAAGCCAGTGGCTGCACAGTGCGGAATCCCCTCCAGCATCCGACAGTCTCACACACACACACACACACACACACTCTCTCTCTCTCTCTCTCTCTCTCTCTCTCTCTCTCTCTCTCACACACACACACACATAGGTGGCCAACTCATTTAAGCATAGACTCATGAGTGGGAGGTTCATGGTTCAAACCCTGCTATGAATGTCCTCTCTGATTGAGGATTTTCCAGATTTTCTTCAGTCTTTGTAACTGGCGAATGCTGGGTTGGATTCTTTCTCTGCCCTCCCCCTGCCCCTTCAAAAAATGGAACCGTTTTTGTCTTTCTTCTCAAAAATGGCTTTAACAATTTTGATTCAAATACCATATAATTAAGAGGTCTGCCTCACTAATTTGTATATATCTTCTGACTGGAGAATTTTTCAACTGAGAAATCATTAGAGGCAAAAATCTACCATAGGAAAAATGTAGAGCTCAATAGAATACTAATTTGTGGCTCATATCGTTTTTTTATAGCATTAACATTTTGGGAATACTCCATATTGCATTTTTACTCTTTTCATCACAAGAACCTGTTCTATTATCATTACTAAATGTTTGAATGCTGTTCCTTATGTTTTATGTAAAAAAAAAAAGCTCTTATTGCTCAATTTGAAATACTTCCTAGTCAAAAAAAATGTATAATGAATAACATAATGTGGATAGAAGAAATATCTTTTGCAATAATACTTATATATTTCATATATGAAAGGATACATGTGAATATATCATTATAGTGTTTGCATCAGATATGTTTACTTTCTTTGCCATGTTCAGAGTAGGTCAAGAAGGTATTGCATTCCACCCCAAAAAATTGACATGAAATTTCTATGGAAATACATGTTTACCCTAAAAACCTATCTAAAAAAACTCAAAAAAACCCACACATTTAGAAAAAACTGTATATGTGTGTGTATGAAAAATCAGTTAAGTACCAAACTTGACAATTAAGTTCAGCATCTTCCAAGCATCTTCAAAGATTTTCAATGATTATATCCCTATTTCAAACTACCCCTTATTGGGAAACATTTTTTGAAAATGTTAATTTTCTCAAAGATTACCTTAACCATTTTGATTAAAATACCACATGTTTAAGATTTTCACAATAAATAGAATGCATATTTTAAATTTTATGTGAATTGCCTCTGAGGTCCTCTTCATTCTGAATGACTTTTGCATAACTGGTAAGCTATAAGAGAGACAGGAAAGCTTCCTGCACAAAAAATATATATCTCATTAAAATAACAATTGGTCTCAAACACAATTTTTGGTGGAGTTAACCATTTCCAAGATATTCCTTGTTATTGGATTGTTATTCATTTGTTTGCTGGTCAAGCAAAAACAACAGCATTTCAGTACCATCACATAGAAACTAGCATTCGAAAGATTTGGCTACTGCTTAAGTTTAGTTTAGTTCTCTATTCACATTGTATCTACAAGGAAATATGCAATACAAATTTTTCTGCAAATGTTTATTTTGATTACTGTGAAGTAAATAGTAGAATAACATTTTTTAAGAATAACTTATTGAAGGATGGATAGAGAATGTCATGTGAATGTAATACATCCAGTTTTACTTTCTCTGCTTCATATGTACAATGCACATAGTAGGTAGAGAAAGTATTGTATTCCTCCCAAAAATTTGATACCAAGATTTCACAGGAAATATTTGTTTTGAGGCCCCCTGAATCTAAATAAAGCATTTTTAGAAAAATGTCAATATGTATGTTTATGTGTGTGGTATTTGGTATTTAATGGATTATTTCCCAAGGATGTGACACAAAGATTTTCAAGAACATCCCCCACTCCATACTACCCTTTACATGGAAAAAATTTCGAAAATGTTGATGTTCTATGAAATGGCTCTAATGATTTTGATTTAAACACCATATGTTAAAGACAATGACAAATAAAATGCATGTCTTGAACTTTCTGGGAATAGCCAGACTTCTTCATCCTTGATAAATTTCATTGAATTTTGCATAACTGGTAAACTGTAAGAGATAGACCAAAATTTACTACACAAAAAATGTACATATCATTAAAACACATAATTTATTTCATGTATTTATTTATTTTTTTTTTTTTTTTGTAGAGTTGACAATTTTTTTAGATATTCCTTGTTATTGGTTTCGGTTGTAAACTATGTAACTTTTCTCAAATGGAAAGTTAATTTTGGTTTATCTTTTTGTTTTACTCCCAGGAATGTGAAAGAGCACTGATTGTTTCACATATCAATGAGCTTTTAAAAGATTTGACTATTACTTTAACCTAGTGTATTCCCTTGATTCCCTTCTACTCACAAGAAAGCAATGTTGTGCTAACGTTTATCTTGATTAGCATGATGTAGATAAAAGAATAATCTTTTGTAGGGAAAACTTAGTTTGTCGGACAGCTAAAGAAAGTCATATGGATGGAACACATAGATTTTTTTTTCCCATGCTAATTGAGAGTGAATTTGTATTTGTATGGCTGGCATGCACAGAAGAGATCTGAACATACTATTTGAAAGTTGAGGTGGAACTATACATAGCTCACCATATACTGGCATAGTGTGAACAAAAACGGTTTGTTTATTTATGCTGTGCAGCATCTATTGTATATGCCGCAAGATATGTGCTCAAAATACTTGGAATTGCTACTGGTTATACACAATGTAAATAGGGGAGTCACAATTTTATATTGTTCTCAAGTATGTCTATTTCAGGCCCTTACAGTTCTTTCTTTAGAGAGAGAGGAGTGCGTGTCTCTTGTTTTTTGTTTTTAACACCTTCTGCTGTATAAACGTGATATGACATCCTGTGCCTGCTGTTAAATAATCCATTTTACTAACAGATAATATTGGATAACTCCATGAAATAATAAAAACCTTAACATCTGAATTTATGACCACGCAGTGTAAGGTACTATAGCAGTAGGTGACCTGTCAAATCAAGGATTGTGGGATCAAATGCAAGTAAAATGTATGTTCTGCATTCAAGAGAAATTGTGGAAAAAAAGGATGGGGAGGGCCCAACTAAAATAATCAGTGTGATGACTGATGTCAATTGAATGCAGATACATTCATTAATTTTTTGTAATAAAAAAAATCACTCTCATGTAGCATTATAAGATTAGATAGCACTACATTTATCATGTGTCTGAACGGCCATGTGGTCTAAGTGAGAGTTGACCATACTGGTATGGTTGGAGGTTCACATCCTGAAAGTACCAAAACATTTTTTTTTGATTTACTTTTACACCTCACCTCCATTATTGGGTACCCATGAATGGATTAAGTTTTAAAATTATGTTTGCCTTAACTCAGTGCAATTTTCTGATTAAAAACAAAAGTTTCTGCTTTAGTTAGATGAACAGTTTGCATAATGTGGTACAAATTTCATTACATTGTATACATGGGAAACACTAATACTTATATAATGTGTTTGGAAATATATCAAAATATACTTAGCTGAATTTATGTTAATTACTAGAAAACTGAAACAGAAACACTGACAATAATTTATTTTAGAGAAATGCACAGCTTATCATTTTATATGCTCAGTCATATTGTATCATCATTTATTAATTTTTGAAGGCACATCATATTCCTTATTTTCAGCTGCAAAAGTAAAAGTGGGCAAATATTATGAATGCTGAAGATGAAGGTTCAGGGCTTTTTATTTATTAAATGAATGATTACCTCTAAAAGGAAGCTGAAAAAAAAATATGTCTGACTCCTACATATAATAGGACTATTAAAAGAGAATAAAATCTCTATTACAACCAGTAAAACTTGAGTGAAGTTTATATCAACCTTTCTCATACCTACAGCTCAGTGATACACATGTATATTTAAATCATAAGTGGTATAATTTTTTCTAATGATGCTCATTGTCAGCCATTATTCCAATTATATACAGTTTCTGGCAGACCCAGATGCTTTGCATCCTCTATAGAAATTAATGGCTCCATGCATGATGAATTATTGTTGCTTTAACAGCATATAGATTGTTGTAGCTAATCCTTTTCTTCTCTTATGTCACGACATTCCTGATAATACTGCTAGATAAAAACATTGCACTGTTAGTATTGCTATAAGAAATTTGTGATAACCATCCCTATCATAGAAGTAGCATGATAGCTCATGTAAAGATCTTTTTTCTCTTTGACAATGAATGTGTTGCAATATAAAAATGTGTTCTATCATCTTTTTACTTGTGTTTATTGAAAATATGAAAAGTGAATACACTAATCTAACTTCTTTTAGAATTTTTGCAACAGAGGAAATAAATCTTATACATACTATAACCTCTGAATAGGTAAGCATAAAATTTTGACTTAAGGAAAAACCATTAGTTGTAATATATAAATGATTTCTACTATGCTGCTTTCTTGTTTTGATTGATATAATGTAATTTGTCTCTTATAATTTAAAACTGCTTTATATGTATACAATTATTATTGTAGTCTTCTTAAAACTAATATTAAAGCTCACTTCTTTACTCACACTACTTAATAAATGTGCTGTCAATTGAAGTTACCATTCATTGATGCGAGCTTCCCCTTAATATCATGCACTCTATCATGACAGTCCATAACTATAACAATCTTAAATTAAATTTTATTTGCTCTCATTTTGCTACTTGAAATGCCTGTAATATATAAATGCACTATTTTCAAAATGTATATTATTTTACCATTTATCATCTTCATACCACTAGTTTACTCTGCTGTGCATAACAACTTCTGCCAATAACACTCACTTTTGATTAAGAAAAAATGCAATATCTGAAAAAAAATAGAGATACTTAATCAATAGACATAAGGAAAGTGTTTTTAAATAATTATTATACTATTCTGTATTTAAACAAGTTTTAAGCTTTATGTATGCTTTCTTGTCACTACAAGCTTTTTTAAGCCCCTCTATCATTCAGCTGAAGTGTATCATAGTTCGTACACATCAGTTTCATTTATATTTGAATCAAAGGTTTTGTGCAGTTTAAAAAATAAAACTGAAACCTAAAGCTGCTTATAAGAGCAGTAAATTTTCTTGAAATAAGAAAACAGTTAAAATTTAAGAAGCTGCTTAACTTAGGTAATAAGTCTATCTCTCAGACAGCATTTTACAGAGTCTGTGTTAACACAATCTTAATCTGAAGGTTAATTCACAGGAGTGCATATATGCAATATTTTATACAATGAATTAATTTTCCATGATCAGTTTTCATCAGAGTTGGCAGTCTGTACTCTAGGTGTTAAAATTTAGGACATATTGACCAAAATACGTGTAATTATATTTTAATCCAATCCTGTTATGTTTATGTATGATGGGCTGTGTAACATTGTTTTCTCCTGATCATTGATTTTTGCAATTTAAATTAAGTGCTTATAGAACTCTATGCATTTAGGCAGTAAATAGGGGTAGTCATTGGTTTAATCCACACCATATCAGCAATAATTAATGTAACACTGATAAATATATTACAATTATGTTAGAAAGTCAGAAATAAGAAAACTTTTGCATAATAGTCTTGTGTATTAAAATTCAAACATTTTTACTTAAAAATATGCAACTTGTAAAGTGATCACAAACATATCATTTGCAAATAAAATAACAAACATTTAAACTTTGGTATCTGGGAATTTTTCATACTTGTATTGTTTTGTGGCTTAAGAATACATAGCAAACTAATGTTCAGCTTTAATTTTTGTATTTTCAAATGCTTTTACTGCTGAAAAATAAAGTTAATCCTCAATGAAAACTTTAGTTTCTTCCTTTGTTCACACATAAAAATGTTGCTAAAATACCTAAGAGGAAATAAGTGGAACTGGGACCGTAAAGAAAACCAACATAATGGTTAATTTGTAATACATAATTACAGATGGATATTGCTATAGAAGAAAAGTACTAATTTTATTATAAACTCTGTTCTTAAAAGTAAATGTGGTACTCAATATATAGTTCAAAACCACCATCAGAATGGTTTACCTATCACTATTCAAATTATTTTCGTTGTTTTCCCCCCAAATATAGTCAACACAGACCCCCAAACAGAGCAAAACCAGTGGTAGTAAAGAATTTTCTCATATATTAGAAAACTATATGCATAATAAAGCAAAATGCAGACAATCTTAAAGAATTGACTCTCCCCTTAATGTAAGAGGATTAAAAATAAATATAATTTAATTTGGTTTCCATTTGGGCGATTCTTATTTAATGTACACAATGGAAAACATTTGATAGAAATCAAACACTAAACTCCCATACACTGCTCAGCTACTGAATACTAACTTTCATACTTTTAGAGCTAAATGTTTTTGAGTTTAGCCTCCTATAAAGGATATTACATAAAACTGTTTACAGGCATCTCCTCAGTCTTTGAAGAGCCTCTTCTGGTGTTTTGAAATGTTAGGTACTAAAGGAGGTACCTTGAAGTGAAATAAATTATATCTGTATATATTTATCTTTTTTGTTTTGTGTGTTTATCACAAATATCTAAAATTAGAGATAGGCACAAAGTAGAAAACATAAAGGGAGCAACATCCTATTATTATCATAATTTTTGAAACATAATTTATTGTACAAGGTGGCATTGAAAATATTCAGGGCTGGTACAGCCATCTCGACAGTAGTTGTAGCAGAGTTTTGTACTGCTAGGTGACAACACTAATACATCTGATGAGTGAGTGTTTCAAGTTTCATGCAGCTGGGTAGACGTGTTGAGATACACATGATACTCTGTGTGTAGTGTGTGGCAATTTTACGATGGATCCAAGATTATAACAGAGAGTGTGCATCAAATTCTGTGTAAATCTCAGGGAAAAAATGCAACGGAATGATTCAACAAGTGTTGGGGGAACCCTGAAACAAACTAACAATCCTCTTACTGAAAGAGCTTTAACTCATCAAGCCTAAAACAAGTGAGACAAGTGAAGAGCAAAGTCAAGAGCATGCTCATTGTTTTCTTTGATACCAAGGGTACTGTACACAAAGAATTCGTCACAATGAATTCCGCAGACATACTTTTGCGACTCCATGTGAATGTGCGCAGACGATGGTCCAATTTTTGGTGACAAGGGAACTGGCTGTTGCATCATAATAATGTGCCCTATCACAGTTCCTTGTCCGCCAGGAGTTTTTTGACAAAAAAAAAAAAACATGACAGTTGACCCTCACCCACCTAGAGCATGTTCCTTGTTTTCTTTGATACCAAGGGAATTGTGTACAAAGAATTCGTGACAGTGAATTCCGCATATATACTTTTGTGACAGCTCCGTGAGAATGTACGGAGACGATGGCCCGATTTTTGAGATAAGGAAACTGGCTGTTGCATCATGATAATGCGCCCTGCCACAATTCCTTGTTCACCAGGAGCTTTTTGATGAAACACAACATGATAGTTGTCCCTCACCCATCGTACTTCCTGATTTGGCACCCTGCAACTTTGCTCTATTCCCCAAACTTAAAATCAATTGAAAAGATGTTGGTTCAACACAATTGAGAGGATTCAAGAAGAAATGTTGAATGTGCTAAACACCCTCAAAGAACATGACTTCCAGGATGCATATGGAAAATGGCAGAATCGCTGGGACTGGCATATATGTGTGCAGGGAAGCTGCTTTTATGGTGACAGCAGTCATTAGTAAGTTTTTGACCAGATGGCAGCAGCAGTCCTGAATATTTTGGATACCACCTCGCATTTATTTTATTTAAGTCCAAAATATAACTCATCTAGAACTTTGTTATAGGTTTTTTTTTTTTAAGTTATACTGGTTAAGATGCTAGATGAATGATAATGTTGATTCCCCAAATAAAATTAAGAAATATGCCTTCTTTACATGCCTATACACATTTATATTAATAATGCTAAAGAAATTCCCTGGATCTTCTAAGTGGCCTTTTTTCATCTTCACCCTTGGAAGTGGATGGAAGTGGTGAGGCTGCAATAGCTGTAGCATTCCCTTGGTCCTGTTCTTCCAACATACATGTTGTTTCTGTAGGGGACGTTCTTGGTGAAGTACCACTGGTTGTGGTAGATGAAGTGGTAGGAACACCAGGAGCTGCTGCCTTTGCTCGTGACTTGCTGCGTCTCTTTCGAAGTATAATATTACCTACTCCTGTCCCTGAGGTGGTCATACTCTCTGTCCCCAAAGAGTTTGGTGGTACAGTAGCTGCAGCAGATGTTCTTGTTGCAGATGATTTCTTTTGCTGCTGCTGCTGCTGCTGCTGTTGTGCATCTGTACCACTCTCTGATTCTTGTGGTGGAGACTGCGAGGCAGCAGAAGAAGCTGGGGAGGTACCTGTTGGTGCATTCTGACCTAACCTTGATATCAGTTCTGAAAGAAGTTCTTCCATACGCCCTACTTTTTGATTCAACCTCTGCACTTCTAGTTTTACATCTACTTTAAAGTCCATGATGTTGGCAATTATTTCTTTGTACTCTGCTGCTGCAATACCTGTTGCTGTTGCTGCTGCCGCTGCTGGTGGCTGCTGATACACAACGACACTACCTGATGAGGCCTCATTTAGTCTCTGATCACAGCTCCGTAAAATACCACTGTCATATGAGTCAACCTTTCTTAAATTCGTACCATTTCCCTGACCCCTTGTCCCTGCCCTGTCTTCTAGTTCTACAATCTCTTCTATTGTATCCTGTCTACCCATCTGAGGAGATGCCACTGTGGTGGCTGTTGTTGACGATGTTGTGACAATTTTCTGCATCTTGGGAAACACCTTATTGCCAGTACCTGTAGCACCACCATTAGTAGAAGTACCTGCACCTGAAGAAGCCTGCAGTTTCTCTTTACCATTTCCAATAGTATGATCCCGTGCAGACATGGAACGTTGGATTATAGCTGTATTATTGTTGTTATTTGTTGTATCACTTCCAGAGTCTAAACTGCTGCTGCCAAGAAGGCGGCCCCATTTACTGGCACGAATAGTTGTGGGACGTTGACCTCTTGTAGTCACTGACACTAAAGCTCCACCACTGCTACTGCTTCCATGATCTGTTTCTGTAACGCTAGACAGTTTTGTTGTTGATAATGCACGCACTACAGACTTCCCGGTACTATCGCCTTCTCCACTTGTTGATTCTCCTCTCTCCAAATCTTGAGCTAGCAGTAAAAAAAAATGTTTCAAATTTATGAAATTTGGTTAGCAATAATTTGAATAAGTAGTATTTAGAGTGGTAATATCACCACAATATACATAAGACAATCATTTCTAGAAGTTTTAGTAATGAGTAAACCTTCAATCTGTCAGCAATATAACTGCTTTCATTTGAAACATGTTTTATTATACTAGATGTTCATCTTTATCCATGATTTTTCATGTGCTGATATAGCAAGAATGACATAGTGTTTTCTATTGGGAAGTGGAGGAGGAATCAGACACAGTGACCTCTACCTAGGACAGTTCATGGAAGAGAAAGTAAACCAAAACACTCTGTATGTGGTTGCATTACTAATGAATACAACAGGCTACTCACATGTTCACTCCTGCGCACTGATGAATAACATTCAAAAGTCACTCTGCTGTTTGTTGACAAGTTAAATAACACACCACCTTGTTTATAGTTGAGTATTATTATTGTTCTCCGTGACAGTATAGAAGCAACCTATAAACATGACTATTGCTAAATAGATTTGACACCTACTTTCACTTTCTGATGGGCGGACAGTATTGAAGTCACCTCATCAGGATAGCATCATTAAATAGGTACTTCTATCACTAGATGA
Organism: Hymenopus coronatus; assembly: GCA_030762935.1. NCBI lineage: Eukaryota > Metazoa > Arthropoda > Insecta > Mantodea > Hymenopodidae > Hymenopus > Hymenopus coronatus. Next base: position 80,378,787 of record CM060898.1, on the reverse strand, counting down.
CTATCTGACTGCCCCCGTCAGGAAAGAAAGGCATTACATTAAGTCATTAGAGGGTTAAGTTCATAAACTTGCTTTATTGATGATGGCATCAGTGACAACATTTCTTGCAAGGGAAATCACGGATAAAAATGGACAATCAGTACAGTAAAGAAACACCTAGTTTTAGTTTTAATTTTAATTGGAGTTGAGTATACACACATGTGCTTCACAAAAACTTACTTATGCAGAACTAGTTTCGCATGCGTGTTGCATGCATTGTCTACGAAAGCAGTATAAGTAAGTTTTTGTGAAGCACATGTGTGAATACTCAACTCCAATTAAAATTAAAACTAAGTGCTAGCTTCACAGTGTACCACTTTCAGTAATCAAAATTATAAGGAAACATCTACTTGAATAGGATTGTGAATGGAAATACAGTCATTGCTGCACCAGTAAGCATACATAGTGCAGCTGTTATGATTTTATTTTCGTACCATGTTTTTAATTCAAAAGAGGTTTAACAACACAGTAATGTCATGAATCTTTAGTTGGTACTTTTCATGACTGCACCATTTTGAGTCTCTGCTGGAGAATGATTATGGGAGTTCTGAAGAGGTAGGGAATTATTTGAAGTTGAGTCTTGCACATTACATGTGCAGAGGCATACCTAGGAAGGGTTGGAACTCCCCTTGCTAAAAGAAATGTATAAAATAATGGCAAATTCCAATTGCTGCACCTTAATCTAGCAATATAAAATCAAATTTTAAAAATATTTCAACTGAGGGTTAGTTCTTATATATTATGAGATTTTATATACTATTTTTCTGGCTATGCTACAGATAATACATATGTAATGTTATACCAGGAATAATTGCAACTGTATAGAAATCAATAATGGAGGGTGTTACATCATCTTTGTTAACATTTAGGGGACAACTGTTGGGTGTCTCAAAAGTGTGCACAGTGAATTCAGATGGTTGCAACTGTGGTTATGTTTGATGATGGAACTGTGGAGGTAGAGCATTACTTTGAGCAGGTTTGTCCTCCTTTATCCTGCTTTAATACTGTGAGACTTGTGTGCTTGAAGTCAATACTATGTGGTTGTGCTCATGAAACAAAGTCAAAATGTTAACCATTGAAGAGAGAACGCTTTCAGTTGACTTTTTCTTTGATGATGATAAGATCTCAAAAAATGAAAAATGTAAGTTGACTGTTTTGCACATTTTGGTATGTCCTCATTGTGATATGTGACAGATTTAATTACTAAATTCTGTGAAACCAGGTTTGTATATGATGCTCCAAAAATCAATAGGCCTAAACTTTAACAGAGGTTAAACTAGGCGAAATTTCAGATGTAAAGTTAAGAAGCCCCACTAAAAGAATGCAAAAATCAGCATAGGAAACAACTGTTTCTGCGCAGACAGCACTTAGAGGTGTTAGAAAAGAAATGAAATTGCATCCATATAAATGTAAAGTACCCTGTAAACAAAATGAACTAAAGGAAGAAATCACAAAGTATGTATATATGATTAAGCAGGAAACACTTCACAGTATCCGAAACAAGAGAAAAAGAGTCGAACTCTGTCTACAGGGATGATGAAAGCATTTCTTACATCTTCTGTGATAGTTGTAAATAATTATTCTCAATTTCAGGTCAGCTCATTTTCATTCCCAACAATAATTTAGCGGAATCCATTCCCAACTGAAAGGTCATGAGTGATCATGACAGCACATTCACCTCACTGCAGAGTCACATTTAAGATACCTATTATCACTGCATGCAACACTGCTCTATATTAGACAAGCTTCATGTACAATGGTACCTATTAACTTATGTAATATCTACAATCAATAATAAAAACTTGACCAATTTACTGAATTTAAAAGTTAGATTGAAGGATTTCATGTACACACATTGTTTTTATAGCATAGAAGAATACTATGGGACATATAAAATTATCCTACATTATTTTTATACATGTGAAAATTTATCTAGGTAGTAACACATTATATGTAGATACTATTTAAATGATGTATATATTGTACAAAGTAATTAACAACTTATATCTATAAACCTGCGAATGCAAAGATTAAAAACAAAAGCACTTTTAACTAATGCAAATTTGATGTATCCCATATTCTAGTCCAAATGGACTAGAATAAATCAAAGCAAATCAAAAACTCTTAACATTGGATGAACAAACCAGTTAAGAGGAAGACACTGGTAAAATTTCAGTTCATGAAATGTAGTCAAGATATTTTTATTCTTTTGTTATTATTTAACATTGAAAAATATAAAATTATGTAATATAACTGTAAGATATTATAAAAGAGTTGTTACTGCTATAGAAAACACTCTTTTATATACAAGTGCTGGTAAATATCTTGATGGTTCTCATATTATGTGTACATTGTTAAGAGGGAGATAATAAATTCAATTCATGCTTCAACTGATGAAGATCTTCATTGTTTTCTTTGGCACTACATTGTTTGACAGAAGAGCCTAAAGCAGTTTGCATGGAATGGTGTAATTCTTTGCTAAATATAATTGACAATGGGAGAAGGGCTAACTGCAAACTTACTGCCATCATTCATTACAGTAGCCTACAGCTTCTGCTGACATCTTTTAGCTCACTAGTCAGAACACTTCATTTCTTAGCCAACCAGAACCCCCAGTGGCTCCAGTGACTTTTAATTTCTCTACATAGAGAAGTTATTCACTCCACTAAAAAATTTGATATTGAGATTGCATCAGAAGTTTCCAGTTTCCAAAAATAAACATTTTTAGAGAAGGTCTGTGTGAGTATGTGAACATGATACATCAAAAACGAAAACCTTAAAATACCAAACATAGTATTTAGGTTTAGTTTCTTCCAAGGATGTGACACAAAGGTTTTTAGAAAAATCTCCCCACCCCAAACTATCCTTTGCATGTAAAACATTTTGATAATTTTAATTTTTTTCAAAAATAACTCTAATGATTGTGATTGAAATACTAAATACGGCAAATAAAATGTATATCTGGAATTTTCTGGTTTAGCCTCTGAAGATCTTTATTTTTTTATGAATTTTGCATAACTGGTAAACTGTAAGAAATAGACAAAAGCTTACTATACAAAAAACGTAGATCTCATTAAAACACAATTTATGTCAATTGTTCTTGTTGCAATTTTTTTTTTTTTTTTTGTGTGTGTGTGTGTGGAGTTGACCATTTTCAAGATATTCTTTCAGTTTTAAAATACAAGTACTTAAAACTTTTCACAAATGGGAATTTGTCAATTCCTGGCCATGCAAAGAAACAAATTTCAATCACATAGCAACTAGCATTTAAAAGATTTGACTATTGCTTTAGCCTTGTGTATTCCCTTATTTCCCTTTTACTTATAAGGAAGCAAGTAATAAAGACAATTTATGCTAATGTTTGTGTTGATTAGCATGAAGTAGACAAGAGAATAGACTTTTTAACAATAATTTATTACAGAGATGTAGAGAAAGTCATGTGAATGGAACACATCAGATTTTTTTCTTCTTACTTAAATTCAAAGGAAAGCTTTACATTCATTGCTGACTGTCTTTGGACTTATATAGAGACTGTGAGGAGACTATTCAAAAGAAGCTTGGTTCAAGGCATTTTCAAAATGGTTTTAACAAATGGAAAGTGTATATATTATAGTGGAGAATACTTTGAAAGGGTATAAACTTGCAAATAATCTATGGTTGCAGATAAAAGCTTTTGCAGTAACCTTTTAATTATCACCTTAAATATCTCCAGCTCTTTTTGGTAGATTGAAGAGCACATAAAAACTAATACAAATTATTTTAAAAATGCTGTACATTTTTTACAATAGGTCAAGCCACTTTTTCCACATATCCTATTTATTGATGAAACAATATTTATAAATTACTGCTAGGTCTATTTCAGGAACATACATTATTGGTTATTAAAATAATTCCCACTGCTTTGTGAAGTGGAATTATAGCACTAATGGAATAATGCAAAATAGTTGGTAATCATTTTCATTAAGAGTTCAACTTGAGAAACATTTGATTTTGAGAACATAAAATCTTAGAAGAATGTTCAGAGCATTGATTTAGCTTCAGTTAGCAGAGCATTTGTTTGTAATTATTGCATTAAACTTGTGCAACCATCCAAGTCCTTCATTTCTATGTAATTATATAACCTCTGTGAATACTTTTATAAAGAACACAAAAAAGCTTAACGGTTTAGGAAAATTCAGAATATATAAACAGAATATGTGGAAATGCATGGGGGTGTACATATATCCTTAAATTTAGGATTCATTGCAGGAAAACAATTATTTCCTTTTATTTTTACAGATATCTTTTAAAAAATTTTATTTTTAATATTTGATCAAGCTGCCATGTGAATTCAATTTTGTTCCAGCTTGCCACCATTACCTTTAGAACAAGAAGATTCCAGTATCCATTATTTCTGTTTTGAACACACTGAAGCAATATCACCAATGATTTTCTCAACAGAACCTAAAATATTTACCGAGTGGGATGACTTGGGCAGTTTCATCTGTGGCCCATTTTAGGGTGATTTGATCCCTGTGGATGGCCTACCTGACCCATAGGTTTTTTTGGGGTTGCTGGTTCCAAGTGAATGCTGGGTAGGCTTCTTTCATCCCCCGAATTTCCTGTACCCTCATGTTATTTCCATTCATCCTTCATCCCATTAGTTTCTTTCAAGGTTGGAAGTGTCATGATGGTGCTCGATACCTCATGGCAAAGAAAAGGGATGCTCATTGTAAATCCCAGCTGGTTGCCGGGATGAGGACCACCCCCTAGTGGAGGCATTAAACCCTATGTGGGGCAGGTTCCCTGGTCTGCCTCTCCGATTGTCAGGGTGCTTCTATCTATAAACTGTAGGGACCCTGTCATTGCTATGTTATCACTCCTGGTTCTGGCTGCCTGGTGTACACTCTCACCTCACCCCTCCCTCTGGGGGGTACCCCCTAATGGAGCATAGGTACAATAACCAACATAAGGTTTTCTCACCCGGAGGTCCCGGGTTCGATTCCCGACTGGGGCAGGGAATTTTTCTTTAGCCAGAATTATTCCTTATCCCCCACAGAGCCTGGAAGTATGTACGTGAGAGTGAATGTGTGTGTGTTGTTGAGGAAAAAAAGTGGTTTAAACCAAACGTAAAAAAAAAAAAGAACCTACAGACGAGTTGTTTCAAGTGCAAAGCCCCCGATATGACTTTAGATGTTAAAGGGGGCTATATAAATAAAAAAAAAATAAATAAATAAAATAAAAACATAAGGTTTGGTGCCAAGCCCCCTCCATCTGTATCCTATTCCTGTACTAAAATTTCTGAATGTTGCCTTTACATCATCATCAATCTTCCATTTATCAAGCTGGTTTGCCCTTCATTGTAACTATTTAAATGTATGGTTATATTAAGTCCTGGGTTTTGGAAGAAAGATAAACTTAATAAGAAGAGTAAGGTTAGAAGGCATGATCATCAATGACAAACTAAAACAAGTATGAATATTATTATATATTATTTGGATCTATTATTTGTATTTATAACATCACTTCCTTTTCTCTTAACTTTGAATAAAATTCATAACAGAAATTTAATAAAGATAAGAGTTTGAATGTGAAGCAGACACGCTACCACCACACTACCCAGGCGGGCCCTAAAATGTTGTTTTTACAGACTGAGCAGAAAGTCCCTTTTCAATATACTGTGTACAATGCTTGTATAAGACTCTATTTCTACAAACATTTATCTTAAATAACATTGAATCACCAGACTTGGAGGATGTTACAAACATGGAAGAAATCACATGGATGTTTTGAGCTATGGTTTGGATATTAACTATGTACTTTCATATTCATTGTAAAGGAACTTTCTGCCTACCTTGTGTATATAAGGTAGTAAATATATGGTGAAGTTGGTTCATTTGTGAATTTTTCCAATTATTAAATGTGAAAATTAGAGATCACTGCAACAGAGCGGCAACTAAATCACCAAAGACAGAGGGGAAATTAGGCTCCTAATTTATAAGCCTATAGTGATTTGAAAAATGACTCTAAATTTTATGTGCCTGAAACAAAGATAGAGAATCATGTATAAAAGGACTATGGTAAAAATTAGTACTATGGTAAAAATCAGGAAAAATAAAACTCTTCAAAGACAAAGGCTACTGAGAATTTTTTTGTTCCATTTAATCATATTTAACTAAGGTGTGGTTGAGTAGAAAAAAATATTTTAGAGAATAATGGATTAGGACATATATGGAGGAAAAGAGATATAAATATTAGAAGTTTTGGAAAGAGGTAAGAAGTTTAGAAGATATAGAGCTAGAAAAATTATTAATAATTTAACTGGGAAGACACCACTGGAATTTTATGTCAAGATGAAATGGGTTTGGGAAAGAGAAAATTATGTAGATAAAACTAATAAGCAGGAAAGAGAGGGAGTAGTATGGGTGAGAACCAATGTTTGAAAATTAAAAGGTGATAGACAGGGCTTTATCAAGGGGAATGCCCATCATTTGGAGTGAAAGAAGACTTGGAACATATAGTTTGAGTTTAAGGAAACTGAGAACTGGAGAAATGAACTCATTAAGTTTAAATTTACAAGGAACAAAATAATATTGTTGAACAGAATATTCATAAAGGAGAGCAGGAGTGTGGGTCAGTATTTATTTAAAGTTAAAAAAAAATGGAAATGGACATTGAAGAGAAGAAGAAAATTTATACAAATAATGCTTACTAAATATTATATGTGGAGTGACTGCCTACTGAATAAGTGGCCAATTATTAATACCATATGCTCCATTTATATTCTTATATTCTGTCTAACATCTAGGTCATATTGACTGCTTTACCTTGAGAATAATTTAATTGCTCATGGCAATGTTTTCACTTATTTACTGTTTGAATCTTTGGGTTATTATCTTCAGATTTACAGATGTGCATTCACACTCTCATTCATACCTCCAGATCTTGGGGCACTTGGTCAGAGAAAAATTACCACCCTCAGCCAGGAATTGAACCTGGAACGCCTTGCACATCTAGGTGCACTACCAATTGAGCTATGGGACCAGCCAGAGAAAATCTTTCTATCCATTCTGTAAACCATGTTCCATTATTAGTTGTGTTAAAAATATGTACACAGTCATTGATATTATGATCATCTTTCTTATACAAACAATGATTTGGCAAAATTGGAGGGTGTCTTTTGTGCTAGTAAGTAACTTATTAATGTGGTTTTGAATGAAGGAGTTGATAGCTATGCAGAAGAAATACATAATTGTGTGCTCCCTCTTCCAACCCTATCCATATTGTGTATTTCTGTGCATATTTGAAATATACTGTTTATTATATACCTATATCATTATTTTAATTTATGCTAACTTAACTAATCACTGTCACATAACTTTTTAAGACTCTGAACTTTAACTATGACAGCATTTTGAATACTTAGGAAGATGAGAACAAAATAAACACAACAATAATGCACAAATTCAGCAGCTTAGTTAAGTCTTGTTGCCAGAAGTTTTTTGCTTTTTATAATGTTTAAAGCCCATTTTTACTACATATGGCATTATAGGTGTTGGCATTGATGATGCATGGAATAAAGATGGAGCAGTGGTGGAATGCATTGGTGAGGGAAACTGGAGAATCCAGAGAAAACCTGCCCCTGTGATGCTTTGACCATCACAAATCCCATATGAAGTTGCCTAGGTTTGAACTGGGCCATCTTGGTGAGAGGTGAGTGATCACTGTGTCTCCAAGAAGAGCTATGCTCCCAAATAATTTAGTCTCTGTACCCAATTTATTTGAAGAAGCATTTATAGTGAAATTAAATAATTTACCAGTTAATCATGAATGAAGGACAGCATGACAAACAGTAAGTGCTATAGTAACTAAGAATAAAAGGGTTTTCTTATATCAAAATTATGAGAATCACTTCAAATAGACAACAATGAGTTGTGGTAAACTAAAGAAGCTATTCCTAACTTCAGATAACAACATGTGCAGTCTGGGTGCGCTCCAACAATGGGCATCATCAACGCTGTGTGTATATGCATAGCAGGTATTGCTGTGCCATATGCTAAGAAGGATTTCAAGTAAGAGCATTCCGTGCGATTTTCTATGACTTTAAAGTTAGTTTAGGAGAGAAAGAATGCCATAAAAGGCTGCATCATGCATTTGGGGATCTTTGCCCTTTGCAATCTACCATTTATTAATGGTATACAGAATTTAGAAGAGGATGGGATTCCCTGAAAATGAAGACCGAGCAGGATAGCTGCTACAGCAACAATGGATGAAAATATGGTAAAAGCATAATACATGTTGTGAGAAGATCATTGTACATATATGATCAAATTCAGAAGTCCAAAATATTGGATCGACAGCAGTGAAAACAATCCTGAAAGAAAAATTTGACATTAGGAAACTTTGCAGTTGCTGGATTCACACCATCTCACAAATGAACAGAAATAAGCACAATGGTAATGGTGCCCGGAAAGGATTGAAAAATTCAATGGAGGAAGTTCCAAAATCATATTTAACACTGTGACAGGTGATGAAAGCCAGATTTAGCAGTAGATCCAGAAACTAAATAACAGTCATTGGTCTGGGTCTTTCCAGAAAGTCTTCCAACAAAAGTGAAGTCAACAAGAAGTTTCGGCAAGAGATGATCTGTTCCTTCTTCCCAGCAATTGGTCACATTGTGATGATTGAACTTAGGGACAAAAGACCATTACTGTTACACCACAAAATATCTACTGCAAGTGCTCTATGAACTGAAGAAAAGCATCCTAAGATGGTCTGCATGGAAGTTTATTGCACCATGACAATGCTTCTGCTCACACCTCACAAGAGCCCCAATTTCTGCAGAAATCACAAGTCGGATATTTGCCCCATCCTCCTAGACAAGATTTGGCCTCATGTGACTCTTTTATATTCCAAAAAAATGAAAGAAAACATTCAAAGTTAATGATTTGAGTCACCTGAAGCTACAGTAACTGCTTTTGAAGAATGGATTTGCACTCTTTCCAAAAAAAACTGTGTTCAGCATTTGAAAAATGGTTTGAAAGGATGAGTCAGTGTATAGAATGCAATGGAGAATATTTTGAATAGATACAATGGTCAGATCTAAAATTTTAATGTTTTATTGCATCCATTCACAAAACTTTTGAAGTGGCCCATATATGGGATTCAAAGCAGTACTCTTAAGACTAGAACTCAAAAAAAAAATGAAATTGATAAACTCAAAAATATTGGTATAATATTCTTGAAAAATATTATTCTCATTCATATTCACATAGTATATTAGTTTGCATTAACATCAATAGTTCTAGAAAGGAGACAGGATGAAGAAATTACAGTTTCACTTAGCTACCTGCAGGAGATGGAGCTGATTGTGTAGATTGCTGCTGCTGTTGCTGTTGTTGTTGCTGTTGCTGCTGAGCTTGGGCTTGGGCTTGGGCCCTATCACGGCGAAACTTTGAGAATATTTTGCGCACTAAGTGGTCTTGAGTTTGATCTAGCTGTGGCTCATTTTTCCGCCTTTCTGCAAGTTCCTTTTCTCTACGTACATCTGCTACTTTACGAAAAATAAGCTGAAAGGAATCACCAACTATATTATTTAAACTTTAGTAGAGTTTGAATTAAAAGAAAATAGTACTGAATTGTAACATTAAATAAATTGTCAGCCTATTCATGAAATACATTAAATACATGTTTGGGTAGTATAAAATGGATAAGTTCCATATGACTAAGATTATAAAGACATGAAAATGAATTAATACAGCTGTAAAAACATTTCATTATTATTTTATATATCTAAAATTTCTTACTTGCAAAATTCTTACTATATTTGCAATGCACTTTCTATTTTATAATAATAAATTCAGTGGAAACACATTACTTGTACTCAGGTATTTCTAGAAAAATCGAGTAATGAATTTTAGTTCATAACTAAGTAATATTTGGAAGAAATCAGCCAAGGTTTTCTGCTGAAAATGCTGAACTTCTGATTGGAGAACAATAGATCTGTTTATGTGACTACCTATTTGATGAAAAATGAGATAGTATCCAACTGAAACAACCACAAAATTAAACATAGGTACTGTAATAAGCCCTTGACAAGAGTCTGGTAGTATAAAAAACATAAGAGTATCTTGTGAATACCAAAACTTAACTTTTATAACTTGTATATATACCTACTACATGCTAGTTTGATCAATTTGCTGGCTGAGATCATCATATTTTGAAGTGTAATTATGTAAGCAAGATATCAATCACAGATGAAAGAATAACTACAAATAATAATAGTTCTGCTCTACAATATATAACTATGTTGATAACTTCATATATATATATATATATATATATATATATATATATATATATAGTTATAGTTTATTATCATTTCATGAATTGTATACATACTACATCTTTTGAAATACTGATTTTCTTTCATCTACCATGCCAGCAGTAAAAGTATCCTCAAACTTTACAGGCAGCAAGCTTAATGCAAGAGTATTTTATTCTCAAAAACAACAATTTAAATACCTTTATCTCGGTAAAATCTCTAAAGTTAATTATTGTATTGTGAGTTAAACAAATGTACAAAACTATTATTTCATGAGAACACTCTAGTCTTCATTAAGGTATTATTTCTGCATTTATAATGTTAGATTTTGGAGGAGCCAATGGTAGAGGGAAAACTGTAGTAAAAGAGAATTCTTTCATGAAATTAACCTGTTGTTGCTGCTGCACTTAATGTGTTGAGCTTAATAGTTGCCGAACCATCTACTGTTCAATTCCTTTATTGATGATAGTGAATGATATACTAGCATAAAAAAAGTACCTACATTTTGGAATGTAAGTTACACTGCAGGAAGAATCAGTAATTGCAGATTCAAATTCTATCAAGAGCAACAACTTTTAGTTTAGTAAAGAAGGTGCAACATGTATGTAGAGATCCAATAATTTTCAGCATTATTTAAAATAAACTTTATAAAAATAATACAATAGCATCTATAGCGGATGGCAACTTACATAACAATAAAGATGATAAAGTAGTAATATAGAAGCTTAGAGACAGTGAAGCACCTTTGAATTAAATTTGTAAGTTGAAGTGTAGACACTTGTTACTTCATTTACCGTTTTTTTAAACAGTACATGTTTAAAAAAAACAACAAGTTAAGCAATAAGTGTCTACACCTCGACTCACACATTTAATAAGGATGATTTTGTTATTTGAATAATACCTATTTCAATATTCAATAACTAATATCTATAAAATAATATTCTAAATAAATAGTAAAAAAATTAGCCACTTTGCATCAGTTACTACAACCCTGGTTTTGGATCTTTAGATTAAGCTTCCATTTGAGCTATTTACTTTAGTTTTCATGCATTTCTGAGGTGGAATATCAGTAGCTTGAATGATTTATATCCCCAGTATATTTATGCATTAATTTCATTCATTCATATGATCAGTTAAAATATATTAAACTTAGGTAAATAAGTCTCCTTTTTTCTTCCTTCCAAGTATTTATTTTTTATGGCTGAGCTGCATGTGAATAAACCAGTGAAATATTTCACTCAAATTGTGAGTAGTTTGTTCATGAAGTATTAAAGTCTAAGCTGATAGACTGTTGTTCACTAATAACTTTATTCGCATATACTACCCACTATTCAATAAATACAGAATAACAAAATAACAGGAGGGAACTTCCCACATTAATTGGTGGCAACATAAAGCACTTTGGGGTGGAACTAACTCTATGAAAAATGTACCTACACTTCAGAATGTTTGCATTCATAGGAGATGCTACAGATGTATTTTTATACTAGCTTAGCACGTGGCTGACATACTAAGCCACTATTATATCAAAAATAAATTATGAATGTTTCACAGATGCTAAACTTATTCAAAATTTGCTGCTGATGCACAGTTAAGTAATGAAAAAGTAATTTTGAATCATTATTTCATGAACTCATCATCATATTTCACTATATCAGAGGCTTGCTGTTAGAAAATAGCCTACTATTAGGTTAAGCACATAAAAGAATTCTCTGTATTTCTAAATTTTTATTTACTCTACCTCTCTAAGAAAGGAAAAATAAAACTGAAAAGTACATAGCATTATGCTCTGGTCTAAAACTGTTTATTTCATACAAAGTAACATGCTTCAAATGCTCTTCTTCTTTGACTTTGTATGTGCCTATAGCAGTTCTCTAATGAGTGACTAAAGCTTCACAGTCCTGCAAGAGACAAGTGCAGATTCAAGCAAATTAGGCAATTCATTTTTTAGGTACAAGTAAATAATAAAAAAATCACAAATGATGAAACAAAGTAATTTAAAAACTAAGAGGTTATGTATATCTGCCAGTATACACAGTATGTATAAATGCTTATGGTCTTCATCTTCATCTTTATCTTCATCTTCACCCTCATCTTTGTCTTCTTCTTTCACTTTGGATGAGATAGGATAGAGCTTTTACATTCACTTTTATGAAAATACCTAGAAGTCTAACATGCAAAATGAATGTGCTGTACAGCAGTAATTATTATACTGTGATACTATATGTACAACTAAGGATGTGAAAGCAATGTACAGTTTTGTTGGATCTTCAGAAACATCATCTGATTCTGCAACATAATTTACAAATGTTTTGAGGGTAAAATTATTAATATACCTTATACCACTAGCCACATTAAGCAGTTACAATAATTTTAATAAAATAGATTTTCTTGCACCAGTTTAGCAGTTACACACACAAGCAATAAAGCAACAAAGAAAGCAGATGTTTATCTAGTTACTGCAGCATTTGCTTTACAAAAAAGAGAAGAAACTTCTAAACACAAAGAAGGAATACAGGGATTTTAAAGCCAACTAATGTAAATAGTGAATCAGGCATTATAGTTATAATACATTCATAACATTTGCGAGACCAAAGCTCCTAATTCACTTAAGAAAATGCAACTCACCCTATGACGCAGATTATACGTGAGAACGAGGTTGCGAGCAAAGGAGTTAGCAAATGCCTGATAGAAGTCTAGCACTTCAAGAAGCTTATCTCGCTTGATAGTGTGGAGGTCGCAGTAAGTGAGTGCACGAACATTAGCAGCTGACTGCCCTATTGCATTATCCTTCCAGAACGAGTCACCGAAAACATCTCCTTTTCCTGCATTAATTGAGCAACACAATTAGTAATGGTTATTGGTGTCAAGAGAATAGAGCAAGGCAAGAGCGCACATAAATTGGTAACATGAACAAGCAATATACATATATATGCTTATATGTACATACACATAAATGTTTACAGTAATATTGAATATTTATTGTTACAAATATACAACATGTTGCATGTATTTTGTCATGCATCAAGCTCATAGTTTTATGACATTTAGCATACAAAGGGAGATTAAAAAAGTTACAATTCAAGAAAAATTACTGGGAAAATGTATTATATCCCAGTTTTTTCTGCATTCAATAAATTACAAGAATTGCTTGGAAAGTAAGGTTCATTTGTGCTGCTTATGCATAAAGATGCAGTGCTTGGCATTCCTATAATGATGCTTTTGTTTAAAATATACCATCAAGCACTACTAATTTAGTAAACATGCTTATGAGACCTTATCTTGAGAGGAGTCTTCTTACAGTTTGGGTAGTCTATATATGTATTAAAAATCAGAGAGTATTGTCTTATCATACAAACATATTGTAAACAAAATCAAGTATGATGGGTACTAATAGTGGGATGATTTAAACCTTTTATTTTTGTTATTTTTAATTTCTTGTATGCGAGTCTTTTTTGTGGTGTTCAACCAACATTGTAATGATAACACTACATTGGTTTTGTCAATTTCAGTTTCAATAATTTGAAGCCATGTTTTATAAAAGGGGCATGACATTTAATACAAAATGTATTCTTTATTATTATTATTATTATTATTCACTTTCACTGTTATTGATTAGCTATAGAGAGTGAAGGGTACTGCTTTGACCAAAATCAAATTACACAAGGTACTGGAGCATAAAGAATGATCTGTTTTTGTAGCTTTCATTCTTTCACAGTGTAAATGGCAATGCAAAAAGCTACTGGTATTTGTCTTTATACACCTTAACATCTTGTGTTACAACTATACTGGTGTCATGTGCTCTAAGATCAGTATTAGATATAAATTATATATCACCATGTAAGCCACTTTTGACTAAGGAAAACAAATAAAATTGTTGTATCCATGATGGGTGATATTGATTGACGGCTGGTAAAGATTGTATATGGATGTGCTTGTTCAAGTAGTAATCAAAGTCTATTTTTTCCAAAGTTAATGAATATGAGAAATGAAGTAATTAAAAAAAAAGCATATGAAGGATGGAATATTCTTACTGACAGCCAAGTTGTGGCTGGTTAGAACATGCCAATACTTTTAAGGTAAATAAGTGTATTTCTGTGCTAGTAATTCATACTTTGGTGACAGGTGAACATATTAGCCATTGCACCATAAATAACCTAAATTGTCATATACTTTAGAGTAGAGTAGCATATAATATTGCAATCACAATAATTATAAAAATAATCCTGTGCTGCTACAGTCCTCATGAGCCCGAAGTTACCAACCTGACTGCCAGCCTCATGCCCACTTACTCACAGCAGAAGTGCATGCTCATCCAACTGATATGGAGAGATGATGTGGCCAACGCCACATATCCTCCAACCAGAAAGTTGGCTATTATGGCTAGTATAGTTACCTACTGTAGCTCCTCTCTTTCCTCATATTACTGAGTGTACCCTGGTACTATTTCCAGGACTTAAAAATCTGCACCCTCACTATACTATGGCACAAGACATACAATAATAATATTCTACTAATAATAGTCATAAAAAGGCAATTAAAAGAGCATACTATTTCCTCTGAATTACAGTAGTTTCCTTTGAAATACATTAAGATACTAGTATAACAGGCATGTCAATAATGAAGAGAGTGTACCATCAGTCTGATATTTTCTCAAAAACACATAAAAGGCTATAGTTTTCCTGAATTAGATATATAAAAATGAAATGTTTCTGTAAATTGCTGAGGCAAATTAAAACTAATGGTTGTATGGTTATAAATAAAAGCTTGCAGTATTCCGGGCATAAAAAGAGAAGCAAAGTATTTACATTTTTTACAAGGTATAAATTAAACTAATACCTATTTTCCTTGAAATAAATGCAAAAGCAGTTTTTCCAAAAGAAAGAATATGAGAAATAATATTATAAATATCAGTGGCAACTGTTCAGATGATGCTAGTAAAGCTCTACTAGCAGTATATACAATGCACATAGTGGATAGAGAAGATATTGTGTCACCCAAAAATTTGATGTCACGATTTTACTAGAAATACATGTTTTAAAACCCCCGAATCCAAAAAAAAAGAAGAAAAAAAAAAGAAACCTTTTTAGAAACATGTCCATCTGTGTGTGTGTGTGTGTGTGTGTGTGTGTGTGTGGGGGTGGGTGGGTGGGTGGGGGTGTGTGTGTGTGTGTGTGTGTGTGTGTGTGTGTGTGTGTGTGTGTGTGTGTGTGTGTGTGTGTGTGTGTGTGTGTGTGTGTGTGTGTGTGTGTGTGTGTGTGTGTGTGTGTGTGTGTGTGTGTGTGTGTGTGTGTGCGCGCGTGCGTGCGCGTGCGTGTGCGTGCGTGTGCGTGCGTGTGCGTGCGTGTGCGCGTGTGTGCGTGTGTGCGTGTGTGCGTGTGTGCGTGTGTGCGTGTGTGCGTGTGTGCGTGTGTGCGTGTGTGCGTGTGTGGACAACATAGCTCAGAAACAAAAAAACATTAAATACCAAACTTGGTATTTAAGTTCAGTATCTTCCAAGGATGCAGGAAGATTTTTAAGAAATCCATCCACTACCAACTACCCTTTACATGGAACATTTTCTTAAAAATGACTAACAATTTTGATTAAACTACTGTATATTAAGTTTATTTACGTCACAAATAAAATTATATTTTTAATTTTATAGGAAAAACCTACAAAGACCTCTTTATTCTGGATGAGTGTTGCATAATGGTTAAACTGTAAGAGATAGACCAAAACTTACAACACAAAAAAATGTATATCTGGTTAAACACACAATTTATGTCATACATATTTTTCTTTTTAGTTGACTGTAAGTAGAAGGGAAACATAGCATTACATTAGATTAAAGCAATAGTCAAATCTTTTAAAACCTGGTTGCTATGTGAAACAATTGAGGTTCGATTCTCTTTGCATGGTCCTGTTACAGAAAGAGATGAGGTTTACATTTAGATTTTTTGTGTAGCAAGTGTTTGTCTATATCTTATGGATTAAGTGTTATGCAAAATTCTGCAAAACTTATTCAGAATAAAAAAGTTTTCAGAGGCTATTTCCCGAAAATTCAGAATACATTTTATTTATGATGAAAATATCTTTAATATACAGTATTTTAATCAAAATAGTTACAGCCTTTTTTGAGAAAAACAATATTATCAAAACATTTTCAATGTGAAGGGTAGTTTGTAGTAGGGGGATTTTCTTGAAAATCTTTGTGTTCCATCCTTGGATGATATTAAACATAAATACCAAGTTTGATTTTCAATGTCTTTTCATTTTTGAACTATGCTGTTCACACACACGCATGCATGCACGCTCACACCTTTTTCTAAAAATTCTTTTTTCAGACTCAGGAGACCTCAAAATGTATATTTCAGGTGAAATCTCAACATTGAAATTTTGGATGGAATGCAATACCTTCTCTAGCTACTATGTACATTGTATGTACATTTGTGATAGAGAAAGTAATAAATCTAATCAGATTTGGTAGCACAGGTCTTGCAAGTTGTGTTACAATGTAACAATGGTTGCCATGGAGTTGTGGCATTGAGAAATAAACAAATAACAGAAAATACTAATTCTGTGAAACTAGTCATGTGGACTGTACAGCAGAAAATCTTATGTGTTCTTTGGTTAGTGGAAACAGTCTGTGAAGTATTTTCAATGTTGATTTCATTGAGAACACAACCTTCAAAAGTATGATCCTATTCCTTACTATAAGAGAATAATGACTGAAGCAAACAGGAAGTTTGTTGTCAAGCAGTGGTAAGCATGCTAAGAAAAGAGTTTCTGAAGAGAACATTGAGCTCATAAAAACCTGCTTTGCAAGAAGCCCAGGAATATCAATCTGAAAAACAAGTTTACAACTCCAGGTTCCTTGCAGTAGTGTTCACAATGTTGTGCACAAAAGGCTCAGTCTTTGAGCAAACAAAATTCAAGTCACATAGAAAATCAGGCACAATGATAAACATAAAAAGCTACATTTTTGCAAGTGTTATGAACAAAATTGATGAAAACAATTTGTATGTAGATCATATCTGTTTCCCTGATGAGTCAACTTTTTATATATCAGTAAAAGTTAACAGACAGAACTGCAGAATCTGGGGAGTGAAAATGCTTCTGTTGAGTTTCATAATGAAACTGATTCACTTAAAATTAATGTCTGATGCAGTTTAATGAAAGTTTGGTGATAGGTCCTTTTTTTTGCAGAACCTACAATGACTGATCGAATTTATCTAGATATGTTGGAGTTGTATGTCATCTCAAAATTTCCTACAGGATGCTGCTCCTCCTCGCTTCACATTGGAGGATCGTAAGTTTCTGAATGACAATTTTCCCAGACAATGGATTGGTAGAGGATCCAAAACACTGCTTGACTGCCATGGTCACCAGATCTATCACCCTTAGACTTTTTTCTATGGGGATTTGTCATGGATCAAGTTTACAGAACACCAGTGTGTGACCTTGATAATTTTAAACTCAGAATTTGCCTTGCAATTGAAAATGTCACAATTGCTATGCTTAGGAATATCTGGAGAAACATAGACAACATACTTGACATCTGCCATGCTACAAATAGTTATGTTGAAATCTATTGAAATTGTAGCTCTTAAGCGAATAGAAAATGTTAATAGTTTGAATTACATAACTTTTTCTTTTGAGTTATAGCCATTTATTTTATTGGTGTCTTAAGTGGGACACCCTGAATAAGAAATAGGTATGCTGTATGTGATTTTTGTGATAAGAATTTCACCTATAGTTTAGGCAATAAGCCGCCATTGAGAAATATGAAATCCAATTATAAAATACTTGATATTAGAGTTTTCCATAAAAGCAGGAATACAAGGACCAACGTGCAGTTCCCCAGATTTATCTAAACCCAAGAAGCACTCCAAAATGACAATAAATGAAACACCTTTTAAGGAGTTTTACATATAATCATTCATTGTATTTTGCCTATGGTTGGGATAGAACAGTACAAGTGTTTGACAAACCTATTTTTGTCACATTTTAATGATAGTCATTAATCAAGAATCTTTCATACATTTTGTGTAATAACATGTATTTATAATGTGGAATAATCTATCTCAATCAGGAATTGCTAATACTTTGCCTAAATGTTTGCAATGACAATGAGGAAACATAATTGTGAGACATAACTATAATTTAAGTTTCTTACTTGGCCCACAGCTGTAAATCATATGTTGGACAAAATGATTACATGTATGCAATAGAGCAAGGTGTCATTAACTGGTTGTTCTTTGAGTGAAACAGAGAAAGAAACTTTTCTCGATGCTCCTGCACTGCATAACCAACTATACAGAAAGAAAGAATAGGTAATTCCTTCAGTGCTGTGACAGTATGTAACATTTTGCATTTAAAATACTTAATCCACCTTTCATAGCTTAATATGCCTACTGTGGGTTCATGATGTAAAACAATTGCTCTATTATGTCTCTTGCATTAGTATTTATGCTTCAGATATGAACATATATATATATATATTTTCATAGGTTGGAGATAACTGGTAGTCATAACAAACAATTGCAAAACTTAATGAAAATTATTATAGTTAACAATACAACAACAAGCTCCTTAACAAGGTCAATACCATTGTAATCACATTGAAACACTAACAGTATGAGAATTAATTTATAATGAAAATCTTTCATGTTATAGCAGTGAATGTGAACAGACATCTTGGTAATTAATTGGGATTGAACACAATTTGAAAGAAACTTCTCCTTGGTAAGTATTGTACTCCCTTGCATGGGTTGCATAATGACACTACAAATTGAATTTTCTGAGTGCAGAACTTTGCAGACCTTATTCTGCCATTTTCTATAAATAAGAAAGACTCCTCCTAGGCAGGATTAGAAGTAAGAGCTGATGTTTTGCGTGTTGGATTGCCTTCTGTTCCCAGTATTATAAACTGACGCACAACACTGTACAAGAAAGAGAGACAATCACTGCTGTCATATGTTTACCCACTGTGTGCATGGAGTAAGGCTATTTGCTCTGACACAAAATCAGATGAGTTAGTGATGTGTATGATAAAGTACTGATATGGCATGGTGCATGAACTTCCTAATATACCACAGTTCTGTAGCAACAGTTGAAATTGAAGGTTTGTATTCCAGCTCTGCCACATATATAATGAGATCAGTGATTAAGTTTTTTAATGCACAGATATAGCATTGATTGAAATTTGTCAACTTGAGGTCAATGAGTCTTAATGTCATGAGCAAGCAGATGGTGTGTCACTGACCCAGATACTTTGCAGCAGTTGCTAAAATGTTCATGATGAGAAGCATAGCAGGAGACCCCACAAGGCTTTATGGACAACACACTTCCTGGAAATGTTCAGCTGGGAGGGATTTGATCCTTTAGTCTGGACCTCACTCCCAGTGATTTCCAACTATTTCGGAGCTTCAAGGAATTCCTGTCTGCTCAGAGTCAGTATTTTCAGACTGACAGAGAGGCAGAGATGGTTGTCACAAAGTAATTCCAATCTTAGGCGACAGACTCCTACGATACAAGAATACAAGTTGGTTGCATGTGTGGCAAATTCTTGAATTCCAATGGTTAATATGTTGAGAAATAACTCAACAATTATTCGTTCAAATAAATCTTTCATTTCAATTGAATTTTTTTCTGCCATGGCTCCAGGAAAACTTACTTTATGGATATGGCTCATGCAACAGTAAGAACAATTGAAGTGATACATTAGCAAAGAAAGTTGAACTTAATTGCAATAGGTACTCAATCTTTTTTTTTTTTTTTTTTCTTAATCTAAGTTGTTTCATTTATATAACCCCTTTAACTTCTAAGGTTGTGTCAGGGGCTTTGACTTGAGAAACAACTGCTGATGTTTTGCTTGCCTAACTGTAGGGTTTCTTAACATTGGCTTTTTCATTATTATGCTATTAAACAAAAGATATTCACTCCCACATTCATGCTTCCATACTCTGCAGGAAATAGGCAATACTTATGGTTGAAGAAAAATTCCCTGCTCCAGCTGGGAATAGAACTAACTGGGTTGAGTAGCCAGATCACTGACCACTCAACTGCAGGGGCAGTCAAACTGTCTGTATTGTTAAGGGCATTTTCATTATGTAACTCAGACATTATCTTGTTGTTTCTGATTCCTTGGGCAGCTTAAAGGTACATTCTATTTGTTCCTCTATAGCAGTGTTTCCCAACCTTTTGAAGTTCACGGCACCCTTGGGAATAACATTAAACACCAGGGGCACCCTTCCTTGAATTAAAAGAAAATTAAGCTTAATATGTTAATTTATTCAAATATTATATAATAATAACGTACACCATAACATAATACAGTAAACTTTATTACAATCACTGAGTAAAAATACATCAATAAATTTTGTTCGATTAATGATTAATGTGAAACTTGTGATTGATGCTTAGAGCACAGATATGTGATGTCGGGTCTTACAGTTGACAGTGAAACACGCAAATCATCCTCAAGGTTATTCAGTCTATTTCTTGCTTTGCATTTTATTGTCACCATAGCAGAGAAGGCTTGCTCGCATAGATTAGGATGTTGAAAAGGGCAAAAGTGCGTTAATTGCTTTCTTCACTAGGTTAGGGTACTCCTCTCTCCGTTGAAGCCAAAAACTAGCCACCGATGCCTCACTCTTGGTGACCTTACCTTTGAGTGTGGAATCAGCGCAAAGATCAATAAATTCATCTCGTTCGCAAGCAGTGAAATCTATTTCCTCTGCACTATCTACAAAATCAAATGGTGAGACAACCCAGTCAAGATTCGTAGTGGAAATAGTTGGAAAGTACGCATCTATTGCATCTTGCAATCTTGATAAGTGATCACAAATGCGGTCTTTCAGCTTACCCAGATCTTTATCTCCTGCCACATTAAGAAGAGATGGAAAGTTTGACAAATCTCCTTTTTGAACTGCAGACTTCCAAGAACTAAGTT
Organism: Hymenopus coronatus; assembly: GCA_030762935.1. Taxonomy (NCBI): domain Eukaryota; kingdom Metazoa; phylum Arthropoda; class Insecta; order Mantodea; family Hymenopodidae; genus Hymenopus; species Hymenopus coronatus. The sequence continues at coordinate 80,357,509 of CM060898.1, read as the reverse complement.
TTCTTTTAAAACCTTTCATTTTATTGGTTGAGGAGATTATTGTTTCATGTCGACCCTGCATCGAAACATTCAGTTCATTCAGCTTATGAAAAATATCTGCCAGATACGACAGTTCAAAAAAACCAAGAATCACTTAGTAAGAGCTCATGAAATGTGTCTTAATTTTTATCCTTAAAAAAAGTTTTTAACTGTTCTTTAAGTTCGAGAAACCGGTTCAATACATGACCCCGCGACAACCACCTTACTTCTGTGTGAAGTAACAAAGAGGTATGAGGTGCATCCGTTGCACGACATAACTGTTAAAAAATTCTGCACTTTAAAGGTCGAGACTTCATATAGTTCACCATTTTCACAACTTGGTTAAACACTTCAGCAAAATCTTCATTACACGCTTTCACGACTAATGCCTCTCTATGCAGAAAACAGTGAGTTATAATAATGGATGGATTTTCATTGAGAGCTCTGGCAGTAAAACCTTTAATTTTCCCAGACATAGATGGTGCACTATCTGTACATATACCACAACAGTCTTTCCATGAAAGATCATGGTCATTGAGATAGGAATTAATAGAAACGAAAATATCATGGCCTGTGGTTGTAGTCTCCAGCTGTCTACAGAACTATTCACTACTATCTTTTTCATCAATATATCTGATAAAACCAAGGAGTTGCGGTTTGTCACCAATATCGAGACTCTCATCAACTTGCAAAGCAAATGTTCTATAAGTTTTTATTTTCTCCGTGACTTGTTTGTTGATATTGCATGACATTTCAGATATCCTGCGGCTGATTGTGTTGTTGAACAGAGGAACTTTCGAGATTTGATTAGCTGCTCCTTCGCCAAGTATTGTTGAAACTATAACTTGACATGCAGGGCCAATGATTTCCTCTCCAAGAGTATGAGGTTTCTTTTTTTTAGCTATCAGTTCTACTACTTTAAATGAGGCTTCAAGAGCAGTATCACCTATGGTCATCCTCTTTACCATTCGCACAGCTATTTTCTTCTCCCCTTCTAATATATGTGAAAAATACATTACACTTTTCTGTGACACACTAGGATGCTTTGTTGTAAGATGCCGCTTCAGTTTGCTATGTACCGTGGCCTTGTTGCTAAGTGTTTTGCCACAAACTAAACACACAGGGATATGGTTTTCCTCGTTGTTATTCCACTTAAATCCATACGCTAAGTAACTGTCCTGGTATGTTCTTTTCTTTCGTTTGTCTTCTTTATGAGGTGAATTCGACGGTCCGGGAGAAACTGTAAGATTTGGCTTCTTAAAGCAAGCTGTAGGAGCCGACTGTTCACTTTCACTGTCCTGGCATTTACGTTTAACAATGAACTTATCCATAGCTAAACACTGTGAATCAACGCGAGGAAGACAACTGAAAGCGCCAAGCGGTAGCGTACACTTTTATATATTCATCTGTCAAAGTCTTGGGAATGTTCATGAGGAAGCGAGTAGTCTGAGGAATGTTCGGCAGGGTATAGCTGTAATGCCATTTGTGGGATACTAGTATAACTGAATTATTGAAATGAATCGACCACTATCACCATCTGCCGTGCATGAGAGTAATTGATTTGACTTATTTTATTTCAAGACCTTTCAAGACTTAAGGCTTCAGTAGAAGGTATTTTTTTTGTTTATCTCAATATCTCGCGGCACCCCTTAGCCAATCACACGGCACCCCAGGGTGCCGGGGCACACCGGTTGGGAACCGTTGCTCTATAGCTTACTACTAGCAACATTACACTTCTTGCCCTACATTGTTTTTCTCTGAGATGTTATCTCCTAAAGTCAAGGCATTGATGTGATTCTTGCATTCTGTTCCAATGCATAGTAAGCATGTATCAAACCAGTAATTGCGAAGTGTTGCTTAAAAATTATGCTTTGCTTAACATTTTAATATTAAATTCTGATTTATAATAAAAGTGAGCAGAGAAAAATTGTTCAGATAAAAATTATGGGTCCAGTTGTAGTAGTCAACAATTTATATTGACTTTCAGTATGCTACATCACTCCAAATAACTGACACATTTTTTCACTATCTAGTTTTTACCAAATATTATTTAGTAGAGGAGATACCTGCAGATGATCATAGCTTCAAAAACTTAAACACAGACACAGAAATTAATATAAAATGCAAAAAAAAAAAAAAAAAACAAACAAAAAAAACAAAAAAAAAAAAACAGAAACTAAACACTTTTGAACAATTTGAAATTTACAAATTCACAACCTAACCTAACCATCCTAAAATAAATCTATGACCTCAGATGACCAGTAACTGCTGATGTTCAGATAACTCAGAAAAATGACCATCTGCTGTTTCCTATAGTTAAAAACAATATGCATATGAATTTTTATAAATAAAAATTGTATTAGACATGTTTATTAAGCTCATTATGTAGAATCCCTGAATGTATGGCCAAAGCAGCATCTTCTTCCTTACATATGAAACAATATTGAATGTAGCAGAGAGTTGGAGCATCTTAATTGCTTTGCATAAACAGATTGGTTTAAATTTATTCATTCATTAAACTCCATCTTAGTATTCAGAGATATCCTGCCCCCTGTTGAAATCTTGAAAGTTAAACTTTGCTCAGAGATAAAACTGAAGGAATATTTTATTTATGTAGCTACATTTTTATGCACACTAATATAAATTGAGAAATATGATAGAAAAACTAAATATACTGAGAGGTAAGTAATGCCTTTTAAATTCTTTAGACTTATTTTTCCCAGTATCAGATCTGGAAGATTCATTTTATTCAGTATCCATAGCACAGGTAATATTTCAGATTGAAAACCTACAAAAATTCCTCTGAAATTATGAGGATACAATGTTTTATTTTCTTGTTGTTGTTTCATAAATTGTTAAAAATATTTTATTTAGAATAATAAGGATAACGAATGAAGTTTTATATGGCATTTTGAACTTTTTGTAGCTGGTATGCACTGTTATATTTAACACATTCAGTATTGTAAGCAAGTTAAGGCATTTAAGCTAGACAGGTGCTGGAGGCATTTAAGGTGACCATGAAAAAAGAAATGCTGAATGACTTGGTCACTAATGTTTCATTTCAAAAATAAATTTCTGATGTAAATAACAGTTGTCTGTGTTTCTTGGTTTCCTATTTATTTTTACAAACAAGCATGAATAAAATAACACAGTACATACAGTGGGAAGTTATCTTTCTTCCCAAAAGCTACTCTTTTGTGCAAATGTTAAACCATTTTAAACCAGTACTCTTAATAGGATAAAGATTCCTTTCAGAAAAGGAGGATTGTTTTTTTTTTTTAAATAATTTTTAGCATAGAAGTTAGGTGCTGTGTGATGAAAACTGAATTATTTATTATTAGGTGCATGTTGCAACTGTTTAATTGTATGTTGCAGCACTTTTAGAGCATAGTTTTGAATTACTCCTGGCAGAAGAAGGGTTCTTTTCAATAGAGGAATTTATTTTTTTTTATAGAAATTTTAGTTTAAAGGTGAAACATGCTTTAGCTTCTAAAGACAGTACAGGTTAAAATGGAGTGCTCTGATGTAACATGTTCTCTATGTACGCCTCAAGTTTTGGCATTCAGTTGTGATCAGTGTACCAAATCAATCTTTTGAATTATATATCACCAATTAGTGAAATGTATGCACTACTGTTTAAGGCTATTGTAACACATTTATTTTTCACTTGCACTTTATCTCTCCTCTATATTTTTATTATTTTGAAATATAGTTTTACAGGCATAAAAAAGTAAAAAATATGGAGATATAAAATGATAAAAGGTTTAATTTTGTAGAGCGTCATCATTGTGTACTCTTTATAAAATTACATTCAAATGGTTGGAATATTTAAAAATAGCAAAAGATTAATGATGTGCCACTGTGTTATGCCCTATTCCATTGTATTACTTTAACCTAGCATGTTTTTGTTTCCTTTGCACCTTTTGCTTTCTGTTTTAAAGGTATCCTTACAGGTCCTTTTGCCTGTTTCTATTTTATCTTATATACAACATCTGTGGCTTTCATTCAGGAGATCCTGGATTAAATCTCATGGGCTACATCTGCCTGGTTTTTTTTTCATGGTTTCCCTCAGTCACCAAGGCAAATGCCCATTTTGATACTTAATATCACAATCCAAATTTCAACCTTAAGTCTAAAACAATAGTAAAAATGAAAATACAGTCGAACTTGGCTAATCTGAAGTTGAAGGGATCAAGAAAAAAAATCAAATTATTCAGTATTTCGAATTACAAAAGTTTAATTTTTTAAAAATGTTTTTACTTAAAACAGGTCTCATTTAAATGAAATTACAGGAAGAACAACATTAGAGTGTGTGGTTACAGTTTTGTAATGTTAAAACTCAGTTTCAGTTCAGATTCAAAGTTTTTTTAAAGAAACTTGGATTCTTTGTTTGTTTTTTAGCATTTAACCTTGATTCACACAAAACGCTTCTAGCTTATTGAGTGATTGGAACATTGTTTCACTCACATTTTGTTGTCCCTCAACATAACACCTTAATTGTTATAAGTGATCCATGGCCTCAGCAATTGTAGGAATTGTTTTCATGGCTATGGTGTTTGGTTACTACACATATGAGCTGCTTCAAGCACATTTATTTTGAATTTGTCACTTTTGTCCAAATTCGCTTCTAAAAGAAGATTCTGGACTACAAATGCCTGTAGAAATGCTTGAAATTTTTTATTACTCCCTGATCTATTGGTTGTACTTCTGATGTCATATTAGGGGGGGGGGGACAAAACTTTGATATTCCCTAACAATGGAATACTGTTATGGGCTGTACAATTGTCAATAAAAGTAAAACTGCGTTTTTGCTTCCAAAATTTTTGTCTAGCTTCAAGAGCCATCTTCCAAAAATTTCACTCGTCATTCAAACTTTTTTATTAGTTTCATATTCCACTGGTTTAGATTTAACATTTTTAAAGCATCAGGGATTGACTGACTTTCCAGTCATTAGTAATGGAAGCTTTTCAGTGCCATCACATGGCACCAATCAGGAGTGTGAAGCGTTCTTTGCCAAGTTTTCCCCCACTACATCATTCTCCTTTAAATGCAAGTGTTTTATCTGATGCACATTTATAAAACAGCTCTGTCTCATCAACATTGAAAATATATTTTGCATTTTTGTCTTGAATCCATTCTACCAAACTTGTTTTCAATCACTAGATGTTTGCTGGTCAACACCTCCACTTTCTTCACAAACAGTTTTAAAGGAAATGCTGTTTCGCTTTTTAAAACCATCCAGCGATCCACTACTTGCTTTAAAATTATTTTTTCCTCAATTGCTGTGAAAATTCTGTTGCTTTCGCTGTGATAAGGGGTCCACTTATTGGAATTTTTTTATCCTGTACCTGCTTGAACCACTTTTTAATGCACTCATCGAAGTCAGAATTTTCAGGCCCTTTTGCTCTTTTTTTACTTTCATCACTGTTTATAGCTACACTGTTCAAAATGTTATCCTCATTTTTGAGGAATGTAGACAACATATTTTGGGGTATTCTAAACTCTCTTGTGATGTCACACATTTTTTTTTTAAGCTTTTTCCACTTTGCGAATGGCTGCTGCCTTTTTAGCTAAAGTAAGAATTTTGTAATGTACATGTTTAGGTTTGGAGAGAGCCATTGTCGGCTCAGTTCACTGCTTAAACACACACTGATAATTTTGATGCAACTGTGTACACTGTTTAAAAATGATCACTTTACTGCATGGGAAGTTATTTGCTGCAAATGTAGGCCAACATGTGACCACAGGTAGATAGAATGGAAAGGGGTGCAGTGTTCACAATGACAATAAGTGCCTTGGCTATCAACGAGTTTCTATAATTACACAAAGAAGCTTGAATAACCCATATTCCTTACCAACAGGACAGGGAATTGGAACTACAATATGATGCATTTCCTGGAATTTAAAAGGAAAGGGAATGGGACAATAGTACGACACAATTTCTAGAATTTATCCAGCAAGCTTAACTAACCTATAATTTTTTCACTCACCTCATTGAATATTATATCAAATTATCCAAAAAAATATCAATGTACAGAAGACTTTTTAACATTGCTTTGCATAGGAATGTCAAGGGAGCATGCTAAAAGCTCGAGTTATTCACAATTTTGAATTAAAACATTTGAATTAATCAAGTTCGACTGTAGATGGTAATAGTGATTGCATTTCCATTTATACACAGATAGTGAAACAGCTAGACTGGAGGCACCCTAATATCATTTGCTTGGCACAAAACAAAATGTAGTATGTTACGGGGATGAGACCTAAAGTTTGTTTTTCCTTACCTTATCCCACATGTCAACATTATGACATGCTATAATCCTCTCTATTGGCTGCTGGACTTACAACTGTATACTGCTGTAGAAACAATTCCCTTGTTAAAATAATAATTTATTCTCCACATTCAGAGTATTTTAGTAAAATGAATTTTCTTTCAAGTAATAACACATTTGTGGATTATTATTCTAAGATATAAGACAGTGTTATCACTTTTTTTATACTCGAATATTTATACGAGTAACAGCAGCATCATTCGCTGAGCAAGCTAAGTTGAAGCTTCAGATCATTCATGGTCATTATTCACAGAGGGTGAAAAGTATGTGTTTCTTTATTATATAAGCAAATCGGGTATAATGGCAAAAAGAAGGAAAAACCATTCTTGGAAAGTGTGATAAGTTGATAGAGTGACTGGATGAATTTTGAAAATAGCTTCATAGTAACACCATTCAAACTACTAGAGGTTAGGGTATTGTTAATACAGCATTGTCACAGGTTGACATCAATGGAAAGGAGCAATAATTCACATGATCAAAGAGAAAACAAAACATGGGTAATATGGGAAATATTATTAAGAGCATTGTCATTAACCTTACCAAAAGTTCATCTGACAACAGAATGACTTTGCAAAATCAGATTCCGATCAGAAGGGGGTTGCTCCATTACTGGTTACTCCATACTTGTGTTAAACATTCACTATATGTTTGTTGCATATTTCCAACACTTAATTTGCACGAGTCATGCATCATTTTTTAGGTTTCCATTTTAAGTTATGTCATCTGCTCATTCCATGTGCTATATAAGCCATATTTATGGCAGAAACAACCTTAGCCAATTAATGAGAAGGGAACATTTAGGTGTGTTTACATGCTGGGTAAGCTTATAAGAAACAAGGTTTAGAGGGCTATCTGTCCACCACACTTTGATGAATGAGCTATTTCATCTAACAGATCTATCATGATATGATCATGTGGTTAAAGCAATGTAAAATTAAATAGATTAAAAACAAAAGATAATGTGGCAAATGTTTTTACTTTCCTTGAATCCTCCTTGAAGCATGCTCAGTCCGTGTCATAATTTAAGAATACAGAAAATAAAACAAACTCTGCACTAAACTTTTAATAGCTAAGTGTGATTTGAAACTTTGCTATGGGTAACTTCTATAGTGATACTGAATACTAGTAATTGTGTAAATGATTAAGCAAAATGATTTTTTTTTTTTTTTTTTTTACTCAATTAACCCTTCACCAATCAATCCAATTTGTAAGATATAAAAATATGCTTACCTACTTTAAATTAAGTAAGAAATAAATTGATTGTAATCATAAGTGAATATTTTATTAAGAGAAGCATACTATTTGCAACAAATATTTGTAAAATTGATTATTATATTTTAATAAAATTTGTTTTTGCTTTCTTTACAATAATATATGTATGTTAACACTATACATTCTTTCTAACTGAGTAGTTTATTAAAGGTAAGGAACCTAACTTTCCAGACAGTTCTTGTAATTTCATGCTGAAGGTTAAATGGTTTGTTGCACATTGATGGAGAATACAGAGGAATGTGGGATGGCTTTGGATTCTGTTAACATATAATATGTGCTTTTCAAACTCCCTAGTCATGCTGTGGGAAAACAATGGGAATTTTACCACATTTAAGGGGTGGAGGGAACCAATCCTTCTGTTGAAAACTTGGGTTTCTCACTATCTTGTAGACTGGCAGTGAATTGGACCTTCACTTTCAAGCATCAGCACTTATGTCCTCAATAGCTGTATTTTCCTAAATAACTACTATACATAATTTTCCTCCAATTATTTTTTCATATTGATAGTCATATGATTGAACAATATAATTAAAGATGGCACAGCACACACAACAGAAATATGTGAAGCTTGATAAGGTTTAACGTCAGATGTTCATTTATTTATAGACTTCCACAGGCACAGAATTTGAATGTAAAAATGCGTTCTCCAAGAAAGGATCCTCACAGATCTCTATGTTTCAAAGCTTTGCTAATAGTACCTCTCCAGACAGATTGTAGTACTCTCAAATTCTTGCTGTAACTTCCTAACCGTAAATTATATAATTGCAGCCTTCAGATCTCATAATACTTTTGACAGAGTGAAATGGAAAAACGGTGAATGGAACTATATTCAGTGGTTCATTTAAATTGCTTTTGACACTGAATATATTTTCAGAAATAGATGGTTGATTAGGTATGCATGTTAATGAAGGAAATTTAATTCATTTAAAAGGATTAACCTTACAAAAATAAACAAATACTCTACTTGCTCATAATTTTTTGAATAATTTCTCATTCTTTCAATCATAATTTGATTCATATTATGGCTCTATATAGTTTTGAGTAACAGTTCAATTTTGAGGATGGGCTTCTGTAATTATTCTATCATATGCAGGCTAGAGAAGTTTTCAAAACCATGACAGAGCATAATAAAAGCTGCATTAAAAATATCTACATAACTTTCAACCAAAGCTTTCTAATGGTTTAATTAGTTTTAGTAGGTCTTTGAAGTCCATGTATAACTTTATTTTCCAAATTTATAGATATATTTTGTATTACACATTTCATATTTTGCTTCAATTTCATTCTTTTCACTTTGAAAACAAGGTTAGGTTTTTTGTTGTTGTTGTTGTTGTAGTAGAGTACCATTAGAAAATTACATTTTTACTTTCAGCCAAAGCAAATAAAAGTATGTACTCATTTGCTTGGTTGGAAAAAGACTAAATTACAAAATAAAATATATGAGTACATAAATTATTTCATTGCCCAACATACAAATTGGTAGATTCCAGTATAACTATTCCTTTTCATTCTATATTTTCAGTTTCTGCTAAAGAAATAAGCATTATAGATTACTATGTATCAACTTAGAGAACACATACAAATAAATGAGTACCACTAATGAGCCAAAGATCATCCCAGATCATTGAACAGTGTATAGATACTTCAAATGAGAATTTCCACACCAGTTTTATATGGTATTCTAATATTTTTCAAAAATATTAGAAATTATTTGGAGGAAGAGAAGAAAAAAAATTGCTGGACATAAATTAAAGTCATTAAATTGCAGGTTTTTTCAGGAAAAATCCAAATTCTTCCTACTTCTTTATAAAGATGCATGGCACAAGAGCTAAAGCTACCTGAACACAGACATTTCCTATATAACTACTCCCCCAAGCAAATAGCCTATCTAGCAATGTATACCTACTAGCATTATATTCAAACACATGTCTGCAGAAGTCCAAAAAATGAATGAATACCTGGTATAACTAAAAATAGTAAACATTCTTAGGTCTCAACTTAAAAGGCAACAACATCAAGAAGCTTTGAAAAATAAAAGAGTTTAGGTAACATAATCAAATAATGTTAATAAAAACTGATATTATGCAAAATGTTTTTTAAATTCAGAATGATATTAAATCACAATACTTCAAAACAACTGTAAATATAAGAAAATACATATCACTCCTTTTAACTATTTGCTGTCAAATGAGGCAGAAATGTTATGCTATTCCCACACTTTCCCTCTGCCTTCTCCTGTCAGAGTGCCAAAAATGCTTACTTAGGAATTCCTTCAGCATGGACCAGATAAGTTACTAAAAACTCCAGGTTTCCAGAGGCATTGTCAACTTAAAGCATGGCTAGTGAGAGATATAAAATACATCACATAATAATCTGAATCTGATTAAAACAGATGGCTAAACAATAAAAACTTATAGATGTCTAACATAAAACACTATTATGTTTACAAAGAATGACAAGAAACCTGACACTTAAAATTTAAGGATCAGTTCTGGAAATAGAAACTGAAAATCCATTTGCCCAAAAAACAGTATTTTCTGTCTTATTTTTCTTGTATGATTTTATAAGTATTTAACCTGATGCATTGCATTAAAAATGAAGGAATAATAAAATGCATACAAATTATTCTTCTTTTCTGTTTTCTTTATCTTAAAATTTAAATCTAAACCAGAGAATATTTATGTGAATTCATCTGAAAACTTACAAAAAATTACTTTTTCTCAATATAAATGCAATAATCTATGACCTAAATTACAACAAAATGGCTTGATTACTGAAAAATTCAAAAAACATATTTGGAGGAGTTTTTTGTCTGTGCATCATTGAAAAAAATAAATAGCATAAATAGTATAAAATCAGTGCTTGGAAAATGAGGTTAGAAATATTTTTAGGCAAATGGTTTTTCTAGACATTACTTTGTTTTCATATAAGATTAATTTTAAAATTTTCAATATTATGTGTCATACAGTTTGGACAGATTTTGTTCTCCTCTAAATCTAATGTGATGCAGTTTATCGTTTACTCTATAGCGACTATTAATGGAATAATGGTAATACAGCATTTAAGCACTGTATTCTTCTACTAATTCAGTAAATAAAAGCAATACAGCTATATGGGAAACCATTTAACTATTCAAAAAATAAAAACCATCTTTGCAGGTACTATAAAGCTAGTAGGAAACTACTACGAAGGCATTCTAAGGGAACAGAGATGTTACTTAAAAGTGCTGAAAAATAAATAAATAAAGTCCTCAGCTATTTATAGTGCTACTTCTATTATGTCTCATTTTCTTTCTAATGACACTTCTGTGAGAATGAGGATATTTTAAAATAACTGTACTCTGTTATTTCCTGTTTGCCTCATTTGACAGCCATTATGCAAAACAATTATTAATGTGTGTAAATGTTCACTCCAAAACAGGGAAAATTTTAGCAATATACGGTATGTAATGTACTCTTAACAAAGGTGGTTCATGAATATGAGGCAATGTAGTCTGCGGTGTATGTCATTTAGATTAAGCATAGAAATACTAATTAATGGCTTATATCCTTGTACTTGAACTAATGTTTTAGTTGGTGAATTAATATTTTGTTTTGGGAGTAACATTACTTGCACAGCCAAATAAGTAGTAAATAAATTAAATAAGGAGTTAAAAAAAATTATTTAATTTAATATGCTTTCTCTAATTCTGCAAAAAAGGATTATTCCTTTAGCTTACTTTTCTACATTTTGGTGTAAGCACTGCACAACAGTTTTAGATATTTTAGGATTATAGTTTGATTCTGTTGAATATATTTAAGTTTGTATTATATGTTAAATAGTTTGTGAGCTACCTATTTTGAATGAGCTTCATTTTAAAATTTACAATTTCATAAATTAACAAAACTAAAAGAAATCTGTAAATAAATAAATGTCATGAAAGGTGATATTTTTCTGCATTTTTAAGCAGACTTTAATACACATAGAAAAGAGAAAAATCTGCATTACTATTTATACAGGATCTTTCATAAGTAAGGGATAATGCAAATATAAGAGCACCTCGATAAGTACCTGTGTTAAGATATATATGTGTGTGTGTGTTTTTTTGTTGTTGTAACAAATAATAAAGTCTTTAAATAACTGCTTCAAATAATTCAGCATTTTATGGCATCACACCATCCATGCATCGCACATCACTACGCTCTAACACTCCAGTCGCTCACAATTAAGCACAAGTCACAACACAACTCACTACAATTCTTCCACCTTTTTATAGCAAGAAAATTACGTCATAGGCTTTCTAGAAACTTCTCGTTTCCCAGCTCTGGAAACATCTTGAATATTGGGAATAATCAATATGTTGTGAGAAGAGAAGAGTTTTGCATTCCAAAAGATCCTATTGCGGCATGTCGTTGTTTGCCATCGAACTGTGATGTCTCACATTCCAGCTCCCACCAGAACAAATATGAGAGGTCACCATTGGCATTGTCACAAAAAAAAATATAATTATAATAATAATAATAATAATAATAATAATAATAAAAAAAATGTATCTATATATTTTTTGGATATATATCTCCAAAAAATAGGAATTGTCCAGCACAGATCTCTACTTTGAAGATGGCCTCCTCATTTGATCCAAATTTGGTTCCTCGAGCCCATCCTTCATGTTTGGGAACAAGGGAAATCATAGAGAGCAAGGTTAGGTGAATAAGGGGATATGACAGTAATTACTGATGCAATTCATGCAGTTTGGTGACAACAATGCTGGATGAATATGCTGGTGCATTGTTGTAGTGAAACAGCACTTTCTTCTTTGCCAAATGGCACCAGGTCTCCTTCAACTTTTTGTTAACTCATAGTAGTACTGTAGTATTGTCAATAATTGGTTTTCATTTTTCTAACAAGCCATAATGTATAACACCCTTTGCATCCCAAAAAATCATTGCCATCACCGTTTTTGGCTGATAGGATCATCTTTAAATTCTTTGGAGCATATAGAAAGCAACACATTATTTTGATTGTTGCTGGTTTCTGGAGTATAACGATGAATTCATCTTCTTGACGGTGACAACTCAATGCAAAATGTCCTTTGGATTTCATTTAAATAGCTTCAAATATGGACCTACCTACTGTCCACAGGCTGACAACTTTTTCAGCTCAAACTTATCATGCTAAATATAAATTGCTGCTTTCATTAATACACCAATGGCTTCTGTCATTTGACAAACTTTCATTTGATGATCAGCAATAATCCTATTGAGGTCATTTTCAATGATTTCCTCAGTTAACACATCTGTCGGGCATCCTGTGCAGTTGTCATAAAACTGGATGTTTGACCTTATATAAAGGTATTGAAGTATCTGTTATATGGTTGGGAAAAGGTCTCCATAAACAGCATCTAATTTTGCTTTTATCTCTTGCAAGTTTTTCCCTCCAAAGCTAAAAAGGAATCACTGAACTACTGCACTTTTTCTATTTTAGTGAAAGCGTTTTGAACAACTAACTAAAATGCCTGCCAAGTCCAAACTAACCTATGAATTAGCACCAAATTTGTTTTGGTCACATGTAACAAATGCCAGTACATGACAGTAACATCAACTTGGCTTAGTAGCATCATCTATTTTGAAACATGAGTACCTACTGAAAGTACCACATTAAACTAAAATTCACTTATTTTTTAAAAAGCTGGGACATGTCAAACTTAATATTTCAAAATTAAAATTTTGCAAAAAAATACAATTTTCAGCCATTATTGCACAGGGAGTTAAGTTATTGACAAAAAATGTAATACGAGGTGTGATCAAAAAGTTTCCGGAATGGTTTCGCAACAATGCTGATGCTGAGATTTCTTTTAGTCTAACCCAGACGGTACATGCAGCATTCCTTCCTGATAAAAATGAGAGGTCACGTGACTTCCTGTGACCATGTAGTGACGAGGTAGACCCTCTGAAGTGAACACGTGTTTTGCATGTGCTGTGATTTTTCCGCATAGCAAAAATTTCAGATTACAAAATTTTGCTATAAAACTATAACAGAAGCCTATGAAATATTAAGAACAGCTTATGGGGAGGAAGTTATGGGCAAAATTCAAGCATTTGAGCAGTTTTCAAAATTTGAAAGTGGTGTGACATCAGTTAAAGATGCAGATCATTCAGGACGACCCTGTTCCAGCAAAACTGATGAAAATATCGATCAGGTGAGAGAAATGGTCTTAAATAATAGGCACATTACAATAAGAGAACTCTCTGACTCATTAAGGGAGAATGTGCGATGCAAACAACCAGAGAAGTGGAGGAGTGGTGACTGGCTCCTGCATCATGACAATGCGCAAAGCTCTTTCTGTTCGCCAATTTTTGAATAAAAATAGGATGAATACTGTTCCCTATCTTGTCTATTCTCCAGATTTGGCACCAATGGACTTTTTCTTTTCCCATGACTTAAAATGCGGCTCCAAGGACACTGTTTTGAGGACATTGATGTCATCCATCGCGAATTGCAGAAGTCTCTGAACATGTTGAAAGAAGAGGGCTTCTAGAGGTGCTTCCAGCAGTGGAAGAAGCGCTGAGACAAGTGTATCAACTCCCAAGGAGACTACTTCGAGGGTGACAGTGCAGATTAGACAAAACAAACTGTTGTATAATATTTATGATGTCATTCCGGAAACTTTTTGATCACACCTCATATTTACCACATATCATTTTAAATTTTTTTTCTTAAAGATAGTTATTTTATTTAGTTATGTGAACATTTTCATTTTTTCATCAAAAGTTTGTTTACTATGAGAATGAAATGTAAGAAAATTAGCATTTATTTATATTTATTTAGAGGTCTTTCAAAAATATCTAAATTAGATTACTTAAAAGCACTAAATTATGGTTTAATTCACCTATGTCTGCAACATGGAATCTGGGTAAATTCAGCTATCACAAGCATAAATAGATTATTGATATTACAGACGAGATAAGGGCATATTTAATATACATTGTATACAAGTTAATCAACTGTTAGGCCAATTGGTTAGCTATAGAGACCAGGGCAAAGGACTTGCAAAATTATAAGTAGCAGTTGGAGTATGTCTTCTCAAAATAATTTGGGATCTCCTTGTAACTTACTAGGAACAATGCATGTCAAATGGGAGATTTAATGTTGGGTCGGCAGATGTCAGGATAACTCAGTATTTAGAGCAAACAGATGGAGACTGGAGAATTCATGGTTCAAATTTCACTGTGGAATTGAATTTTTCAATCTGAACTTTATTTATTAAAATATTAGTAGAGAATATATGAACTGTAAATCGATTGAAATTTTAGGTTTCTTTTGTTATTCTGATGATTTTTTGTAAAATATCTATAAGCCAATAAAGATTATTATTATTGTTATTATTATTATTATTATCATTATCATTATTATTATTATTATTATTATTATTATTATTATTATTATTATTATTATTATTATTATTATTATTATTAACCATTTAACTCTTGCCTTGTTTAAAAATTTCCTCCACAATTTACAAAACTATTGTAATAAATGAATTTTGATTATTTAATAACATATTCAAAATGCTCTCCATTTACAACCCGACAGTGGTTAAGTCAATAAGTGAATTCATATTAAACATTTTCACTGCTGTGGTATGTCCATACATTTGTTGCTTATCCCTATTTTTAACTCTTCCACATAATAAAGACTACGTTTCAAATATCTCCATAAAGAGTAATCAAATGGAAGGTAATCTGTTCCTCTACCAACCAAATTTTGTGTAAGACAAATGAAATTGTTCATGTAATTAAGTAAGTAAACTACCTTTCAGAAAAAAAATCTGATGAGTTACATTCCATGACTTTCTCTATCCTCTGCAATAAACTATTCTTACAAAAGCCTGTTCTTCTCTGTACTTCAAGCTAATTGAGATAAAGACTAGCAGAAATGGTTTTATTTCATATTTCCTTGTGGATACAAAGGAATGACAGAATGCACTATACCAAATAATCAAATCTTTAAAGAGCTGTTCTTTCTGTGAACAGCATGGAAATTCTGTTCTCCTTGCATGACCAGGATGAATAAAAGATGAATAAAGATTTCCTATTTAAGAACAGTAAGAGTATTGGAAATGTTTACCAATAAAAACAAATATCTTGTCAGTGGTTAACTCACAAAACAATTTTGACATAAATTTCTGCTTTAAGGAGGTCTACATATTTTGTTATCAAGAATTTGTTTTGTTGCAATTTACCAGTAATGCAAAAATCATCCAGAATGGTGAGGTCTTCAGAGGCTATTCCCAGAAAATTCAAGATCTACATTTTATTTGTCATGAAAACATCTTAAACATAAAATATTTAAAAAAAATTGTAATAGTAATTTTTAAAAAAAAAAAAAAAATTAAAAATATCCCATGCAAAGAGTAGTTTGGGATGGGAGAATTCTTTTATAATCTTCATGTTGCATCCTTGAAAGATGCTGAACTTATATATCAAGTTTGGTACTTGAGATTTTCCATTTTTGAGTTATAATGTTCTTAGGTGCACACACATACACAAACTCGCTCATGGTTCTTTATCTAAAATATATGTATTTAAGGGATATCAAAACATATTTTTCAGCAAAATCTACACATAAAATTTTTGGTTTGGAAAAAAAAAATCCTTTACTTATTATAAATAGTAGAAAAAGCAATATGTTGTGTTTTAATTTTTCGGTGAATGATGTCACTAACTGTACAATAATGTTTGAACAGTTTTTTTATTTTTTATAAAACTTTAGTTTCAAAATATTAAATTCAAGTGAGTCTGAGTGTTTTTAAAAAATAAGCTAATTATTTGTCTTATTCCTTACTAATGAAAGATCTGAAAATTGCTTTATCCAAGTTAGCTTTTAAGAAATACATCATATTATGATAATACTGAGTAAATAGTGAAAAATAACACTCAAGTGCAAATATCAATATTATAAATAAGTACTTAAACATTTTTATGTGTTCTGAGTCTTCCTTGAAGTAATATAGTCACAATATTGAAGTTCATAGGTGAATAAGAGCTTTAAGTTAAAAACAGATCAGCTATATGTTGAGAGAGAGAGATAGAGGTAGGGGGGAGGGGAAGAGGGGGAAGAGGGTGGAGGGAGAGAGAGAATTTAGATAGGGTTCAGTAAAAAATTTATGGACATAGTAATAGGTAGCACACACCCACTAATTTGGCCAGAGGCATGACAGTTCAGTACTTGTGATAGCAAATCACCTTGAAGCTGAATAATTAAGATTATCTGAAAACTCTGTGGGAATATAGTTATATAAGCTAAGAAGTGTTTATTGCATATTTGGTGACATGGCTGTGGCTAGCTGAGTGGGAGAGCATCAGAAATTTAAGCTAAAGCTTGGTTCAAATCTTGGCTTTGAATTCAGTTCAACTTGCCAAACGACAATTAATTAAACAAGCTAGAGGACTTCATTATTTTAAAGTACACAAAAATGTAATTTATCCAGACTAGGTGAGATCTGAAATAATCTAGATTAACAAAAATCTGGATAATCAGAAAACAAACTATTAAATAAATAAAAAGTTTGCTGTATGGAAGTAAAATTTGGATCACTGGAAAGACAGAAGAGAAAATAATCAAACAGCTTCTAAATGAGATGTCTACAATTGCTATTAGACTGGAGAGAAAAACAAACAAAACATAATTTCACAAGTTTTAGTTCTACTTTTTTGTGACACTGACCACAGTAACAGTAATTTTTCTTATTTTGAAGCATGTGATTAATGCAACAGTCTCTATGCTATCTGCAGTGCCAACATTATAATCATATGGTACTTATTATATGTGCATGTTTTCTTGGGTGTCAGCTCCCCTGTCTTCACACAAGTTTGGAAGCAGAGCAGAGCAACAGTGAAATATCAAGGATATATAGTGGCTTCAGTGCAAAAGTTTTTTTCTTATAGATTCCAGAGTTCATGCAAATGCACATGTGCTGTGTTTCATGTAATAATTCTGCTAGTTTGTGGTAAATTAGATAACCTATTTACCATGAAGAAAGAAACTTTGTTTTGTTGACAATACTGTAGAAAGAGAGAATAGCAACCTCTCTCTTCTCCCTCCAGGTCCTCACTTCCCCATTAAATAGCGCCCAAGAAAAGGTGCATGCACAGTACATTCATATGGTTGTAATCAAAGGACACACATCTTTTTTTGGTGAAAAATTAACCAAAAATCAATTTGGAAAACTAGAAATGCAGATTAATGAGTGCCAAATAAATGAAGTTCTTTTGTACTTTAAATCTAGAAACTCTCCCATTAACATGGACACCTACAAAATTGTTTAACTGTGCCAAGTTGCGCTGAAATCAAATTTTATTTTAAAATGTTTTGTGACCTTTAAGTAATGAAGCTCATAAATATTCTTTCTATTAAAATCCTGCATATAGAAGATGTATATGGATTTCCCCTTTATTGGTACTAAAAGGGTTGTAAATGAGAGAGACTTCAATGCCTGAATTTACTTTTAAGAACACATGAATAAATTTATATATGGTAGATATAATTATTAATAGATTTGAAACTATTTTAAACTAGGTACATCTGAAGGAATATTCTTGGTGATAGTTAAGGAGAAGCTATATTCTACTCTATTGTTCTGAATGAGAAAGCTAGTGCACTAGAGTAGTGAGGCTCACAAATCACCAGTGTGGAGTCTAGCAATTTCAGAAAGCATTACTGATAAAGTGTTTCTAGGAAACTAATGGCTACATTCTATGCTGGCATTTGCATTTAATCATCTACTTTGCAAGTTAAATTGTTTATTATTTTATTTATTCACAAGCTTTAGTAGTTACTGCAGATGGTGCAGTCACAGTTTTCCAACCTGTAGATGATTTCCTGCCTGCTTCAAACCTGGAACTTGATTTGTATTCAAAACGTCTCATAAAAGAGTTGCCCTAGAGTATGTGTGAAATAGGCAGGTTTATGTTTCACAATGTGTCATGGCATACAAAATGTTAGCAAAGGGTTCAGATAACAAGCTTCTCTCTGAATAAATATAGAATTATCAGTCATAATAATAATCAATGCCATACACTTAATGCATAATGGCTATTCATGAAAGCAAGTACACTGTGGATAATTTGTTCTATGTGGTAATGTTATGCAACGTATAACATTTTTTTTTAAGTGAAACGACCCCAATAATTCTATGTTAATTGTCCATATTAATTAATTTTAAATATTTTAAAACATTGGTGAAAAAGCTTCTCAAAAATAAAAGAAATTTAACATGAACATAGATAATGCAAAAGAATAACTTCAAGTGTGTTTAATAGAGAGAATAAAAGAGGAAGAGAGAGAGATAGAGAATTCTAGGGTCATTAAGCATAACTAGTATGTAGAAAAAAAAATGTTAAGATCAGAACTCTTAGCAGTGTAACTAATCTTGGAACACATACATAATAGAGGCAAGAAAGATGTGGAATTCAGTAGACACCATTCCTAGCACTTTTATGTTATGCATTCCAGGGTAGTTATACGGCCAAAAGATCAGGATCTTTTCTTGGTAATTCACTTACCTAATATGGCAACAACTTCATCATCTTGGATGACTTCGAGCGACCCCGTGACAATGAAGCAGAGGCTGTCGATGGACTCGCCTGTATGGTACAGCAGGTCACCAGGTGCCGAGTGGCTCATGGTGAAGTGCATTGCCAATGCACGCAAGCAGCCATCGCTAGCCAGGCGGAATGCCGGGTGCTCATTAAACACTTTACGGTTAAGATGTACGCAGATATCTGCTTTCATGTCTTTGGGACAGTAGTTGAGTACCTGAAACATAGGTCAGTACCTGCATGGTAACCCATCAGACCCTTTAAGCAATACTCTTCCACAAAATACAAGAGAATCAAATGTTAATGCATGTGTAGTTTATTGTTAAAATTAATATAAAATAGAACAGATGTTTTTGAAAAACTTTGACAGGTTAAAAAATGACAGTATTTTGAAAAGTTTTATTATCTTAAGTGATAATTTCAACAATATGTGAGATAAGGGTACAAAACGAATATGAATGTAATCATTGATTCATTGGCTTTCAAGCAGTGGTATTCTTTCAGTACAGCTTTGGTAACAACAACTGCAAAAAGTATGAGAATTGAACCAAGAACTTTGGCCTGAATACCAGCACACTAACACAATCAAACACTTTGAAGACACATGTTATTCATATTTATTAATAATATACATCATTACAATCACATAGTTATTATAATATCGGGATAAATCGTCATGATTGTTCCATACATATAGATCTTATATGTTAGATTACCTATAGCAATTTCTCTACAGCATCAACTGAGCTGTGAAAACAAATTTTTCTGAAGGTCTTGGGCATTGTAGGTGTTTTTTTGCTTCAACTGGAGAGACATTGCTGTAGAGAGGAATTAACAACATTGATAATGAGTGTAATGTAGTGTATCAGTCTAGGTAATCATCTCAGGTCGTCTGTAGCTATAGTTTTAGGAAAAGGAGAATAGAAATTGTGTTTGATAATCAGCTTAAAAATGAAGTATCTCTGCAGAGTCAAAAAAGTAGGACAGGTTATCTCCAAAAGGCTTAAAAATGAAATATCTCTACAGAGTCAAAAAAGTAGAACAGGTTATCTCCAAAAGGCTTATTAGTTCAGTAAGTTTTCTGGGTAAACAAGAATTGGCCTTTGAGGACATGATGAAGCAAGAAATTTGATTAATCAGGAACTGTTGAAGTACACTGCAGAGTATAGTCCTCTTTAGTTCTGCACTTAGAATCCTCTACTACATTTAAAGGAATTTATAATAAAAGTGAAAATAACCTAAACTATTAAGCTGTAGTTTTGACTATTTTTAAACTATAAAGCATGAATGGATATGTCTTTTGTCTAATGGAATTACTTGTCAAGATTGATAAATGTTGTGTGCAGAAACATAACTACACTTTTTCTGTGTTTTAAAGTGCTATGCTAGAATACCCTCAAGAAATTGAGTCAGATATTTTGGTACCAGTGGGAAATTTCAATGTCTTTGAAATGTTTTTCTCTTCCAAATTAGTTTTTTCTTTCAAATTTGTTCTTCACTGAAGCATACTTGGAATTTTTACTGTAGAGTTGTATACATCTTTCAAAACCAAGAAAGTGATATTTTGTACTGTCAACAGAAAATCCAAGAAACTCGCCACTCCATTGGAGCATTACATGATGACTGAGAATAGATTTTTCAAGGAACATGTCTCAAATAGAAGAGTCTTCAAAGAGGAAAAATATTGAATATAAACCTCTCTATTCTGAAGTGTTTTGATAACATTGATAACTACTTGGATGTTAGATTTTAAGGTTATTCTAAAACAAATTTTTAAATTTATTGTCACTTGAAAACTATGGACCAATTCTCCAAAAACAGCTTTCAAAGTCTATTAAATATATACGGAAACTTATTTGATGCCATTCGATTGGGAAAAGAGTTGACTGTGGTGTACAGTACAAGAGTTTAGAAATAAAACTCTAGAGAAACTTGAACTACTGAGCACTAATTCAATGTCAAGTATAATTTTCTATAGTTTAAAATGTTAGCATCATTCTGTATACAACTCCTGTGAGCACAGTTTTAGTAGAAAGGTCATTTTCAGCACTGAGGAAAATCACAAGTTGTTTTTGGAATCTACTTGAGAGGAGACACAATCTCATTTTAGAATTACTGAAACTTGCCTAATAAGAGAATTCGGAAAAAGGAACAGTTCAAAAAGAACAGCTCCTAATGGAATTTCAATTCCCTTGATCTTATAGAGGTGATCTACCTAAGTGTCAAAGGTCAATTTAAATCCATACACTAGTTATTTTCTATCAATTTTACTTAAAGTAACTTTATTAAATATAGTATTTCAATAACTATTCTTAATAACTATTCTTTTAATTTAAAGCATTACCAATTGCAATTTTTATCCTTAATATTTATCCCTTTTATTTAAAAGCATTGCTGGATAGGTAGAGTCAGGCTGAAAAACCTGATGCATAGCCGGGATTTGAACTATGGATCTCCCAATCTCCAGCTGGTTGCTCTAACCACTGAGCTACCATGTTAACATGCCAGAATGGAATTAAATTCCTCAAGTGACTTACATGTTTTCCGGTAAATCACAAGGTTTCTTTGACACACCTCAAAG
Source organism: Hymenopus coronatus (assembly GCA_030762935.1). Classification (NCBI taxonomy): domain Eukaryota; kingdom Metazoa; phylum Arthropoda; class Insecta; order Mantodea; family Hymenopodidae; genus Hymenopus; species Hymenopus coronatus. The sequence continues at coordinate 80,335,727 of CM060898.1, read as the reverse complement.
TCAACTAGAAATGTAAGTACTTTAAGTTCTGAGCTTTTAGTTTGGTTAACTATTAGGTCAGTTAGTGTTAATTTAATTGTTTTTTCACTCGAGCTGCATGTAGGACAGTAGTTGGATAGGTAGAGTCAGACTAAAAAATTCAATGCCAATGGCGGGATTTAAACATGGATCTCCCAGTCTCTAGCCAGTTGCTCTAACCACTGAGCTACTATGGCAACATACCAGCATGCCATTAAATTTCTCAGCTGATTAGCATGTTTCCTGGTAAACCACATGGTGATCTAAAATTATTTTGATATGACATACCCCGTGGCAACTAACAGTGTAAAAAGCTCTATAAAATTTACCAGACACCTATCAAAGATACACATTGCACATACAAAAATGATGGTATCATTTGATGTTACTGCATTGTTCCCCATTACACTGACAAAAGAACTATTGTAACTTCTAGAATATTGGTTAAAAAACAACAGGATACCCAGTGCACAAGCAGAAGGACATGTAAAACTAACTAAGCTATACTTAGACCAAAACTACTTCTCTTTCCTAGCAAAAATCTTCAAACAAAGCACTGGACTAACCATGGGCAACCCTCTATCACCATTCATAGCAGAATTATACACAAGTCATTTTGAGTGCCAAATCACAAAGAGCTTCTTCCCACAACTGCTCAAAATCTGGTATAGATATGTGGACAATATTTTTACCATAGTTCCAATAAAACTTGCAGAACATACCCTAAAACTGCTAAATTTACAAAAAAGATAAAAAAAATTCACCGTGGAAAAAGAAGAAAATGGATAGTTTCCCTGTCTGATTATTAAAACCATTAGAAACCACAATAAATTAACTTTCGGCATCTTCAGAAATCCTACCCATACAGAAACTACATAAAAACAATAGCTACAATCCCATAGCACACAAACATGCCATCCTAAATAGCACAACCCACAGACTGGTACACCTTCTGCTGGGAAATGAGGAATACCAGTACATCATACAACTAGCCATCAAAATCAGTACCAAAAAAGCCTAATAGATAAGAAAATTAAGAAATTTGAAAGACAGAAACACATTTGGGAAAAAACAACACTTCAAAATACAAAAGAACCACAGACATACAGAAAGTTTACATATCACCAATGGGCACACCACAAATTCCAAAAAATTTTCAAAAAGAAAAACATCACCTTAGCTCCTCTGAATCACCATATTATACAAAAACTGCTGTGCAACAAAACAAAAGACCCTGTTACTAGAGAAAAGTTAGCTGGAATATACCAAATAAATTGCAACGACTGTAATCTAGTAGTATACATAGGCAGAACCCAAAAAAATCTGGAAGCAAGACTCAAAGAACATATGAGATGTTTATACCAGAAACAACCAGCAATAGCACATCATTTCTGGACCTCAAATCATGACATCACACCCGATATAAAGCTTTTGAAACAAATAAAAAAACTACGAATTAGAAACACCTGGAAGAAAATACTTATACAAAAACACAAAGACCATGTAATGAATTTCGAATTACCACCACTAACCACCCTTGGGAGACTCATCACCCTGTCACCAAAGAGCACCAGCAGTCTACCATGTAATCAATTTTGAATTAGCACCACCAACCACCCTTGGGAGATCCGTCACCTCATCACCAAAGAGCACCAGCAGTCTACAGCCTCCCCCGGACAAGAAACAAAAGTGACACAATCAGTTGGAGAATTGTTGAGAATGGGAACCATACCCTGTTCCTGAAACACATCCAAGTAAATGTTCTTTTCAGTGATATAGCGATACTATTTCCCAACTCGCTTAAAATATATTATAATATTTATTGCTTCAGTTGAGTGGTTACTGCATACCACTGTATTCAAGTGTATCTAGCAATGCTAAATGTAGCTTAAACTTTTTTCTTTCATGTGCTACTGTGTTTCATTGGTTTACAGAACTTAAGAGGGGCAGCAAAGTCTTAAAAATGAAGAGAAGAGTGGCAAACTAATAACTAATGACAGAAAAATACTACCTCTATGGAAATATGATCATGGAAAATCCAAGACCAGCATGGACAATGAGCTGCATTAGATATTAGTTTACAGAGTATATCAACCATACTTCACAAGTACCTTGTGTAAAAGTAATTTCTACAAGATGAATGCCCCATAATTTGTCTGAAGCACAGAAGTTCCACAGAGTGAAATGGTGTCAAGAAATGCTACAAATATTTAATTGTGGACATTTTCAAATATTTTAAAATATTATTATGAGTTTTGAAATATGAATGTTATTAGTTTGATTCAGAAAACAAAACATCAATCTTCCAGTTGGGTTTTCCTGATGACCACCACTTATCAAAGTCAAGAGGTGGGGTAAAAATGGTTGCCTCTTACTTCTCCACATTGGTCACATGGCAACTTGAAAATCAGGGAATTGTCATTGCAAAATGGTATATGGAAGTTTACTTATGGAAAGTTTTTAAGAATTCCAAGAATGATATAAAAAAGCAAGGACATTTAAATGACATTTTGTTGTACCATAGCAATGCATCAACTCACACTACTAATGTAACAATAGAGTTTTTGCAAAGAACTGATGCAAAACTATTGATCCATTCTGACCTAACACTTTCCTTCCTGTTTGCTATTATGAAGAACCAACCAACTTTGAAATCATTGATCTTCTAGCCCTGAAGAAGCAGTTGCAGCAAACATGGAGTTATTATCTGCATTGCTGGAAACAGAGTGGTGTGATAGCTTTCAGAAGTGGTTCCAGAGGATAGAATGCTGCATACAATGCCAAAAGGAATACTTTTTTAAACTGGGATTAATAAAACTTTTCATTGAGTACTCAGTATTTGTTGTCTCAATGTTTATCTAGGAATCTTCATATATGAGCATGAAGTTGAAACAGATGCTGTTATTGGATTCCTCTTTGTGGGATTGTGTGCACGTGGATGTTCACTAAAGGATGAGTAGGTACCTAATGTCTATGGTAATGTATGTATGAGTGCAGTCAGAAGACATAAAAATATGCATGAACACAAGGAGGGCAAATTTTCAGGGTTCAAATCCTCCTCCCTAAAACTTCTGTTACATTTTATTTATTTGAGTTCATCTCAAACTAGTATGGAACATTTTCTTTAGATATGAGGTCTACTGCTAAGGTTTGTTCCACATAACTTTGCTCCCTATCTCTTTAACTACCTTATGACTAATCATCTCTCAGTGGCTGCCATAGTAGAATAGGTAGTTGTGCAGTATTAAACTGTATATTTCCTTATTAAACTGAGTATTTATTTTGAAATTTTGCATATATGCAAAGAAGCTTGTACAGTGATGTAATTAAAATTAAATCAAAAGAATTTGAAACAGTTTTTGTAACACAAACATCACTTAGTAATTACTTATGGTGACCGGTTTTGGGAACACTTGTTCCCATTTTCAACTCTTAATTCCGACTGAATCTTACTTTGTTGGTGTCAACGATGAGGGTGGTGGTGTATCACTTGTGGAGGCATCTGGTGCTGGATCTATGAACTTCCAAAGGTTGCTGTATGGTGGTAATAAAAATTCATGATATGGCTCTTTTCTTCATGATGCAGATCTCCCATGTAATTCTGTGGGTTTATATGCTGGTTTTAACAGTTATATATTAGGTGGGATTTCATGTTCTATGTCAAAAAATTATAGGCAACTGCTGATTTTTCTGTTTGTTTGTATTTTAAGTTTCTCACATGTTCCTTTAATCTGGTTTTCAAACTTCTTTTCGTTCTTCCTATATACATATACTAGATTGCAGTCTGAGTATTTAATTTCATAAATTCCCGGTTTGTTGTTTGCTGGGAAAGGATCTTTTAATTTTTTGTATAGCTGTTTCTGAATGCTATGCTACATCATACTAAATGATGTTTGTGTTACAAACTTTTTGATATGAGCATTTATTGTTAGAACCAGTTGAAAAATTCAATGCCACAGCCAGGATTTGAATATGGTTCTAACAGTAAAACACAATATCTCGATAGTGTTAATATAACAACTTTACAAATAATTAATAAATAAATAATAATAATAATAAATAATAATAATAAGTAATAATACATAATAGTAACAACAACAACGACGACAACAACAACAACAACAACAATAATAATAATAATAATAATAATAATAATGTAAAAGAGGATCCTTCATTTTAAACCTGCCTCTTAGTATTACAAAAGTGTATACATCTATCATGATGGAGTTAAATTAAATTGAGTGTTGTTTATGGATGCTCTTGAACTGCTATTGTCCTCAATGTTCCATTCTATATTGGGCATGAAAGATCACTTAGTTTTGCTCACAAGAGACTTGAGGTTCTTTTAAGTGCTGGAATCTATGACACAGGACCAACAACTTTATTTCCCTTCTGAGGGAAGCCATGCTAAGAAGCTTTATGCCTGAAAAAATCTATCGCCCTCCACCGGGTTTGAATCTGCGATCTTGGGTGCTAGAGGCTAGTATTACTCTTAGACCTTGGAGGATGATATCATGATGGAGAGTTTATGTAGTTTCTATCACCTGACCTTGCACTACATAGTTTTTTTATATCTCCATTCAAAGGTGTAATTAGTCAATAAGGGAAAAAGGGAAAGGAATTGTACATGGCAGGCTACATATCATGTGGCAAAATTATAAGAAACAAAGATTAGTATCACATTTACAAGAAAAGATCCCCACTCCTGAAATTTTTTCTGGGTACAGACAGAAACAGCCTACAACAGCCCCTGATCCAATACATTAAGCACATGACAAATTAGTTATTGCCAATAGATATATCAAGCAGAGGGACATAGCAATTGGATTTTCCATTGAGTGAGTTTTGATTTGTTTGTGCACAATGTATCTCAAGAATTTTGATTCCAAAAATGAAACAATGGTGCCCATTATAACCTTGAGAATAAGTGAATATCTAGAATGTAACAACAAGTCAGTCCTGTTGTGTATGTGGAAACTTTGTAGAAGCTCCAAGTTTGATCATTAGAATTTATGTCCTGCAAAAGAAGCATGACAATGGTAAACCAGCCATGACTTAAAAATCACAGGCTGCCTTCAGTGTCCTAAATTTCATGTGACTTTATCCCATATGATCTCGAATCTCAAACGTTGAAACTTCTTACTCTTTCCAAAGCTTAAAGAACATTTGAAGGGTTACTGTTATACTTTCATTAGGAGGTCAAAGCAACAGTCAGAATGCAAAAAATTGTCCATTGTTGACACCTGTGGTAACAGGAATGTTGACTATACAGAAAATTGAAACACCACCTGGAAGAGGATATTCCAAGCTTAACAGATGTACAGTTCAGAACGGTATTCACATATTGTTTATTATCACTTAGTGTGCTAAACTTTTCAAAACAAGACAATAGTACATTAATATTATCACCACTTTATGGCTTCTTCATAGTTCAAGAAGATCTTATGCTTTCTGCTAGCTGTATTTTATGTGGAAAATTAATTACATGTAATAAATTAATTAGATAAAGAAAGACAAAAACATATTTATCAATAACTTAATTAACTTCTTGCATGCTGGAAAAAAGAAAAATGTTACTAAAATATTTTGTTTGAAGAAAAAATATGACCAAGCATTGACAAAAATATAATTGTCATTAAAGGAGTAAGTAATAAAATGGAACTAAGGTAAAATTTCTGTTTCATCTACCTTTCTATTCCTCGTTAGAAAATATAAGAAATCAATCATACAAAAGTGTGTCATCTTCACAGTGGCTGAGAAACAAGTTTTATACTTTAACTATAATCTTTATTTTCAAGACTGTATAGTAATGCATTTATAGACACATTTTTAAACTATTTTTCACTCAATTTTATTATTTAGTATATACCCCACAAAGTTCAGAGTTCATATTAATATGTATTTAGCCCTTTCAAGTAGTACACCTGGTTCACAATGAATAATTTTCTTCCTTGCCAAGAATAAATTCTTCCATATTAAAATACCAAATTCAATTTTAGCCCCCAACCCCATTATCTTTTAATGTAATAATGTACCTCACAAAAAGGTTCATATTAATGTGTTTAGCTCTTTCAAGTAGTGCATCTGGCTCGCAATGAATAATTTTCTTCCTTCTTAAACAACCAAATTCAATTTCAGCCCTCTCCCCCCAATTATCTTTTAATGTAATAATTTTTGGGCACATTCCTATTAGTGTGTGAAATATTATAGGAGCCAAAATAGGGACTTTACAAGAGAGATGTGTTTCACAAAACTGTGAAGATTACTTTGCATTTTTGAATTGAATCTAGGCATCCTAACTAAGTGATGTTTTGTTTTCATATGACAGCAAGAAACCATCAGTATTTGTCAAAATATTTTCCCTACTACTTCCTGATATGTAGAGCTCCGGGGGTTGGAGAGAAGTAAAGGGGAAATCCTAGTTTTAATTCCAATTGCTGCACCGTAGTCTGTGAATATAAAATCATGTTTTAAAAGTATTTTGATTCAGAATTAATTCATATTTATCATTTGAATTTATACAAATTTAGAACATTGATTCCTATATAAACTTCCCCTCCCCCCCTTATTATTACTGGAGGAAACCACTATCAAAGAGAAATGCTGAATCCTTAGCAAAGAGTAAACATTCCAATATAAAATATATCCAACTGACATCCATCACAAGAGTTCCCTAGATATAATAGAAAAATTAAAAATAAATATAAAAAGTTTTAAGTCAATTTACAAAAGGCAAAACTTGACATTCATAATTCAAATATAGCTAGATTTATAAAGTCAAAATAAAAAGTACTATTACTTCTAAATGTCTCAAAATATCATCCAATAAAAAAGACATTTTGTCTTAGGGTACAGTCAGTTAAAAGTATGCATTTGGCAAGAATATGTAGTGCTATTATCTCAACATTGGCAACATGAGCAACAGCAAAAAACTACATTCAATTGCTGTTTTTCTACTGGTGGCATCAAGTGTAATATTGAAGAGCTCCACGAGATATATTGGCTATAGCAGGTAAATATTAGTTTTTCCTTCAAATTATGTAATTTTTGAGTTGTATATTGCAAGCAATAAGTACTATCAGATATGCACTAGAAAATTAACTTATTTGCCAAAGGAAACAATCCATTGTTTGGCAACCTGCATAACCAAGCATTCACTGCCTTTTGTGAAATTTTTTGAGTAAGATAAGATACAGTATCCTGGAACTCAGAGGGTAAGAGTACGCACATACTATTAACTTAACTATACTGCAAAATTAAATAGAAAATACATGCCTTGTTATATGTTGTTTCTTTTATTTAACACATCAGGAGACCACAGGGAAACACTTCTTCAATTTCAGATGATATACCTATGCAGTCACCAGATAAAAGTCATGACCAAGATACAAATGAAAATCAGAGTGCTAATGTACAGTTAGATATCTCCACTATTAATCCACTGCCAAAGTATGATCGACTAAGGACAAAGAAGACAAAGGCAAAGCAATTTCCCCTATAAAAAAGTATTGATAAAACAACAAAATAAGTGGGAAAAAAGTAAGAAAAGACCAAATACCAATACCTAAAAATAGAGTCCCAAGGTCTTATTTGAATTTATGCCTGCCATCAACTTCAGGAAAAACCAGGACCAAATCCAATGAGAGATCTGATGTTTTGAATTGCCCAGGGTGTAGTGGAATCTACAAGGAGTCTATCACAGAAGACTGGATCAAGTGTGGTAGTTGTTCCGATTGGTGGTATGAAAAGGCCATGGTGAACTTTTTGTGATTCATGTTAGTGCATACTCTTTGGCCCCATGTTGCATACTCTTACCAGACCATGTGGCTAAGAGTACGAATATACCAAATTTTACTTATACTGGCAGTGAAGGTTTATGCTAAAAGTTGGAAAGCTGTATCTGAAGTATATTGTTCCTAAATAAGCCAACAATAATTTGCTGTGAGAAAAGTTTATTTTAACATTCCCATCTCTTAGATATGAACAATTAAATACTAAGTGCATACTCTTTCCTGACTTTCCCCAATATCTGGGTTCTACTAATGAGAAATGATGTTATGCACTAATTATAAATGTTAGTGAATAGCAGCATAGGTTGTTAAGATATCCCATCTATTGCTACCTCAACAGCCATGGTGAAACAAAATCAACTGGGCCCAATGCTGGTTAACTTGGTCAGCTGTTTTCGAACTGTCAAGTAAAGTAGTGCCATAGTGGGGAAAATGAAAAGAGTGAGGTTCGGGGGTGGGGGTAGACAAGCACACAGTATGTCGGCAAATGGCCAGGTGGTCACCCACCCAAGCCATGAGAAAGCCTGATGCTGCTAAAATTGGCAGATAGACATGTTCAGGGGATGAAACAGCAGAAACTACCAGCCCAAGGCATCCTGGGTAGCTGACAGCTGATGCATCTTCTGAGCAACCTATAAAATGGCGTTTCCTTATTTTTGGCTACTCTTTAACTGCATTCTATACTGGACATGAAAAACTGCTTAATTTTGCTCAGAGGCCCTTTATCAGGCTTGAGGTTTTTTTACATGCCCTAAATCTACAACATAGGAACAATGGCTTTACTTATCTTTTGAAGGAAGCCATGCTGAGGATTTTTATGCCGAAAAAATCCATTGTCCTCCATCGGGTTTGAACCCGCATCCTTGGATATATGAAGTTAGCATGGTAACCATTACACTGCGGAGGGTGACTAAGAAACCTGTGGTCATATTGGCCAAGTGTATTAACCAACTGATTTGGATGTGGTGCAAGCTTAGTGCACATTGGAGTTTTTTATTTATGGACACTCTTTAACTTGCTTAGTTCTCAGTATCCTATTCTATACTGAGCACGCAAGACTGCTTAATTTTGCTCAGAGGCTCTTTATTAGACTTGAGATTCTTTTATTTACCATAAATATAAACAGAGGACCAATGGCTTTATTTCCCTTCTGAAGGAAGCCATGCTAAGGATTTCTATGCCCAAAAAATCCATTGTCTGCTGCCGAGTTTGAACCCATGACCTTGGGTATATGAAGTTAGCATGGTAACCATTACACTACAGAGCGTGACTAAGAAACCTGTGGTTATATTGGCCAAGTGTATTAACCAACTGATTTGGATGCAGTGTAAGCTTAGTGTATATTGTGTGAGCTCTTTCTCGCACAATATATACTATGTATAATATATCGGATTGCGTATGTAGGATGTGGGACAGAAATCTATGGTCTGTGCCATAGATCATCCATGTGGCACATGTAGGTAATTACCAATAATATACCTCCGTGGTGTAATAGTTACCATGCTAACTTCATATACCCAAGGTTGCGGGTTCAAACCCAGCAGAGGACGATGGATTTTTTCGGGTGTAAAAATCCTTAGCATGGTTTCCTTAGGAAGGAAAGTAAAGCCGTTGGTCCCATGTCGTAGATTTACGGCACGTAAAAGAACTTCAAGCCTGATAGAGAGGCCTCTGAACAAAATTAAGCGGTCTTACACGCCCAATTTAGAATGGGACGCTGAGAACCACAGTAGTTAAAGAACGTCCATAAATAACACACCATTTTTTTTTACCAAAAGGAGAAAGAGGATTTCCTATATGCTAGATCATTGCTCTGAGCAAAGAGTTTTCCTCCAGATGTAAAATATATGTATGTATTTCTGAATCAAAATTGTACCGACTAAGTATTAAATTATTTTTATTTTCATATATTTTTTGTGAGAGAATTGTTGCTAATTAACATTATTGCAACTAAAATTGTGGTATATATATGCATATATATTGCAGGGGTATTGTAATTGAGTGAAAAGTAATTAAAAGTTTTTGTATGATGCATATTTGAAGAAACCTAATTCCCATAAGTAATAAGATTTTTTTTTTTGAAAAAGCACAAACATCTGTATGAAGCAGTATCTCAAATATATTAATTTGATTTTATTTAAAACTTAATGTTTGAACTACCTACTTCATTCAAGGAACATTATTGATAATTGGAAAAGTGTTTTCTTACCAATATAGCTATAATGAAAGAAACAGGAAGAAATAATATTTTATTGTAATTTAAATGCAGAATTTATGCAAATCCTCAGTGAACCTGCAAAGTGTGAATGCTCACATTTTACTAATGATTCAATTAGAAAGGAAAGTGCCATATGTTGTAACATTCACAAATCTCAAAAGTATTCTATAGGAAGTAGTATAATACATTGGCAAAAATATGTTTTAATGTTAAGAGATAGGTAATGAGGTCTTTGTATCAAAATAAATGAAAAAAAAAAATAGTAATACTTGCAGGGTTATTTATTTCCCTGAGAAATAATATTAATTATGCATTTATGCAGTTATGCTCTGCAAAAATGACATATCTCATATTTTTCAAAATTCAACTTATACCACCATGCCATGCACCCATTCAATTATACTGTTTATATAAGAAGTGTTTCTTCTATCAATTTTACGTTAATCAAATAAATTTTTGTCTAGAAATAGTTTAAAATAAATAGAATGAACTTGATTACATGCACAATGGAAAACAAGCTAAAATATTTATTTTACAGGTAAATTTTTACACTACTGAGCACATGCAGAAAATAAGGAAAAATTGCCCATTCTCACAGAAGTGTAAAATTTGGATCCAGGAATGTACAACTACAGTAATTAATATTTCAGACATGGCCAACCATTATTGACACAGATTGTATTACTAGACAATGTCTTTGCCATAATACACAAAAACCACATGGAAGACTTCTCAATTTGCTGGAGCCATCCATTCAATTCAGCATTGAAACAGTAAAGGACAACACACTCTTCCTATTTTAGACCTTAAAATCAGAAAGAATAATAAAAAAATAATAACAAACTAGAATTTGATATCTACTATAAACCCACACACCATGACAACTACATAAAAGCAAATGGTCAAAATCCTAAATCACGCAAGGAAGCAGCTTACAATAGCATATAAACAGATTAATAAAAATTCCAATGAGCAAAAATGAATATTTAGAAGAATATCAGCATATAATAAAATCAGCACACAATAATGGATTCAACAAAAAAAAAATGGTGGACAGTTAGATTACAAAATTCAAGAGGTTGTTGAAGATCAAATAAACCACAATACTATAAGGAAAATCAAACAGCATGAAATAAAGTTTATATATAATCCTAAAGCATATCACAAATTTCAAAAAGTGTTCAAAAACACAACATAACATTGGCTCCTTACAATAGATTCTCAGTGAAAAATCTTTTAAAATCAAATAAAATAGACCACACCCCAGCAGAATATAAGTCAAAGATTTACAAGATGAAATATTTGGATTTAACAACATTTACAAAGAGAAGCCTCACCACCGGGTTTAAAGAATACTGGGGAAACCTAAGGTACAAGAAAACAGAAAAATCATGGTGGCATTGCACTTCTGTAATGCTAACCATGAAATGGAACAAAAAATTAGTCTCATAAAACCATTACAGAATTCAAAGTAGTTAGATGAAGGAATACAAGGAAAACTTGATGAATTTTGATTTAATGGAAAAAGAAAACCTGCTCTTCAACTTCCAATGGCCACAGGGTGCAACTCTACTCAAAGCACTTCTTCAATTCTGAACTTAGTCAGCACAGCTGAAGATGCTGACAATGGATCGGCGAAAACATGTTTCTTGGAGAAAAACAGGTTAGTGAAGTAAAAATGAGCATTCAGCTGTCTCTACTCTACTTGTAACTGATCTTGTGACTTCACAGAATAAGATTCCAATTTAGCCCATTTGGCCTTTGTATTACTAAGTATTTAATTAAGTATATCTTTGTTTTTCCTGGAATAAGTTTATGTCCATCTCATATGATTTTGTGGTTATATAAAATTCAGTGATGATGAAAAAGATTCCACAGAAATTTCACAGAAAATTCAACATAATATTGCTATTTGCATTACCGATACGAAAAGCATAATTTTATAAATTTATTTTAAGCAAAGAAAGAAAGAAGAAAGATGTTAATCCATGAAGAGAATTGTTTGGAGTGGGGTTCTTGAAAATCATTTCTTGAACTTGCTACTCACAAATGACCAAGAAATGGAGCAAATAATTGAATTCATAATGTAATAAAACATAAATCCAATCTTTATTATGTTTAATTTTGTGTCTAGACAGCCAAATTTATACAGATTCAGATATGTAAGTTTGCAAGTTCACTGATGAAATGCTATTTAAAAGTAACATAAAAAAGATACCACTGTAACAGATGTAGTATTATATTTCATTATGAAGCTCTCCCACCAGATTACAAAAGTATCATACAATTTTATCTTAATGCTTAGATTTCAAAGTTTCAAAAACATTTAACTCTTGTAGCAATGAACAAACAACAATTATATTTATGAACATAACAGATAATTACTAGAGGCTGCAAAACTAGGATCTTAGCACACCTATAACTGATTGTCTTGCTGAACATGTAAGGAATGCAGGGAAAAAGAACCTGATGGAGGTTATACAGACATTATAATACACAAGGAGAGTGGGCCACATGAAGAAGATGATTTTTTTTTTTTTTTAACTATTTTGCTATATGTATTATTTTAATGTAATCGTATATTTAAATATAATATCCACTATTTTGTTTCCTTTGTCATTCTTACCTCTGTTTAAAATTTTAGGGGCATGTGTAAAAATGATCTAACCCTCACTTTTTTAGAAGTGAGAAAGAGTTTTGTACATAAAAACACTAGTTGACACTATGGTATATTTTATCAGTCAGTAATAAACCACTCACCTCAAAGTTATTTTTTATGTTGAACCCAAGTATTTTCATTTATTTTTATTGTATTATGAAAGAAAACATAATAATAATGATAATGCTGCTGCTGATGATGATGATAATATTTCTTGTTCGGAAGGAGTATAACTTAGGCTATATATATATATATATATATATATATATATGTTTTTAATTATTATTAACAAAAAACATCCTTGGACATTAAATTTAGTTTTATTACATTAGTGCTTATTAGAAATTAATTATAAAAACGGCTCTTGAAAACTTTTGGCCGACTTGGCTTTTTTCTGACTATCAAAATCAGGTTAGTCAAACAGTGACTCTTCTTCATGAACATCATTGCCTTTGTGGGGTTTTTGCCCCACCCAGAGGCATTTCAACTTTCAAGCATTTCTTTGAAATGCCAAGAGAATGCATCACTGCTCAGGGCTTGGTATTGTATATGCTGTATGGCTCTAGATGGCAGCTTGCATGTATATGCTCTGAGCTTTCTTACCATACATCACCCTGGATATTAGTATAGTTGTGGAAACAGATGCTCCTACCAGCGGGTTGAACAAGTAGCCTTGGACCGAGGCACACCGAGTAAAGAACACCACAGAACAGTAAGGTTTGAACAACACCATGGCAAAGCAGCGAGATATTTCCATTTATAGTGAGCATTTCAGCAGTAGTTTGGCAGTAGTCTGTTCTAAAATCAAGTAGTGGATATTATAAATTTATCTCTGAATTCTCACATTTTGCATGAAACAAAGGGCATACACATTTAACTTGGTGTAGCATGTGAATAAGCTTCTCTGGCCATTTTGATTTCTGAGTTTGGGACCATGGGAATGCCAGGCTTTGTATGTGTACTTAATTGTACAAGTCGTGGTTAGTGGCTGTGTGACATAGGACCCATTAGTAGGGGCTTGTAGCAGAGTGTGTTATAAAGTTTTTCATGCTGGATGAAAACTTTCTTTCCTAAATTGTACTTGAGGTTCTTAAGCTTGTAGTGGCCAACTTTCACCTTTATTTTTGCTGTCACCTTTGTCTTTATAGTTGCTTGTATTAACTTATTTTTTTTGGGTGATGTAAAGTGTATAAAGTACTCTTCAAGTGATTACTTTAGTAACACAGATTTAACTGTGGACCATTTTGTGAATGAAATACAGAAAGTGTATTTGTGGCATATTAGATATTTTCATTGCTGTCAATATAAGACACTCATCCTCCAAGAGTAATTGCCTTCCGTATTCAAGTTAGTTTATTCCTGTTAGGTAACTTTTCCATTACTAAAGAACAAAGTTTATGATTAATGCTGTGCGTCAATCAGATCAACGGTGCTTGCCCAACTGTTAAACATGACAGTAGGGGTAAAAACAGTTATTTCATTAGTATCAGCAAACGGTCTCCTCGTTCACAATCGTGTGAGGAACCACATGATTTCCTGAAATATTAGCTGTTAGAAGACAAATCATAACTAATGTAATTTTAAATCTAGAATAATTATTTAAAAACTGAATTTTGCCATATTAATTTCTGTTCAATAATCTACTGTTTAGAATTATTGGGTAGGATAATAATATACATCACATATTCAATCACAACAACAAATAATAATAATAATAATAATAATAATAATAATAATAATAATAATTGTGTAATGTAATTTGAGATTAAATATCAAACAGTTCTATCAAAAAATAGGAAAAACATTTAGCACTATAAAACTATATTCTGTTGCAAACTATTTAGTACAAACAATTTTTAAAACTATGTTATGTTTAATTAAAATATGTAAAATATAACTCACCATGTTGGTGATGTCAGTGTATTTTGCATTAATAATATAAGCACTTCAGTTATGATAATTGCTTTCTTGCACTAGTTTCAACACTATACCATGGATCTTGCTGCTCTCAATTTAAACACGTACACAAAAGTAATTAGTCACTTATAGCCATCAGAAATGAGTAATTAAAAAAATAAATTTCATTATAAGCAAAATGTTTCAAGTGACGAAAAAAAAGGAGTACACAAACGTTATAAATGACGGTTAATTATGACATTACTAATTTTCTCTTTATTTAGAGAATTAATTTGTAAATTAATTCACTTAAAGTTTAAGTCTTTTTCAAATTTTCTGCATGATGTATGCAATTTTTTCTTTGTTGAGGCACACAGGCATTCCTGCTTCTTTGGCAGTAATTTCATATAGTATATGATGAAGCAGAATTATTAATTATATCTTCAACCATCTTTTCTCTCTTCAGAAATCACTGAGCTTACTTATTCAATAACTGTAAAATTAAATCAAAATCTAGTTATATTTTTACCAGTAATAAATTCACAATTTAACACACATTTAACAACCTGCTCTTTGCACGTAGTGACCACGGAGATGTATTAGATACACAATCATCTCTGTTGCTTTCACATTATTTGCATTGATATCTCAACATATTAATATGTCAAACTATTATCAACAGTAAAACATTCCCAGAAGAACTTGCCATGGTCACTTTTACACAGTAAACACAAACTGTATTGGGACAAGGTTAAACAAATTGCAGAGGGTTGGAAATACTGACCTTCAAATAACAAAAGAACTTCTGAATACCGTTGAAATACACTGTTTAAAGAAGAAAGTTTGCTGTTTCCAATAGTATAAAGAATTTCCTCATAAGGTGTTTCAAAAATAGGTTTACGGTCTCTCAAACTTGTGTTGATTAGATCAAGCTAGCAGTCTTGGTATAGCTTAGCAGAGTCGCCTATATTGACAGATGGCAATTTTATGGTTGAAAGCACTCAAAGGACTTGGCAGCAAGAGGGTTAGCTTTACAGTTTACATTAATATATATATTGAAAACTTCCTTCACTTGCACTGATGCATATTCACATATTTCACACATTTTATTTGGTATGGTTAGTCCTTTTCCTTAGTTGATCCACAATCCTGAGCTTCCAGTCAAATAGGGTATCTTTAGATGAACCTTTTGTTCATATTTAAAACATTAATGGGAATGCACAGTGAAGTAACTACTCAATTAAGAGTAAAAACTTCACTTTTGAAATAAAGTAACTTACTTCGGACATGTTTCAGTGGCTGTTACTCTTAATTGTTTTGTCCATATGTTTATTAATTTCTTTCTTTCTACTCTGCTTGGCAGTTAGTAGGAAAGGGATTTTGCTGTTGAGTTAAGTATGCAAGTTTTGAAGTCCTTCCCTAGGTAGTAGAATTGGTAGCACTCCGTGTGGTTATTTTATTGCTAGTTAACCATTCACTAGTTTGCTTACCAAGTTATGCAATTTACCTTTCAGTGACTTTAATTGTAATCTGTATTTGCTACTTTCCTCAGTCCAAGTCTACTTGCCAACTTTCAGGCAGGAGTATCTGTTTCTACAATTATACTGATATCCAGGGTGATGTGGTGGGGAGATAGCTCAGACTGTATGGTGCAAGAATGCAAGCATCTGCCATCTAGTACCATACAACAAATACAAGAGTAAGGCCTGTGAAGTGGCACATTCTCTCAGTGCTGTGAAGAAATTCTTGAAAGTTGAAATGCCTCTGGGTGGTGCAAAAATGCTACACCTTCACCAGACACAGATGAAAGCTTCTGTAATATTCATGGAAAATTGGAGGTGCATAAATGAGCAGTTCAAGTACATCTTTGGGTTTTTTTATGAGTCTTTGATCATACTTAAGGGTGTAAAATTGTTATATTTACTTACAATCAAGCCTTTTGGTATGACGCCTTCTGTAAATTATTAGTATTTGACCAAAACAAGAGATGGCAGTACTAATTTGGGTTCAACCTTTTTACACACATCCTTCAATTATACTCATCTTTGTAGAACACAACTAAAATACTTTAATTTATTGTAACAGTTTTTTTTTAAAACAAAGTATGCTTTTTAAAACTGGTATGTGTCAATATTTCATTTGGACATAGTAATAAGTAATACATTTATTTCACACTATCTACAACAGTTGTTGGATTTTATACAAATTAAATTGGATGTTTTGCATTTTCCCTATATGGTTCAAGATCAGAAAAATAGACTGTACCTCTTTTAGTTCTGTTTTACCTGACACATGACCAGTGTGAAAGAGATACCATTAGATTCATTTTAGCTGCAATATTTTTAAGGTTGAAATTCATCCATAAAATTTTACTTTTCTTTAAGATAAAAAAGGGTATCAATTCAGTGAGGAAAAATATTTTAAATGATTTTTTTGCAATAAAACTATTATGGCTTTTTTATACTATAAAGGGACAAGAGCTTCTTTCTAATAGAATGATAATTTTAAATGTAACCTATGCAGTTTACCCTACTCATATGGAGGACAACCCCCCTAGGACTTATACATGGGTGCCTAGGGTCAGAAGCCTGTTGAGGAGCCAAGGACATTTAATTGTAGAAAGAAGAGCCCAAATAGCATGTATGCCTCACAATCAAGAGGTTGAGAGTTTGAATCTCGCTTAAGTTTTTACCCTAACCTGAGAAGACAAATGTCAAGTAACTTTAAGCTCCATGGACTCCAAAATCATTTGAGCATAATTTCACTGATTTCATTCATCGTTGATATGACCAAACAAACAAGAGATCAGCTCTTAGCCAGACATGAGATTGAAGGATTAGTTAATATAAACAAAGGCCAAATAATGATGGGACAATTGGTGGAATGAGTGGTAGGGAAACTGAGAAACCCCAAGAAAATCCACCCAAATGCCACTATGTCCACCACAAATTACACATTCAAACCCTTGAACCTAGTCTGTCTTAGTGAGAGACAAGCAGTCTAACCACTTGGCCACAGCACTACTTGAATGATAAGTTTTGAAGCAAAATACAGGATAAAGTACTGGCAATAGTGTACCATCTGGGTCCCTTCACGTTTTCAGCCATTTTCAATGAATTTCAGCTTCTCCTCAATCACATGAGTGCTCTCACTACTATTTCCTCTATGTATATGTGTGCAAATATCTTTTATTGTTTCATTGCTGCAAAAATAATAAATTAATATATATGTAAACAAAATCAGCAGAGAAAAATGAAAAATAAAGAATATAAATACAAGAATACTAAATATGAGAACTGTCAAACAGTGACATATTAATCACATTATTGTGAATTGCAATAGTTCCACCATTTGCTGCCTTCACCTATGTCCCCATCACTATTTCTTCTCTGGCCAAACAACTGTCAGTATCCAGAGAGAAAACAGTGGCAATGGGGGAACTGATGTGGTTGAAGGGGAGTTGAAAATGTCAGAGAAGATGAGAGCTGGATAAGTATATTTATAGGAATATAATAAACCATACAAAAATGGGAAAGTATGGTATTGGTGGATGACAATTAATAGTAAAAACACTAAAGTGAAATAATAGCACTGATTAGTATGTGCTGAATTGAATGAAGATATTTTTAATCACTTAACCTCAACAGATATTCAGTAGAGCATATTTTCAATTTCCAATCTTAATTTATAGTTTTGAATGCACGATAATTACTCTCCAGTTTATGTAGCATGCAGGAACAAATATTTTATGCTAGTAGAAGTCACACATAGAATGAGTCTGATAAATCTGGTTTTGGTTTTTGTTGCGGACTTCTTTTTTCAATAACACAAGCCCAAGGTATGGGTAGACAGTTTTAGGCAGGCTTGTATAGTTTTGGTAGTCTCTAGTACCATCAACTATAGTTATTAGCAATTCTAAACAAAGAAGGTAGATGAGACCAAAGAAAGTAGAAAATAAGTTTACTACATAGATCTACTTTACTCTATATATAAACAGTGTGCAAATTAAGCCTCTATTTGTGAGGGGCAAACTATGTATCAAGCTTCTTGCTGAGGGGAGGGGGGTTTTTCAAAATATTTTTCCCACACAGACATTAAAAAATAAAAATATTTTTAATTTTGTTGTAGATTTATGAAAAACATGATAATTGGTTAGATATTTAATTTATTGATTAGAAAAAAAGGAATAGTTTCAATAGGCATTTACTATACACAGGAAATCCTGACTCAAACTTTAAAATCAAAGCTGTTAAACAATTTAGCTGGCAACCACTAATTATGCAGTGTTCCCAACACTGGTATTGAAACATGGCTGACTTGTTCCAGTTAGCAGTGAGGATCATCTATGGTGCTTTAAGTGTCTTGTGGTTAGTCAAACTGACTGTGGTTACAGAAACAGGATTATATAATTTTAATGCTGGGCTAATATAATCAAGAGACTATTTGGAGAAGATACTTGGATATGTGCACATTATGGATATGAAGGGATGGGTGATGACAAGAAGAACATATCAATCTCACTTATTCACTGGTACTACAGTTTACTCTTGTTATCGAACTGTTGTGTCCATAGATCATGTACAGCTCATTATTCAAGAAATTAATTAAATGGCATTCCAGAATCATGAAAGGAGGAAATGCTTTTCCCTGGGAAGGAAACAGTAATGTAGTTGTGAGGCAGGGAAACAGTTTTATGAGCCAGGGAATGACCCCCCCCCCCCATCCTCTTTCTCATTAATTCACACACTGTATATAAACCAAAAGACTTATTAAGCTCACAAACCAAGTCACATTTCGTTAAGTTTAACATAACTGATATTTAGTACCTATGTTACACACTGAAATTATCTAGCATACATAAAATAGGTATCTTAGTGGTACTAAGTAACTAAAACAAATATAAGATAATACTTCTATTTAACTTAGGTGGCTAGTGATAATATTACACTTCAGGGTAATAAGTTCTGATATGAACTGATAATCTTTAATATGAACTGAATTATAAAATGAGATAAACAAAATGAGTTCTAAGTATTATATAATGGAAAATAATAAAACTTACACTTAAAATGTGCTGTGTTATGCTGTAACTTGTAGAAAGCCTTGTTTAACAAAATATGATTTCAACAGTTTCTTAAAAATCAGTTTTCAGTGATTCCAATGACCTGCTTTGCAATAGAAGCATAAAAACGTTTCTCATGATTATTAAAAGAATTGATACTTAAAACATTTATTGATTCTGATATAATATTACTGTTGCAACTGCTTTGAGGGTATGAATTAGGTTTATAATACATGTTTCAGGTCATTGATATGCTGTCATTCTGCTTTACTGAGTATTGAGAAAATCAAATCTACATGAGTTCTTGTAAAAAATATAACCCACGAGAGGTTTAAATTAAAAATTGTTACATTAAGATGTAGTTCTGTTCAAACTTCAGCTTTATTGCTTTATATGAAATATAACCTAGCTTGAAATAGGTAGTTTTCTTATCTTACAAGTAATTTTCTATTGGATAAGAATGGATATCATGCATGATATTTACTATAAATGATTTTCAATGCTAACTATATTTTTAACATATCAATAGAAATACAAGAGAGTTGCAATGCTAATTGCTTTACTCTTTTAATACTCTTTTTGTGGTCTGCAAACACTTTTCAGTGCCCAAATAAATGTAAATATATACATACATACAGTGGTTGCATTACAACTAGTAGCAGAGTGCTTCTTTGATCAGAAATGTGCAGATCTGCTCTGTGTATTAAACAAAACAATCTTGAAAACTGAGCCAAGGACTCTTTGCTTTCATAAAAAATTATTATGTAATTTTTGAAAAGCTTGTCAGTATGAAGTAGCATTTATTTAGGTTTCATGCTTTTTTTTAACCATTCTTAGCTGCAAACTCATGCACATGCCTCAAAATGTGCTATATTTTTATGTTTATTGCCATATGTCATTGTGAGGTAAAAGTGCTTTGTCATAGCTTTAATTATTTTAACACCATGGGAGATTTAGTACACAGATTCTGAGTATGACAGTAATAACAGTGGGGAATCACAGTACTTTTAGAGTATTTCTTTTTATGAGTTTATCTGTTATGAACAAAAAATCTTGTGAAGTGACAATATTAATTCATTACTACCATTGTTTTCTTGCATTATTGGCAACATTAAAAAATGTAATAGTTCAGTTCATTATGGAATTAGGTAGACACTGTTACCAAATGTATGAAATATGCTTTCACATTCAGAAATGATTAACTAGTTGAATGTTTCATAATTCAGTGTCATCCTACACTATACTGAAATAAAGGAGTCCAGAGCAAGAAAAAGTGAGGGACAGAGAAAATATGCAAATGGTTTGGCCAGACTTTTGTTTATTTGGATGTCTTACTTTAAACTAGCTGTTTTTAAGATATCCATCCTATTCCCCCCTGTATTTGAAACCCAAAGGCAGTACTGTAGACTTGCACATACTGTATCCAAACTGTTTATTCCAAAGGAGGGGTCCAGGGTAATTTTTTGATTTAATGTGTACATTAACAAACATAGTTTTAATCAATGTTTATTTATTTTATGCTAGAAAATTACCCTCAATGCTAATATACAATCAGAACCTTATGTATATTCCAATGGACTATCCCACAATGCAAACTTCCCTTGCGTTAGTCAAAACAATTTGCATAATTCTTAATGAGGCCATAGGCCATGCATTAATTCAGTGTAATTTAAATTTCATACATTATCAAATTAAAAAAATATTTATACCTATTGTTTTCATTGTTTCATATTTTGCTCAAAATAGAAAATCTCCTCTCTATAGAGGTATATGAGCCAGGATATTCAATAAATATGACATTAACATACTCAGTTTGGGAATATCCAATGAAAGGTTATTACTGAAAAATGTTAACCATTTTTTCTTCTTCTTCCTGTGTGCTACAGTCCTTAAGGTTTGACCTTGGACTGAATCTCACCACTGTATGGTATCCTCCATACAGACCAGATTTAGCACCGTCTCACTTCCAACTGTTCTCGATAATAAAAGACGATCTGCAGGGACATCATTATGCTTCTGATGAAGACATTGAGAGAACTGTGAGACTGTGGTTGTGGAAACAGAGTGTCGACTTCTTCCATGATGCCTTTGGAAAACTTGTTCATTGTTGGCAGAAATGTATCCAATTGGCTGGTGATTATGTGGAAAAGTGAATATTGGTAATTAAAGATCACATTCTAAGGATTATTTCTGCGTTTGATTTATTAAAATATTCCGATCCAAACCCAATTAACGAAGGTGGAGGCATTACTTTTCGTTCAACCTGGAGTCTAAGTGTCTGAAGTATCTGCTATCTGCTTGAACCTAAACCATTGTACTACTGTACATCATAATCATATTTTATCATAGGTTCTAAATGAAATGTAAAATAATAACAATAAAACAATAATGATAATGCCTAATTGTTATTTAAGCCGGTACCTTTATTTTACTGTTAGATTTATATTGCAGCCATTCATTGAAGTAGTTTTTATAAGGTATTCATTATATATTAACTTATTCTTAATAAAGAAAATATAAAAAATGATTGTGCAGTAAAATGATATCAAAACTAAAGAAACAATAAAACAAAAAGCAAAAAGAAAAAAACACAACAAAAAACAAACAAACAAAAAACTCATGAAGGCAGTATTATCATCATTATTCTGACCAAGATCAAACCTGCTTACATTATACAGAAGCAATTTAAGAAGAAAATCTTATGAAGTTCAAATTATTTAAACATGAAATTATGTATGGCATCTGTATGTGTGACAGTAAGGGGTTCCATAACAATCAGGATTTTTATTTTTAAGTATTTCAGTTATTCCATACAAATTGACCATAATAGTTGGCCATACTTTGAATCCTGGGTCAAAAGTACTTACAGCATTGTAAGTCGCCATTGGGGTTGTCATCTCAAAATAATTTGAGATCACCTTGTGGTTTACCGGGAAACATGCAAGTCAGTTGAGAAATTCAATGCTATGCCGGCATGTTGCCATGGTAGCTCAGTGGCAAAGCAACCGGCTAGAGATCAGGAGATCCGTTGTTCAAACCCTGGCTATGGCATTGAATTTTTCAGTCTGACTCTACCTATCCAACTCCTGTCCTTCACACGGCCATGTGTAAAAAAAAAACAGTTATTCCGTATAAATTAGACATTGATTCTGTATGCTATTTTGGATTGTAATCAATGACCCCAAAAAACATGGATTGTTTTACTTTTCTTGTTTTTATATCTCTGGAAATTTATATCCTATATTTAAGTATGTTTTATTTATTGGTATTTTCACATTACAATGTCTTCTAAGTAACTGGATTATAAGTATAATTTCATACATTCATTTTCCTGAAGTGATTCAAAACTTCCATATGCCTACACGATGGGAATCAATCATCTTCTGAAAGCAAGAATGCCACTCCTCAATCACATTATTTGTTTTCTATCTGTTCTCTACTAGTCAATTAGAACATTGGTGCTGGCCAACAGTGACTACAGTAATGTTTGATTATTTACTAATTTCACAATCTGCTCATGTAGCATATCCATTACTGTGCTAAAAGCTTTCATTATAATTTTCTTTATAGTGAAGGGGCTTTATGTTTATCAATTTTAGCATCTATAATTTATAGTAAAAGGTGCTTCAATATATTCAAATAATTAATAGAAACATTGATAAAATCCCTTTTCATCCTTATTTCCTTCCTCTATATTTTCCAGTAATATAAATGGAAGGGTCTGTAGCATTCTATTTTTCAATGCCATTGTTGGTGTGATATAAGTAGCTTTTAGTTGACATTGACTCACTGAATGTTGCCAAACAATTGGAGTGAAATAAAAGAAGCAACTTGTATGTAGGTATGCCACAGGAAACATACCTCTAATAGATTTATTGAAATATTTCAAAATTATCAGAAAAGAATGGTGTTTTATATACATGCTATCTCTACAGTTGCATAACAATGTATGGAGTATGGTCTGCAAGTCTGTTCATATCTTCTGACTGTCAATGTTAATCATGGGAAAATCATAGTCATGAACCAAGCTGTGAGCAGTATGAAATAGACAAAAATGGCAAAAACATATTTTTAAATATGCTACTCACACTTTGTGACATGTCTTAAAGACTCATCCAGTTGCAGAAATCAGGTTGCAGTTACAAACATCTGATACCAGGTCATGCAAAAGAAATTTCTTTCCTCTAAGCATGACATCATATGGTACTCTATTCTGAAAACTTTTGTGACTAGCTGAGGTTCTGCAGGTCTGTTTTTATTTTGATGTCTGTTGATGTCCTTAAGTAAAACTTTTTTCCTGCTCAGCAACTGCATTATGACTCTTATCCATTCCAACCTCTTTACATCTCTAAGGAAATTGGAGAACTCCTTCAGATGAATATTTTGTTTTGTTTTATAGCTGACGAATATCTTGCAATCAAATGTCAGTTTCATCTCCCTTATGTTCATTTTTTTGAGGCAAGATGTTTATTCCATCATCAATATTGAAATTAGTGATATAAGTTCCTCTAAAGTTTCTCTTT
Organism: Hymenopus coronatus; assembly: GCA_030762935.1. Taxonomy (NCBI): domain Eukaryota; kingdom Metazoa; phylum Arthropoda; class Insecta; order Mantodea; family Hymenopodidae; genus Hymenopus; species Hymenopus coronatus. Next base: position 80,311,561 of record CM060898.1, on the reverse strand, counting down.
CTGCAATGTCAGTATTTCCATATTTGTTATTTATTGGCTCCACTGAAATGATATCAGTGATATTCCACCTTCAGAATTTATTTCTCATAGCTGGAACTTATGAGTCTATGCTTAAAATGTGCACACTTTAAAACTGTGAATTTGTTATTCTCAATTTGAGCACAGTAAATATGTACTCTGAAATTGTTTTCAATGTATACATTATCAAACAGTATCTGTATATCTATAGCAGTGTTTCCCAACCTTTTGAAGTTCACGGCACCCTTGGGAATAATATTAAACACTAGGGGCACCCTTCCTTGAATTAAAAGAAAATTAAGCTTAATATGTTAATTTATTCAAATATTATATAATAATAACGTACACCATAACATAATACAGTAAACTTTACTACAATCACTGAGTAAAAATACATCAATAAATTCTGTTCGATTAATGATTAATGTGAAACTTGTGATTGATGCTTAGAGCACAGATATGTGATGTCGGGTCTTACAGTTGACAGTGAAACACGCAAATCATCCTCAAGGTTATTCAGTCTATTTCTTGCTTAGCATTTTATTGTCACCATAGCAGAGAAGGCTTGCTCGCATAGATAGGATGTTGAAAAGGGCAGAAGTGCGTTAATTGCTTTCTTCATTAGGTTAGGGTACTCCTCTCTCCATTGAAGCCAAAAACTAGCTACCGACGCCTCACTCTTGGTGAACTTACTTTTGAGTATGGAATCAGCGCAAAGATCAATAAATTCATCTCGTTCGCAAGCAGTGAAATCTATTTCCTCTGCACTATCTATGAAATCAAATGGTCAGACAACCCAGTCGAGATTCGTAGTGGAAATAGTTGGAAAGTATGCATCTATTGCATCTTGCAATCTTGATAAGTGATCACAAATGCAGTCTTTCAGCTACCCAGATCTTTATCTCCTGCCACATTAAGAAGAGATGGAAAGTTTGACAAATCTCCTTTTTGAACTGCAGACTTCCAAGAACTAAGTTTTCTTTTAAAACCTTTCAATTTATTGGTTGAGGAGATTATTGTTTCATGTCGACCCTGCATCGAAACATTCAGTTCATTCAGCTTATGAAAAATATCTGCCAGATACGACAGTTCAAAACACCAAGAATCACTTAGTAAGAGCTCATGAAATGTGCCTTGATTTTCATCCTTAAAAATAGTTTTTAGCTGTTCTTTAAGTTCGAGAAACCGGTTCAATACACGACCCCGCGACAACCACCTTACTTCTGTGTGAAGTAACAAAGAGGTATGAGGTGCATCCGTTGCGCGACATAACTGTTCAAGAATTCTGCACTTTAAAGGTCGAGACTTCATATAGTTCACCATTTTCACAACTTGGTTAAACACTTCAGCAAAATCTTCATTACACACTTTCACGACTAATGCCTCTCTATGCAGAAAATAGTGAGTTATAATAATGGATGGATTTTCATTGAGAGCTCTGGCAGTAAAACCTTTAATTTTCCCAGACATAGATGGTGAACCATCTGTACATATACCACAACAGTCTTTCCATGAAAGATCATGGTCATTGAGATAGGAATTAATAGAAATGAAAATATCATGGCCTGTGGTTGTAGTCTCCAGCTGTCTACAGAACTATTCACTACTATCTTTTTCATCAATATATCTGATAAAACCAAGGAGTTGCGGTTTGTCACCAATATCGAGACTCTCATCAACTTGCAAAGCAAATGTTCTATAAGTTTTTATTTTCTCCGTGACTTGTTCGTGGATATTGCATGACATTTCTGATATCCTGCGGCTGATTGTGTTGTGGGACAGAGGAACTTTCGAGATTTGATTAGCTGCTCCTTCGCCAAGTATTGTTGAAACTATAACTTGACATGCAGGGCCAATGATTTCCTCTCCAAGAGTATGAGGTTTCTTTTTTTTTTAGCTATCAGTTCTGCTACTTTAAATGAGGCTTCAAAAGCAGTATCACCTATGGTCATTCTCTATACCATTCGCACAGCTGTTTTCTTCTCCCCTTCTAATATATGTGAAAAATACATTACACTTTTCTGTGACACACTAGGATGCTTTGTTGTAAGATGCCACTTCAGTTTGCTAGGTACCATGGCCTCGTTGCTAAGTGTTTTGCCACAAACTAAACACACAGGGATAGGGTTTTCCTCGTTGTTATTCCACTTAAATCCATACACTAAGTAACTGTCCTGGTATGTTCTTTTCTTTCGTTTGTCTTCTTTATGTGGTGAATTTGACGGTCCGGGAGAAACTAAGATTTGGCTTCTTAAAGCAAGCAGTAGGAGCCGACTGTTCACTTTCACTGTCCTGGCGTTTACGTTTAACAATGAACTTATCCATAGCTAAGCACTGTGAATCAACGCGAGGAAGACAACTGAAAGCGCCAAGTGGCGTACACTTTTATATATTCATCTGTCGAAGTCTCGTGAATGTTCGTGAGGAAGCGAGTAGTCTCAGGAATGTTCGGTAGGGTATAGCTGTAATGCCATCTGTGGGATACTAGTATAACTGAATTATTGAAATGAATCGACCACTTTCACCATCTGCCGTGCATGAGAGTAATTGATTTGACTTATTTTATATCAAGACCTTACAAGACTTAAGGCTTCAGTAGAAGGTATTTTTTTTTTTGTTTATCTCAATATCTCGCGGCACCCCTTAGCCAATCACAAGGCACCCTAGGGTGCCGGGGCACACCGGTTGGGAACCGTTAATCTATAGCATCACATATTCTATATATATTTATTGCTGCAACTTTTACTGTGCATGATAAATGTTAAAGAAAAAAGCTTTAACTAATTCAGCTCCATAAGACCATGCCAAAATATATATAAATTAATAAGTAAAAATATGTATAGTACAATTAAGATAAATGTATGCATCTCTTAGTTTGATATCAAAATATTATTTGTCATATAAACACAAATTTTGTGATAATTCTTTACCTCAACTCAAAATGTATTACAATTATTAAATTGTATGCAGTAAGGGAAGATATGCTGTTTCTTACCTAGTTCAACAAAACTATTCTTAGTTTTACTATTTTTATAGAAATTTAACCTCAAATTGTTTGCATTCTTGGCACTATGTGATTATACGGAGTTGTTTAATGGAGCATGACCTACTATTATTGTCTATATACAAAAGACTTTCCATTACTAATGTTTTAGGTTTTCAAACAATGCTTACAATGAATTGTAGGTTTCTTATTCATACATAAAACTGTCATAAACAGAGAATTACCAAAGTTGTGAAACATAGTAGATGAAATTTCAAAGGCAAGAAGGTAAATGTTAGCAGGGAAACTGTCATAGAAAATAGGTATTGGCATAAAATTCTTAGGGGAAATGTCTATAGATGAAAAGCTTTAGGCAAAGTGAGATGGAACCTAATTTAAATCTAGGTAAAAACAATTCATGGCAATAAACAAAGTCTTGGCCAGGTGCTGCTGATATGGTTGGGCTAATTAAAAATAAGCCAAGTTTATAAATAATGTTCCAATATAAACTATAGCTACATTTGTAACTCCACTGTTTACAAAATAATTCAAAATACTGAATAATGATAAATGCTCAGGGGTTAGAAACACCAAACACCTCTGAAATTAAATGTGTATATCTACTTCTCAGATATGGACTTGAAAAGTTTTAGGAATTAAAAAAATAATGTTATTAATTTTTTTGCTCAGTATGACACAAATAAAAGAAAGGGAGCATTGTTCAGACTGGGTATTTGTGCATATCCTGTGAAGATGTATCAGATCAGTAGGTACTAAATTGCTTCTATGATACAAGGCTGCAGAATAAACACAATTTTTCCATTTGTGCAATAATATACTGAAAAAAGAGGAATCTGAAATAAGTAACATTGTTGGAGCTTTTTTAAAATTAAAGCCAGCATTAACTAAAACTAGTTACTATTTTAAAATCAAGCTAGGCCAAGATCAAGAAGTGGGGTGAGTAAGAAAGAAGGCAGAATAGAAAAATATCCATAAATACTCCAACAAATGTCACTTGATTTCAGAGCAAACTTGCCTGACCTGATTTACCTTGTCCGTGTCCAACCCCTTGGTCATAGCCCATGTGGATACCACATAGTCCATCACACGTTCAGAAAGAGCTTTGGGCACTTCATGAAGTTTCATGAATTCCCTAACATTGTTGAGCATGTCATGGTACTTCGCTGTTGCTGAGGTCATCTGCTGAATGATAGTTGTCACGTGGCCAAAGATTGTGGCATAAAGCAGTGCTGTGACAAGGACAATTTTATTAAAGGTTGATGAAATATGAAATATTTTCTCACATTTAAAATCATCAGTTTTTATACAATAAATGGGCATTGCTGCTAAAGTCAGACTATTTAAAGGATAGTGATTGGAATGACAACATTATTGCAGATTACATAAACAAATTTATTTAAAAGTACCTAATAGAGAAAACTAGCAGTTCAGACTTGTTTACAAAAAATATACAATTTAATATGCCAAATAACTACTTTTAAGCTGTGTCTCATTTTTTTAGTATTAATATAATACCTATTAGCCAATCTATAGTATTTAGAAGTATGTTTTGTGAACTTTTTTTTAGATAAATACAACAATTATATGTTATGTTTTGTTCAATCAAAAATGAATCCAAAATTTGAAGAATGTGGTAGATCATACATTTTATAAATATCGCTTAAGGTTAGTATTAATACTCATCCAAAGCAACACAGCTAATGCTTCAAGAGACTCATTTCCTAATCATTTTAAGGTTCTGTTTGTCATTTCAAATAGAGATCATTTGAAGCGAATTATTAGTTCTCAAAAACTAACAACGAAGAAATTCTGATATACACAGCAACAGCTGACACTAAAGAAAGAAACAGAAAAACGGGTATTTAAGGACTATAATATAATTGAATATTCAGATGGGGTCAAATCAGTTTACCTTTATTTAATAGGCTAATTTTTCTGAAAAAAAGAAAAAAAAAAAGACTATAGTGCTAAGCCAATGTTTATGTGTTAAAACTATAAAACCATTCCAGTGTGAAAGTGTGAACTAAGTTACATAATAATTTCATAGTTGGGATAGGATCTGAACATTGACTATTACTGTTTAGAGTGCATTATTTACATTTTTGAAAAAAAAGTGCCAAGTTCAGTGCTTATTTCACCAGGGTTTTTATCAGATTGATATAAATAGTGACATTTTATCACAGTGTAAAGTACTGAAGAGTTGAATGAGTCTTGAACTCAGCGCTATAGTTAGAACTTTAATGATGGAACTTTGGCTCTCTGTGCCAATACTCCTTCACAGCAAATTTTCTGGTTGTGCTTTAAATTTGCTGATTCTTGCATCCTTCATGACAATCTCAAATGCTCCAAGATACCACACAAGTCATCTTGTAATAGCCATTATCACTATTTTAAAGTAATGTTTACTACAAAGGTTAATATAAAGATTGGGTGTATATTAACTCTGCAGAGGGCATTGGCACGAAAAAGCGAAGATCAGTATTCAAATACTAGCTGGTACAAATTTTTTATTTTTCAAATTTTAGCATAACATAGTCAGTGTGCTATGATGATTGTATTGTATAAGGTTGTTTATAAAATTGTTAAGTTTGTGATATTACTGTATTTCAAATAGTTGGTCTGGGTAACTCAGTGGTTATGTGCTGATTTTCTGAACTCAAGGTTGCAGGTTCAAACCCAGCCCAGACCAATGATTTTTAAATGTGTTTAAAAGTGGCAGCCCCATGTCAGTAGATTTACTGACATGTTGAATAACTCCTGTGGGACAAAATTCTGGCACACCAGCAGCGTTGATATGATCCTGACAATTGACAGCATGTTAACAAACAAAATAAATTTTAAAATGTATTTCAAATAGAATACCAGCTTTTCTTGGATATAATGGAATTGACTCTTTTCAAAAGGCTTGTTTTGGTATTTACATACTCAGTACTATAGGACTAATCTTGCTAAGAAAAGTACACTCCACACTGAAATAATATTGTATAAAAACTGCCTATAACTATTAAAAAAATGAAAGATCTTCAATTATTTAGAAAAAAATGCTTAAATCATTCTTATAAGTTCACTTGTTTTATTCAGTCATGAATTCTTAGAAATATAATTATGTATAGCAGCAGAGCCAGAAATATATTAAGAGGGGGGGGAGCTATGTATAAGGATCCATTTTAAAAGAGTTTGTATAAAATCAAATGAATAAATATGAATTAATCCTGAGTTAAAAAAAAAGAAAAGATTTTATATTCATAGATTCAGTGCAGCAATTGGAAATAAAATTATATTACATTCCAAATGTAACCCCCAAAACTCCCCCTCCCCCACCCTCCATGGCTATATCACTGACTATTACAGTATGTTTTTTAGTTGTTAGGGATCTTTAATTTTAATTACAAACTTTACAATACAGATGATTTTTTTTAAGACTTAAGTTATAATGAAACGTATAAAGATACAGTTTGTCAAGTCCTATATCATGTACGAGTATATGATCTATAGGACCAATAAATTATAATGATTGATATGGTTATGGGCACAAATTTTCAGATATAATTAAAGTGGGATCCATCTGTTATTCAATAAGAGTTCTGGAACTTTCTTTGTTGTGATAAACTTTGTTTGGATTTACAATAGCAGAAATATCATAAGCATAATCTGCAGGCAACATGTTCCCATTAAATCAGTAACCAGTTTGAAACAGATACAATTTGGCTTTTGTCTATTTGCTATTTTTGTGAGCTTAACATACTTTAAATGGAGAGGTCACACTGGAAAATGAATGATAACAGTAAATTGATGTTAAAATGGGTTCAGGACCTAGAGGCATAAATCTAACTTGCTATTCCTCCAAAGTAGAGAAAAAATTCAAAATACAAATGACTTTTGAAACTCAGGAAAATCTATGTTAAACATAAATGTGTCTTTCTGTTAAAGAAAAAGGCAATACAAATAGTTTCTGGTATTCATAGTGGCATTCATACAGAAATCTATTTAAGAATCTAAAAATATTTAGTCTTAAATGTGAATATGAGGGCTTTCAGAAATGATTTAGAATTCTTTATTTAAAAATACTGCTCCATCTATGAGCATGTCCTCCCATAGGATGATAACCTGATACTAGTGCACCAAGCAGATGCTAGGTGGCAGTTGCAAATACAGTGCATAGTGAAAGGATAGTGCTTGTTTGTTGTCAAGCAGAGAAAACTATGGACCAGATGAAAGGCAACTATCATGAAAGGTGGACTGCATGAATTTTGTGGAGGGAAGGAGTCAAAACAGCAGATATTCATAAATGTTTAACTGTGGTTTGTGGCCAAGAAGCTCCCACACAAAAGACCATTTACAACTGGATCACTGATTTCGCCAGTGGAAGGGAATCTGCAAGCAAGAGTTGAGTACTGGTCATCCATCAATCTCCCAATAACATAGAGGTTGTGTGGTTTGATTATAGCATATAACCTTTGATGAATTGGAATCACAGACAGGGCTCAACTGCACACCATTATCCAAGACGATTTGGATATGAAAAAGGTGTGTCACATTGGGTTCAGCGGAACTTGACACAAGCCCAGAAGGAGACCAGAGTTGAAGTCTGATGTTGACTATTGGAAATGAACAATGATGATCCAGATTTTTGGACTGGTGACAAATCATTGTGTCTATACCATATGCCTGAGAAAAAAAATTCAATCCATGCAATGGAAGCAACCTGGGAGTCCCTAGTCCAAGAAATTCCATGCTGCTCCATCTGCAGGTAAGCAGATGATCTCCATCATTTGAACACTCATGGCATTCAGCTAATGTACTGACTTCCTCAAGGAACAACTTTCAACAGCAGGGTGTACTGTGACACCCTTACATGGTTTTAGATGCAGTATTCAGCAATGGTGAAAGGGAAAGACGTTGAAAGGAGTGCTCCTCCAGTATGACAATGCATGGCTGCATACCAGCAATGCAACTACTGCAAAATTGACATCACTGGGGTACATTGTTGTACCACACAACCACCATATTCACCGGATCTTGCTCCATCTATTTATGCTCTATTCGACAGCATGAAGGATGTGCAGTCAGGGAAAATGTTTGGCAACAATGAGGAATTTCAGGCAGACATCCACAAGTGGGTGAGTATGGTTCTGAGCATGGTTCACAATGGTTCTGTGATGCAATAATGAAGTTGCCAGGAGGTGGCAGCGGTGTATTGATATTGGTGGAGTGTATATTGAGAGATCCCATACACAATGATTCATGTTCTTCAATAAATAAGATATAAAAGACTACTATAGTAAATCATTTCATATTTACTATGAATATTGAAATTCATTTTATAAAAAAAACATACTAGGCAAGAAGAAAGTCTACATACGTAGTTTCAGCACTATTGGATTAAAAAAAAACATTTATTATGAATGCTTTTTAATTCAGAATGCCCTTCCCCATTACCTAAGGCCTTAAATGCTAAATCATTTAAAACTACTGTTAAAATCACTTGTTATTCTGTAGATGAGTGTATGAATGATGACACACCCAAATTATGTATAGACTCTGTATGTAATCAAGTTTAATCAATGTAAACATGCATTTGGGGTTACACTGTTACAGGATATTTAAAAAATAGAAGGCATAATTTCAGGTATGCATTCCCCATATGTAGACAACAAAAGAAGTCCATTACAATATGTATGTGGAAATGTTTGATTTCCAATTCATATTCACTGTAATGTTTTTCTTCCCTCAGGAAGTTGCTGTGTCAGAAGATATTAACAGCACACTCTGACAGTTAATTCTGAGGCAAGGGTTATTGAGTTTTGTGTTTGGCATTTGACTGAATGAATTTTTCAAAATAAGGAGCTGGCAGAAATGTAGTTCATGTATGATATGGCAGATGGCAATGCTGTGCTGGCTTGTTTGTATCACAAGAGATACCCACAGTATAGATGTTCAAATTGGATGACATTTTAATGTCTTCATTGCAGTCTGTGCACTCATGGGAGGTTCACATCTCCTGGCCAAGATCTACAACTCCAGATGTAAAGGAGGAAATTCTGGATTCTGTGCATATGACTTTTATCAGTATATGAAGGTTAGCATTGGAAGTAAAGATTCCTCATATGCCTGTATGAAGACTTTGTAAAAGCAACAGGCAATTTGCTATGCTCAATTTCTGTTCATGCAGCGGTGTGCTACAAATCTGACTTTTCTTGCATTAGCATTCTTTATAGATGAAGCACAGTTTATACAAGATGGCATTACAAATTTCCACAATCAGCATGTATGGGCATATGAAGATCCACATGCAATTGTTCCATCTCATCACCAAGTTCATTGATGATCAGTTGGACCCTGTGTAAACAGACGTATGGGTCAAACAATACACAAACTTCCTGGAAAACTCCATACCTCATATGGATGAAAAGACTTCACTGAGCAGTTTGTGGAGGGTATGTTGGATCAGTCTGTGAAGGGTGTATGAGTAAAAAAAAGAAAGAAAGAAAGAAAAAAAAAAAGAAAAAAAAAAGAAAGAACCAAAGGCTTACCTACCAAAAAAAATCAAATTGTTCATCAACAAGGTTACTTCTTGCATGGTCTTCAGCTGTACACACACCAGCACTTGGATTGAAGGTTTCCTAATCAATGGATAGGCAGAGATGGCCCAATTACTTCATCACCATTCTCTCTGATTTGAATGCTATTGATTTCTACTTGTGTGGCCATTTAAAAGCATTGGTGTATTTGATTCTGGGGTCTGATGTGGAATCACTTCAGAATAAAATTGTGGCAGGTTGTAAGGAAATATGCAATCCTCCTAGAATTTAGGACCCTATTCTCACAGTCATGAGATGTCAATGTGAGGTCTGTGTTCAAGAGGAGATGGGCATTTTGCACATATTCTGTAAAGGACCTGCAGTCAGAATTTCTGGTGAGTATTACTGCTTTGAAGGCCATAACACAGGAACCAAGCATTTTGGGATGCACGTTGTGATGGACTTTTTTTATGGTCTACATATGGGGAATGCATACCTGAAATTGTACCTCTATTTTTGAAACAATCTGTATTTATAGAGTATAATTAGCCTCTGTATCTGACATTCTGCTTATGTAAATCCTTGATCTTTGAAAGTATCTGAAATTTATGTTCACAAGTCCTTATTTCACAGATGTAATATGAATGATGATAATGATGCATAACCTCTGTATGCAATTGATATATGTGTATACTTGTTTCTGACTAGCCATTGTATCTAGAAAAATCTATTATTGTATGAAATGTATCAAAGTATTATGTGGTGATTAAGGATAATAACTTTCATTCATTCATATTGATATTTAGGGGTGATGTCTTTTAACATTTTGAAATAAAGAATTTAGCATTTTAATTTGCACATGTAGTATTTTGTATTATTTATAAATTTACATTTTATAATGAAATACATAATTTGAGTTAATTCTAATAATCATTAAATGTCTTTCGCAGTAATGTAAATGTAAAGTTAGAATCTTTTTAAAGATTTCATAACGAGATAAAATCCACTAACCAGAAAAGTCCTTGTAACTTTTACACAAACTTAAAAAATGGTTGTTCAGTTAAATTGATCTCAGTAAGGAAAATTAACCCAAATGGGACCTAGATACAAACCCATAGAGAATTAAGAATCTGCCCCTACATCTTATAGTAGATAAATACAAATTGCAAACTCATAACATTAAGTTTAAACAATTACATGACCATTATGATAACTAAATGTCATTTTTTGGGAAAAAATGTTGCATTCACTGCTTGCATCTTATTCACGATGCCTTAGGGTCGAGATGGATTAAATTAAAATTTAATTATTGATGATTTTGAAAATAATTTTCTTGATGTTGTCCTTAGATGAATGTATTAAATATAGACAGGAAACATGAAACAGGGCCAACATTGGTTGCTAAGTTATTAAGGTTTGGACTCCTGAAAGGGTAGTCTGCAGTTCTAATTTTGTCAGGACTGTCCTCCCAAACTGAAGTTTTCCTCAGGTTTTAATCAGTCCTCATAACTGACAAATGAAGTAGATGCCCTAAAGTAAGGTCTGCTTCATGAATGGTCGGTTAACTATTATATTAAAAAAAACAAAAAAAAAACAATTACTATGTTAAATGTGCATAGCACATTAAATCAAACACCACAAACATACTTCCTTACAAATTTTATTGATCAATCAGTACACATTACCATTCCTAACAAAATAAAACAACTCTGTCTCTCTCTCTGTCACTGTTGAGCGGTTGTATTATTGCTGTTTTTTTCTGTGTTTGAGGGAAAGAGTGGTGGGAAAAGATTATCTGACAATGGAACTTAAAGAGAGCAGCAGCAACAATGAATGGAAGTACAAAATGAAATGTAAAGAATTGATTTAGAGTTGCATTCACCCATAGAAAAGAAAATTGTACTTGGAACATGTGTAAATCACAGAAAAATCTCTGAGCCTAATTCTCACCATTGAAAAATTAACTGGGAAACAGAGCTCAGATAACTAAGTTAGACTGTTCCAACTTGGCTCGTCTGAGTAAGAGTACATGCATACTCAACCACAGAACTTGGAGAATAGTTGAAGGGGAATAATGCTAGCTAATATGTCACTGGGAAAAGGTCATACCGCAACACTTGCATCCTGCCACTGCACTTCCAACACTTGATTCAGCTGTGACAATGGCTTGTCTTCAATGGTGCACTGTATTTCATGTTGAAGGTAGACCTCCTGTGAGTTGTAAGTTAATCACTGCTATTTTGGTATGCATCCAAGCTGGAACAGCCTAAACTAAATGTTTTTGATAAATCAGGCTAGACGTAGAAGCTTATTTTGGAAAGAATGATTTTTTTAATTTTGTTGAGGCTGCAACATCTCACACTGGGCAAATGTAACCTAGAAAAGGTTCTTATATGGATGTGTAAATAAAGATATACTGTGGTACTGTAAAGAGATGTGATTCATTAAAACAATAAAATTGCAGAAGATGAGAATAGACTAAATGAATTTGTGTTATATGCGCTTTCTGGCTGAGATGACAGTTAAAAATACTCCCAGACATTTCACCATTTTTTCACTGTGCTTCTATGCATTTATTTTAAGAGGGGAGGTGAGGCAATGTTATTGGACATGTTGTCACCATAAATATTGATAGATAGAAGGTGAGGAATATCTGAAATAGAATTTTTGAACAGTGTAGGCCACAGTATAACACCAGCAGAAATTTTCCAAGTGGACACTAAGAGAGTCCATGTTGGAAATGTAACAGTCAGATAGCAATCTGTGAACTATCTGTACAGATAATCAGGAAGTTGTTTTGCAGTTTTTACAGAATTCCAGGATACCACATCTTGTCAAATGCTTGTGTAAAGCTCAAAAATGCCACCAAAGAGTGAATTTTTACCACCAAAGATTGTGCTGCTATATTTTTTGTTACTGTTAGAAATTGATGCCAAAGTTTTAGAAGATGGTGTCAAAAACCAAAATGCAAAAGCAGTAGTACAAAAGTTGTATATATATTTGCAAATGCTCTTGTTTATTACTTTCTTGAAGATTTTAGGCAAGGTAGAAAGAAGATTATTTTCAGTTGAGAGGTAAGTAGGTTTTCCAGGGTTGTGTAAAATTATGAGAATTGAATGTTTCCACAAGGAAGTTGACATAGGCAGAAAAATGCATCAAAACAGAAAGAAAAATGGAACAAAATTTTCAGGGCTATAATGTAAACTGTTATTACCAGGAGTATTCTTAGACACTAAACCTGTTGTGAATGACTTATAAATTGTAATAATCTATTTTTATTACAACATTACTAAAAAAGAATTACAAATTATTGTGAAAAAGCCTAACCTACTCTCTAGCAAGTTCTGTGCTTATGGAAACATTTTTGGAAATGCAGCAACATCTGTTTAGAATCCCACCTGTCTGGCTGAGATATTTTATTTGAGGTGTTCTTTAAAATCATAGAGTGCTTATGGCATTGGCTTAGCACTGCAAGTCCTTGAGCTCATTTTCATATTCATTTGCTCTCTTGTCTAATTTCTAAAAGTATGAATTACTAATGCATGTATATCTTTGGTGGCTTCTCAATGTAGAGCTCCTCTTCAGCAGTTTTTATTAGTGTGAAAATTTTGATGTACATAGTCCCTTTTTATTTTGGTTTAATTAAATTATTCTTTCTATATTTAATGCAATTGTTCTCCTCATTATCACCATCATCAACTTTATTATTTACTCTGCTCATTCTTTGTATATACGAATATATGAAAACATTTGTATATTTTTACAGTTGAAGTTTTAAATTTTATTATACTAATTATATTTTTCTTCACTATAAAATTCTAATAGTTATTTTTAAGCATTTCATAATACCTGTTTTGTAATTTACATAGTTTATTTTATATGATAATTTATTACACAGTTTAAGAGCTATATTGAATTGGAATAGAAACACATATTTGTGTGCTGGACCTGTTCCAAGAACTATTTGCTATCATACTTGGAAGAATCAGTCTCTTCAAAGGATGAGAGCAAATAGCTCTCGAAACTAATCTGACACAAAAAATTTAAATGATGTGTGTGTTTTTATTTTGACTCAAACTTTCTCTTAAATTTAAATTTCACATCACTGTTACTCTATACAAATATTATACAAATTATATAGTGTGCATTTTTTTAATTTTTATTGTACAACTATATATTTAATGTTTCTCTAAATGTCTGTGTAAAATATCTACTGTAAGCTATATGCCTGTACATTAGAGCATTTTATTCTTTTGTATGTACAATAGTTTTGTGCTTATTACATATACCTGTCATTTTGATTTTCATTTTATAGGTAGAAGTTAAGGGTAGAAATGAAATCTGAAAAGCACATAAAATTAGTTAAAACATTAACCTCATAAACTCTTATTTATTTATTTATTTATTTATTTTTTTATGTGGCACTTAATACAGCTACTTTTTTTTTCCTTGATGAAGAGGTTAGGGAGATTTGAACTCCCCCCACCCCGTAAATCTTAGCTCAAAGATTTTGCGTTTTACAGTTTTAAATAATTATTTTGGATTCATATTTTAATTCTGCACCTCTATCAGAAAGGGACCCTTTATAGCAAAATTGTTGGCTGCACTGACAAGGGTCAATTGTCACATTGATGTTGCTGACTGAGCTGCGAGTTTTTATAGTTAAAATATATAAAAAACAAACACACCCGTGTTTTGGCTTTCTATCACAAGAGTCCTTAACTGATGGAAAAAATAATAATGTTTTAAGTTGTAATGGCTGACTTAAGGTCTGTCTTCTGCCCATCATTTAGCTGACTCGTAGTATGATAATGAACTTTTCCCACAGCTAGACTACATATGACTGTGTGCAAAACCCACACTGAAGATAACATAAATCAAGATTTTATATTATGAAGACAAAATTAGCCACAATTACATTTTATTTTTACTTTCTTGACACATACATAGTGTAAAGAGGAAGTATTATATTTGATACCAAGATTTCACCAGAAGTATATGTTTTAGGAACCTCTGAATCCACAAAAAGCTTGTGTGTTTACATGGAAAATTTTTCGAAAATTTTGTTTTTCTTAAAAATGGCTCTAATGATTTTGATTAAAATACTACATATTAAAGCCATTTCCATCACAAATAAAATGTATATCTTCAATTTTCTGGGAATAGCTTCTGTAGACCTGTTTACTCTGGATGAATTTTGCTGAATTTTGCATAACTAGTTAACCATAAGCGGTCGTCTCCTAAGCGTTGCAACTTGCCACATGGAAGACCTGGGTTTGATTCCCATTACTGGTGTGGGGATTTTTCCCCCATTGGGAGACCTGAATCAGGGTGCACTCAGACTCATGAGGTCCCTGCAGGGCCAATTAAGGAGCTACTTAGTGGAGAAGCAGTGGCTCCAGGTCATGAGGACTACATTAATAGGCCGGGGGGGTCTCAAGGTGCTGACCACGTCTCCCCCTCCAATACTGCACCCCATCCATGACATGTATCATGGACTGAGATGGGGGATGCAGTGGCCAGGCGGTAGGCTAAGGTTCCTTGTGAGCTGTTGTGCCATGGAGTTATAGTAAACCATAAGAGATAGACAAAAACTTACTACACAAAAACTGTAGATCTCGTTAAAACACCAATTTATGTCATACCATTTATGGAATTGACTGTTTTCAAGATACTCCTTGTTATTAGTTTCAGTTTTAAGATACTTATATATTTCTCATGCGGGAGCTTGTCAACTTTGGCCACGCAAAGAAGCAAATTTTAATCCCATAGCAATCATATTTTAAAACATTTGACTATCACTTTAGCGTAGTGCATTCCCTTATTTCTCTTCTGCTTACAAGGAACTAAGCAATGCAGCCACTTTTGCTAATGTTTAACTTGATTAGCATGCAGAGATAGAAAAATAAGCTTATTAACAATAATTTGTTACAAAGATGTAGAGAAAGTCATGTGAATGGAATGCAGCAGATTTTTTCCCAGTAATGAATGCTCCCAAGAAAAACACTGAAGAGATATAAATTGCATGTTTACGTAAGTTTATTATGTTTAATAATCATTAATCTCCAAATATGCAAGGGATTAGTTATTGGATCATTCTAATTTTTAGATCATGTTTTCCTTGGCCTGTGGTAGAGAAATTCAAACATGGGTACTTTTATTTTTGATGTAATTTCACTAAGAAAGAAAATCCCAGCTTGATCTACAACATTATCATGGCAATAGCTTGTTATGAGTCATGGCCTTTTTTTTGTAATTTATTTTCTCCCCTATTTAAGTAAAGTATAAAATTATAAATTTATTAACAGTAAAAATTAAATGTAAAGTAAGAGTATTAATTTTCCCCCATGAGTACTTGTTTTTAAAACTCACAGGATGCTTTCAATACTTTTTAGCAGTCATGCCCATGGAGATAAGCAATGGATTAGAGGAGTTGTAGTGCAAGTCAGGTCTCAAAGTCCTGTGCCAAAGATTACCATTGCACAATTTGCATGTAAACCAGAGGGTTGCTTAGTTGTGAAAATTAATTTGAATTTTAAAATTTTAATCTGTGCTAACCAAATGGAATGCTGCAGCTAAAATAATGGCTGATTGATGTTTGGATGAATTTAGTAACAGTGACAATCAAATTATATGTGATATTAATTTATTGAGTCAGTATTTTTAACATTAGGTTACTTACATTTTCATTATGAGGGACTAGTTTTGGAAGCCTGTGCTACCATTTTCAACCTCATCCCATAGTTTTGGAAGCTTATAGGATGAGGTTGAAAATGGTAGCATAGGCTTCCAAAACTAGTCCCTCGTAATGAAAATGTAAGTGATGTAGTGTTAAAAATAGTGACTCAACAAATTAATACCACATATAAAATAATAGTGTCTAATTTTACTCAGAGAGTATTTTATTTGAATGCTCTGTTATTCCTAATGAACACAAATGGTATTTATTGCTGCCTTGTTGTGTAGTATACAAAATATAAATGAAGAGAGCTGGTTTATAAGCAAATTTTGTGCTGACATGTGTAGGATTTAGAAGTTTATAGAAAGAAGTAATGGTTGACCAATGTACTTCAGAAACATTTTGTTTTATCATGTAAAATCTCTAATGTTTAAAGCATAAAGCAGCGATTATCAAAGCAAGGCACTGGTCAAAATAATAGCCGATGCTATTTGATAACTGAGTATGCAAGAAAGAATATACATATACTTTAGAAATTGAAAAATCTTTTCCATGGCTGATGCTTTCCTGAATATTTCACTTGAAAACTTCAGCTGCACACAGGGTTTGAATTAACGGGGGGAATGAGGG
This sequence comes from Hymenopus coronatus, assembly GCA_030762935.1. Taxonomy (NCBI): domain Eukaryota; kingdom Metazoa; phylum Arthropoda; class Insecta; order Mantodea; family Hymenopodidae; genus Hymenopus; species Hymenopus coronatus. The sequence goes on along the minus strand of CM060898.1, from coordinate 80,294,709 downwards.
ATTTCTCCCTCTCATTAAAAATTTCCCTGGCTCATTAAAGAAGATCTCCTTCGCTGCCAGGGAAAGTATTTCTTTTCTTTTTATTATATTCACTATTACTGCTTTCTTTGATGCAGACTGTACATGGTATGAGTGCGAACTGGAGTCAGAAAAGCTAATGTGATGCTAATACCAAGAAAGCTAAACAATAAACAATGATCAGTTTGATTAGCTGCTTGGCATTCAGAGATTGTGGCTGGATGATTGGAGCTTGTGGTTTTCAATAATTTTTTTGCAACACTGGGTGTTCTATTGTTGGTCAGCATGGATAGCAAGAAAGCTTAAAGTTACAGAAAGTAGTGGCAGTGAATCTCAGGCTTAAACTTCAAGTAATATTATTATTAATATTCAGTTAAAAACTGCAGCATTGCAAGTGACATGTGTTAGTAAAAATAGTGAGAGTAAGTATATTACACTAATAAGGGGATATACAGGGTTACTACAAAAGAAATAGACAACTTCAACTGCCTGTAAAACAAAAACTATTAGAGATAGCAACCTAATTATTTTGGAGATATGTTGAGAAACTCAAAGTTTCGTTTGTTACTATTGGTAACGCTGTAGTGTTTTGTTTGTTGTTGCAGAAGCTGAAATGGCGGAAAATCCCGTGGAAAAGGCATATTGTGTGTTGGAATTTGCTAGAACGCAATCAGCAACTGTTATCCAACGACATTTTAGAACACGTTACCACAAAAATGAAATGATGCGCTCACAAAAACCAGCATCGTCTTCATCATGTCACAACATGTCGATGCAAAAGTCACGCAGCCGTATGACCTTATCTTCTTCACTCAGAAACTGCAACATCTGTAATCTGTAAGGCATCATGTACAGTCGCTTCCGCAAGATTTTCCATACAGTTTGCTGGGGAATTTGTAATTGCATGCTTGCCCTAGATGTCGATTTCTGTGGGCTTCTTATGTAGGCAGAACGAACACATTCAACGTTTTCTTCCGAAACCCTTGGTCTTCCTGAGCTCTTCCCTTTGCACAAACATCCCGTTGTCTCGAATTTTCTATACCAGTCGTAGATTGACTGTCTAGTCGGTGGCGTTTTGTGGTAACGTTTTCTAAAATGTCATTGGACAACAGTTGCTGATTGCGTTCTAGCAAATTCCAACACGCAATATGCCTTTTCCACAGGATTTTCCGCCATTTCAGCTTCTGCAACAACAAACAAAACACTACAGTGTTACCAATAGTAACAAACGAAACTTTGAGAGTTTCTCAACATACCTCCAAAATAATTAGGTTGCTACTCTAATAGTTTTTGTTTTACAGGCAGTTGAAGTTGTCTATTTCTTTTGTAGTAACCCTGTATAAACAATGCCAGGTTTGAAAAACTGAAAACAAATCAATCCTGGTTTCTCATCAAACACTTCCAGGAGAGTGATATACCTGTCCTGCTCAGAAATAAAAAAAATCATGGCACTCTTAAAGACTGTAAAATGCATATTGAGCTAATTTTTACTCAAGGGTTGAATGCAAATAATAGCAAAAAATTAAATGTTATATTATCAGTATAAGTATAACAAAATACTGATTCTTAAGTTGCCCCCCTCCACATCAGAAAGTCTGATTCCAACATTGACTACATAAATTATCTAAACATAAGCTATAGCAGCAGCAATAGCAAAAACAAAGTGCAAAAAATGGTTTAGGATGGTATTGGCTTACCTGCAATAATCATCATACATATGGTGAAAATCTTCTCGTTGTCCGTCTCAGCAGCCACGTTGCCAAAGCCCACGCTGGTCATGCAGGTCATGGTGAAGTAGAGCGCTGTCACGTACATCGTCTTCCTGGTAGGACCGTGAACGAGCTCTGGAGAGTTGGAGTCATTGGACCATATGTAAGAGTATGGGGTCTGCGTCACATTGGCCAGCTTCCAGAGCCAAGAGTACTGCACCCCATTATCAGCATCAGAGCGCCCTATTGAGTACCAGATGCACGCGAGCCAGTGCGCGACAAGCATATAGAAGCACAGTAGCAATATCAACATGGCGGCACCGTATTCCAGATAGCGGTCCAGCTTCCTTACCACGCGGCCCAGGCGCAGTAGCCGGACCACTTTCAGTGCACTGAATAGGCTTCCGATCCCCTGCAACAGCCGAGGATGCTAATCCAACATCTCTCCTCTTCTCTGGCCTCTATCGGATAGTGCAACTGAGCCGTTTAACATCTCCAAAGCAATTTGGGCTACTTAGACTACATATCAAATATTCAATGTTCTGGGTTCGATCCCAGAAAATCAAGTTGTCTGGGTGAGATTCTTTTAAGTTTTCTCCTGTCTAGAAAGGCCAGTCTGAGATGTCTTTTAATGTCTAGTAGTATATGTTACATTTTTTTACTTATATTCCTTATTAATGTTACTGTCAGAAAGAGCTGTTGTAATTATAATAATTTTAATACAGGAAAATGTGTCCAAAAAAGAACATTAATATTTGAAATGAAATATACATAATGACTTACTAGTAAGATAGTACAAAATTATATTTTAATAACGTGTGTTTTATTTTATTATAAAAAATAGCAATGTTGTCCAAAAGAACAAATGTTCTGAAAACACCACTACAAATTATGTTAGTTTTGTCTTATGCACTCCTGAAATCCAGCTTAGCATACCATGTTTCATGATAGAACTTTTGATTTTTGAGTTTGTTCAGGTGATTAATTGTGCTGAGCTTGTCAAGATACTGGGATGTCTGTGTGTGTGGGCACTCTCATGATTACCTACATATGGAGTCAGCACAGGAAGAACTTTGGAATGTGTAACAACAAAGGAAATGCTGCGCGATGGCAACCAGAAACTTCATAATGTGACATGTGTGGTACACTTTAATTCTTCCTTCAGTTTCCTCAAGTTTCCAGAAAGTTCTGTGACATCAGTTTCTAACTATAAAAAAAGGAAGAATTGCAAGCCAAGAGGGTATGTTGTGAATTCTACCAAGTTGTCTGTAACTGGAGTATTAGCATGTATGTGGCCTTCAGCTGTCTATGTGTTGAAACATCAAGTGAATTCAAAACTTTATTTGTAATCAATCTTTAAATCAATATGGACATTTTTTGTAATACACTTTAATTTTAAGTTAGCTCTGAAGAAAGTTGCACTAAAATTAGATGAATTAGCAGATTAAATATGTTCCCATATTAGGAGATGACATCTTGTCAACTGCATCTAGCATCAACAGCTACATTCCTCCCTCTTATCCTTCTACTGTTGCATGATTGTTTTAATATTACACTCAACTTATAAAACAAGGCCTCTGCAAACCAAGATGTAGAGGTGATGTGCACAACTCATTGGTCTGACTTGGCTCCTCTCAGCCATTCACAATGAGGAAGAAACACAGGATAGATTAGGAAGGGGTAGAAGCAAAAGAGGTTGCCTTTTGCACCTCGTGCTATGCAGTGTACCAGTGCATACACCCTGAGAGGCTCTTTTATAAACATTAGCTCATTTCACTGGACCCTGATTATGAAGGGTTTAATCAATTATTATTATTATTATTATTATTATTATTATTATTATTAGTATTATTAGTATTATTATTATTATTGTTGTTGTTATTGTTGTTGTTGTAGTTGTTGTTAGAGGATTATTATAAAGCCATTAAAACAATTCAAATTTATATTTGTATACTGATTGTAGAATTTAATACAATCAGATTAAGTGGTACAGCAGCAGATTGTTACGTTTCAGAAATACATTTATACAATTTTCAAATAAGAGATTAGTTAATTTCATACTATAAGATATGTTTATATGAGTGCATTAATGTACTACAATTCTGAGAATGATGCCCTAAAATTTTATCTGTTAGTAAAAGCAGCAGCTATAATAAAATAATTAAGGATATTGTCAGTCTTTAAAATAAGTGTACGGGTAAGTATTTTAGAGGTTTTTGGCAATACTCTGTTTCAGACATTGTTTCCTGTATTAAAATTCTGGTAATGTACTGACCACAAATGCTGGTCTTAGAAGTGTAAATATAGTATTCAAGTATTCCGCGTATTTTGTTTTATATATTCCATTATAGAATTTGAAACCAATTTTGAGATTCAAAAATATTATGTGATAATTATGCTTTCTTATATGAATTATGAAGACAATACAGAAGGAAGGAACCTTAGGCAACTATAAAAAATACCTAAATTGGGAGATTGTTAGCAAGTACTACATTTTGAGATTAATGAAATGATAACAGGGTATAAAGCCTGGGGAAACATGGTATACGGGTGATGAGAATAAACTTTACAATTTAACTATAATGAAAGAAAACACTTATCTTCTTCATATTATAATGAGAAATGAAGCTTAGTTTTACTCTTAACTGCATAACTAATTTTCTTTATTACTCAAAAGTAGCTACTAATAGGAATATAAAAAAATAAAAGTCTGTCTGTCTTACATAACTGTCTTTTAAATAGCCATTAAATAGTAATTTCTTTATTTTGTTAGCACATTATGAGCTATGGTTCCATTTTTAAATATATAATCCCTCAAAACTACATAATATCCTAGATTGATTAAATGGTCTTTCTGGATTGTACAACATAAGATCATAGCTCATTATTTATTACTTTCTCTACATGTACTATGTACATAGTGTATAGAGAAGGTATTGCATTCCACCAAAAAATTTGATATCGAGATTTCACCGGAAATGCACGTTTTAGGGTTCCCTGTATCCAAATAAAGCATTTTTAGAAAAAGGTGTGTGTGTGTGTGTGTCCATGTGTCTGTGAAAATGATAACTCAAAACTAAAAATTGATAAAATACCAAACTTGGTATTTAACTTTAGTATCTTCCAAGGATACAACATAAAGATTTTGAGAAAAATCCTCTTCCCAAACTACCCTTTACATGGAAAAAATTTTGAAAATTTTAATTTTCTCAAAGTGGCTCTAGCAGTTTTGATTAAAATACCATATATTAAAGATATTTACTTGGAAAATAAAATGTATGTCTTTAATTTTCTGGGAATAGCCTCTGAAGACCTCTTTATTCTGAATGAATTTTGCTGGATTTTGCATAACTGGTAAACCATAAGAGATAGATAAAAACTAACCACGCATAAAATGCAGATCTTGTTAAAACACACAGTTTATGTCGGTATGCATTTTTTTTTTTTTTTGTGGACAATATCTGAGATATTCCTTGTTATTTGTTTCAGGTTAAAAAAAGTTAATACTTTTGTCACATGGAAATTTGTAAACTCCTGGCCATGCATAGAAACAGCTTTCAACCATATGGCAACCAGCTTTTAAAAGATTTGACTATCATTTTAGCTACTGTATTCTCTTATTTACCTTTTACTTACAAGAATTCAAGTATTAAGACAATTTCTGCTAATGTAAATCTCGATTAGCATGAAGTAGATAGAAGAATAAGGCTATTAACAATAATTTGTTACAGAAGTGTAGAGAAAGTCATGCAAATGGAACATATCAGATTTATTTTTACTTGGATCTATATTGTATTGCAGATGAATATATGCAAAGGAAAGTGACTCAACTTTGAGCAAGATTTGAGACTCAACTTTCAGGTATTGCTTTCAACTCTTCAGCTGATACTTAGATTTTGGGCTCTCCATACCATTGCAATGGGCCATACTCCCTAGTTTTCAAAACAAATTTTGCAACCAATTTTGATGACTTATTCAATTTCAGAGTGAATCAACTGGAAAGCATCTTGCAGTAAAAGAAGAAAATCGATGAAATTAAAGAACATAATCTACTGATAGAATCATTTGAAGGTACCATCATAAGTATTTTTGTATTATAATAAGTTATAAATGTTCACAGTTTAAGTGTGGGTATTAAAAACAGTCTTTTGACTTATAAATTAATACCTCTTAAAAGTCCTTCATTATGGATATTTGTGAGCTTGCAATTAGATTAAATTTCAGTGTCACCATAATGATACATTTTAATACTGATATTTTGTGAACTATTTATATGAGTCATGCATAGTATGATTGCAGCTTCTATATGAGTAGTAATTTATGAGCTGAAATTACAATCTGTTTTATAGCTCATGCCTGTCAGAAAGAGCAGAACTTTTCAGTAATGAAATAATTTCAGGAGCAGTACACACACACACACACACACACTCTCTCTCTCTCTCTCTCTCTCTCTCTCTCTCTCTCTCCTGTGAGAGCCTTATCACTCTTTCTCCATCTAGTAAAAATGGAACAGCAATGAAGAATAATGGACATGTCTTTAATATTCCCAGTGATGCATGGGAGGCTGCATCCTTATATCAAGAAGCATATTCTGGTCTCATATTTACAATAGTCCATCAGTGCCATAGAGAAAATGGAAGCTTTGGGCATGATAGGGGACTGTAGATTGCATACTTATACCTGAGGTTGAAAATATGGATTTTGGAAGCAGTAAAAGTCTCTCCAGGAACTTCAACAAGGAAAATTGTCACACAAATATTTGAACTTATGAGGGTGGTCTGATAAATCTGGTAAATTTCCATAAAATAATGGAATATTTTGTTACAGCTTCATGCTGTCAAGCTTAATTATTATAAGGATTGTATAACAAATTTAAACAAAGTACAGCATACAGTCATTGTCGATGGCCATCTGAATTGGTCAGTCTGTTGACTGTGATTGAAAATGTAGAAGTTATTTTCATTTCAAGGGTTGGACTGCCACACAAATCAAAACAGAATTGGATGGAGTTTGCGCGGACTCTGCCTCATCATTGGAAGACCATTTAATTTGGATTAATGAATTTAAATATGGTCAGACAAGCACCGAAAATGAATGCATTCTGGCCATCCAATTAAGGAAACCACACAGGAAACCATTGACAAAATCCATGATATGGTAATGTAAGACCCCAAATAAACTTTGTGAAATTGTTGAGACTGTAGGTATCTCACTGAGTAAGTGTGCTTGGAGAATTGGCTATGAAGAAGCTGTGTGCGAGGTGCATGCTGCAATTACTCACAGTCGACCTGGAGCACATTTGGAACACAATGTCTATGACTTCTTATTTTAATGTCTATGACGTTTAATCACAATCTGCAAGAGTTATGCCTGTGACTGTTGATAAAATCTGGATCCATCAATTATCACCAGAGCCAAAACAACAGTTGAAACAATGAACAAAGATTGGTAAAAGTGCCCCAAAATAGACAAAGACCATTTTTTCAGCTGATAAGGTGCTGGACATTGCTTTTTTTTTTATTTTTTTGTGCATTCCCAAGAAATAATCCTTAGATTACTTGGAAAAGACAGAATAATAACTGGACCCCATTATGCTTCATTGTTGGGTAATTTGAAACTGGTATTGGCTGAAAAAAGACCAAGGTTGGCACACAAAAAGTGCTCTTTCATCAGGATAATGCACTGTCCTATTCATACGTGATAACAATAGCAAAAGTGTACGGATTGGTTCCTCAACCATCTAATTCACTAGATTTAGCCCTAAGTGACTTCTTCCTGTTTGCTAACATGAAACTTTGGCTTGATGTGAAGAAATTTTCATAAAAAGAGGAAATGATAATCTTAGTCAATGAGCATTTTGCAGAGATTGACGGAACCTATTTTTCTGATGGGAAGCTGGAGGATTGCTGGATCAAGTAAATGCATGTCCTTCACAGGAGACTATGCTGAGAGTTGTTTACAAAACGAACATTTTTCTTGTTTTGTTACCAGACTTATCAAACTACCCCAATAATCACGGTAGAGTAAACAGAATTTTAAATTCACAATTCACCATCACCTTACCACCTCCAGTGGATTAAATATTTCAGTGCTCAGACTTTGGTCCTAGAGTGACCTTTGGTCAGTGTATCCAACAACAGACTGCATTCAATTTTCATTTTGGAACATTTTACTTAAAAATGAAGCAGGGTTCACATGTGATAATAGTTTTAATTACCATAATTCACATTTTTGGTATGAGATAAACCCAAATGCTGTGCATGAGACTGCATCAGCAATGTTTTCCATTGAATATGTGGTTAAGGATACTAAATGATTATCTTATTGTACTACATTTGGTTCCAAAAACCCTAAATGGGACAGAAACATTTTCAGTTTCTATAGAAGCATCTCTCGGGAATGTCAGTCTGGATACTCAGTTGGTTAGACGCCACCCTTCTGAACTCAAGGTTGAGGGTTCAAACCCGACTTAAACCAATGGTTTTTAATTGTGCTTAAAAGCGACAGCCGCAAGTTAGTAGATTTACTAGCATGTTAAAGAACTCCTGCAGGCTGAAACATCGGCAGTCCTGATATTATCCTGACAATTGACATCATTAACAAACAAAATAATTTAATTTAATCCCAGGAACGCTTGAGGATGTTCCCCTTGGAGGCAACACTGTCATCCTCCATGGTATAGGGGTAACATGGTAGCCTTTGGTCCTCAAGGTCATGGGTACAAAACTAATGGAGGTAGTGGACTTTTTCGGGTATAAAAATCCTTAGCATGGCTTCTTTTGGAAGGGAAGTAAAGCTGTAGTTCCATGTTGAAAAAGATTTATGGTATGTAAAAGAATCTCAAACCTAATAAAGAAGTCTCTGAACAAAATTAAGAGGTCTTTCATGTCCAATATAGAATGGAATACCAAGAGCACAGCAATTAAAGAGTATCCATATATAAAACTCAGTTTAATTTGAGCAATGCCAGAGTATGTGGTAGGTGCATGGTGGAACACCATTATCTTTTGCTGTTGCTCTGATATATCTACCTTACAGATGTTGTACAAGATGGATAGGTTGAAGCCTTGACTTGCAAGATCGTCTGTTCTAAATCATTTAAACTTTTGTGACTGAGATCTCTCAAAAGTATATTGCACCTCATCCCCATTAATGTGGTTAAAGAACTAGAACAGACAACTGTGCATAGTTCTGAAATGTTCTGGAAGGTGCTTGAAATAATTTGAAACTCGCCTAGAAATGAGTACAATCTTGCTTGCATATGCAAGAATAACACTTTGAATACCTCCTTTAATGGGTAAAAGCATACAAAAATTATAAAGCAGTAATATAAAGCAAGCCATGAATGCAATTTGGCCCAAATTAAATTGAAAATTAGATAGAGTATCTATCCACATTTAAAATTAATTTTGTAAACAGATATTTCCTGCACTGTGGCACTGTAGGCTAAAGTATGGAGTTTGGTTCCCAGCTAATGAGTGTACTTAGGTTTGATCCCACCCATGTGAGTATGGGTGTTAAGTTCTGAATGAGTGTCCATCAACATTGTGAGAAAAGTTAAGGAGCTGTAATAGATAGCAGTCCTGACACATGAATCAACCTTCTGGCTATGGGGATGCAGTTGTTGCTCACATTTCCTCCCAGCATCAGTGGGATGAATCATCCACCTTTACTATGCATATGTGGGTGTGAGACTGGTATTTGGGTTGGCAGGCTCAGTACCCTTGTGGGCTGTAGTCCACAGGAAGAAAGAGGGAAGATGTTATAAATATCCAGTGGAGATTTGTGCAATGCCAATTATCTTGCAAACAGTTCACTTATACCATGTCACTGACATAAACAAAGTTTTAGGCTCTTCTGGCCAATATGGGTGGGCTGCTGCTATTTACAAATAAATTGTTCATTTAGTATTTCATAATGAAATGCTATAATTTATACTTTTAGCCTGTTTAGTTTTAGCGAATCACTAGATAAGTATTGAGACAGTAAATAATGAATGTTTATAGAAACATTTTTTCATCTCAGTTTCTTTAAATATTCTCTCTGGCTTTGTATGCATCCATGTCTCTTGCTTTCCAGCACGACAGATAACTCCTCTTTATATGCTGCACCAACTTCTGTAGGGTTTGAAAATCGATGACCTTAAAGCTAGTTCTTCCTATAGGGAACAAGAACAAATCACATGCTGTCAGTTTGGAACTATAGGGGGACGTGTCAATACTTTTGTCTCAGCCCCTTGCAGAAATTGCATTGTTACATTTGCAGTAGGAGCTGATGCATGATCTTGATGCAACAAAATGCTCCTTAATCCTGTCTTTAGATGCTTTTCCTGGATTTTTTAAACACTTTTGGAAGGCAAACTGCTGTGTATCATTTTGGAGTAACAGTTTTCTGATTTTCAAACACTACTGCTGTCAAGTGGCCACTTGTGGAGAAGAAAGAAGCAACCATTTTCTTTCTGGCACTCCTTATTCTCTTGACCTTGACAGGTGGTTGGTCATTTGGTAACACCCAAATGGGGGACTGATGTTTTGTTTCCGGTTCAAACTGATACATCCATGTTTCGTCACCTTTAACAATATCTAAAACATAGTAAGACTTTCCACAGTTAAATTTTTTCAACATTTCTTGGCACCATTCCACCCTAAGGAGTTTCTGTGCTTTAGATAAATTATTTTTTACAGGAAGGTGTTCATGAAGGATGATAGAAACACTTAGCAAATTAATCACAAATGCCTGCTCAAAATCTTTGTATATTAGTCTTAGATTTTCCTAATCATTGTTGCCATAGCAGTGATGTTTATCTCAGTAACTACTATTGTTGGTCTGCCACTCTTCTCTTCATCTTTAAGAGATTGTCTTGAATTCTTCAAACCAGTGGAACACAATGGCGCATGATGGAGATTATCCACAAAAGCCCCCCTTAAATGCTCTGTGACTGTGTTTCATTTAAACTACATTTGAAGTCATACAAAATCGTTGCATGAAAATGCAATCTCTGAATCTACATTGAACTTCAAAGAACATTTACACTTTCCGACCTCAAACATAAAATGAGGGAAAATGAATGATGCAACAATGCTCTGCCTGCTGTCAATTGCATTACCAATGAGCCAGTTATTTCGACATAACAATGCTTTCCTCAAGGGAATATTCCTTGTCTCAATACTTATTAATACTTATAAGAATCAAACTGCATTTACCTTCTTAATTTGTACACAACTTAAAATTTTACATCTGTAGCCTTAGGTGCCCTGTCTGAAATGGGGTAGCATATTGCATTACAATGGAACAATAAGTTTGATTACAAGAATAATCCATGAGGAATGGTAACCTTATTAAAATAGGGTTACTGATATATTGATAGTCTGAAATTTTGAGGCGGGGGAAACCTGAAAACTTCAGCAAGTAAATTTATGGTTGATACTTAATTTATCCCATATAGTATTTTGTAATATGATTTGTTTCAAACAAACTAAAAATAAACATACACTGAAAATATTTCTTTATTGTTCACTAACACCCTTTATCCTTCCTGCTTATGAGAATCTCCATAGAGTGCTGTGTGATAAAGTGAACATATTATTATGCAGTGGGGTGCATTAACTTATAAACTGAAAAATATTTTACAGTGAGTTCTAAAAGAGTAGCACTGTCCTGTTTTGATGCTACTCTCATGTTAATGATAAGTGATAACAAAAATATTTGTGTAAATATAAAGGAATAAGTGATGCAGGACTAAGGTAGGGTAGGGTAATCTCTTTTAAACAGTAGTGAGTCTTATTTTGAGGCTCTTCAACTCAACTTATTCCTTTTTTTTTTTTTTTTTTTTCTTACTTCATAAAAGTATGGTCACAGCAATTGATATTTTAACTCAAGGAAAATCTTTATATAAATTATGTGCTCAGTTTACCCTTCTCCCACCAGCATCCAAATTAATAGGTGTAAGTGCAAATCACGTGATTCTTAAGTGCTCAGCAATGGCTTGCTGCAATTAATAGACCATGCATGACTCTTTCTGCCTCTGATATTTGCACAGAGAGTTTTGTTTAGAGTTTGTCATCAGATTTTTACTTTCTTTGCATGGTACATAGCTAAAGAAGATATTACTCTCTACCCAAAATTTCAATACCGAAACTTCACCAGAAGTACATATTTTAGAGTCCCCTGTATCCAAAAAAGCATTTAGAAAAAGGTCCATGTGTGTGTGTGTGCGCGTTTAACACCCACTTTTACTACTAATCTGTCACCACAGGCAATGACTGTGAAGATGTATGGAACAATGTAGGAGGACTGGAGGAATGCGATGATGGGGGAAACTGGAGAACCTGTAGGAAAACTGCCCCTGCGCCGCTTTGTACACCACAAATCTCACAAGCGGTTGCTTGGGATTGAACTCAAGCCACATTAGTGTGAGACGAGTGGTCCAACCACTTGGCCATGGCACGGCCCCATGTGTGTGTGTATGTATATGTGTGCATGTGTGAGATGTGTGTGTCCTGATAACTTAAAAACGAAAAGTCAGTAAAATACCAACTTGGTATATCAGTTTATTAGCTTCCAAGGATGTGACATGAAGATTTTGAGGAAAATCCCCCCCACTTCTAAATACTCTTTACGTGGAAAAAATGTTGAAAATTTTGATGCTCTCAAAAATGGCTACAATGATTTTGATTAAAATACAGTATATTAAAGATATTTACATGACAATTAAAATGTATACAGTGAATATTCTGGGGATATCCTCTGAAGATCTCTTTATTAAGATGAATTTTGCACAAATGTTAAACCACAAGAGATGGACAAAAGCTTACTCTATAAAAATGTAGATATTGTTAAAACAAACAATTATGTCATTATGGCTTCACGGGTAATCAGCCGTGTCAGGTATATAAAATCCAAGCTTTCGACCTGATGGTGATGAAGACTATGGAGTGTGCAATGGTCAAAAGCTTGGATTTTATATACCTGACACGGCTGATCACCCGTGAAGCCATAATGAATAACATTCGCCGTGAAAGCTTCAAGTCTTACAAACAATTATGTCATATACATTTTTTTTATGGAGTTGACCATTTCCAAGATATTCCTTGTTATTGGTTTCAATTTTAAAGTATTTGAACTTTTCTCATTTGGAAATTTGTAAACTCTTGGTCATGCAGAGGACAGATTTCAACCACATTGCAACTAGCTTTTAAAAGATTTGACTGTCACTGAGCCTAGTGTATCCGCTTTTTTCCCTTCTACTTACAAGGAATCAAGTAATAAAACAATTTCTGCTAATGTTTATCTCAATTAATTTGATTTACGAAGTAGAGAGAAGAATAAGCTTTTTAACAATAATTTGTTACAGAGATGTAGAGAAAGTAATGTGTATGGAATACATCAGATTTTTATACCAAGTGCTGTTGTTGAAGCTGTGTATTTCTGCTTCAAATACTAATAATACGGTGCAAGAAGCTCACCTCTGGGAAGTTTCGTGCTTTTCTGTGTTGCAGAAAGGCACCTTTGTAATTCATTTAGCTGCTGATATGAAAGTTCAAGACAAGCAATGTATAACCTAAAAAAACAGCAGCACCTTTGCTGTGTGGTACCACACCAAGACAAAAACTGGACTCGGGTGGTAAAAGAAAGACTTCAACAAGCAAGTGAACATGAAATGATGCCTAATTCATGGATTACAGAAGCAGGGCTGAAGAAGAAACATTTCTCTTTCTCTACATGTATAGAGAAGGTATTCACACTGGAAATTCATGTTTTGGGTTCCTCTGAATCCAAAAAAACATTTTTAGAAAAAGGTCTATGAGTGTACGTGTATCTGTGTGTGTGCAAGTGTGTGTGTGTCTGTGGACAGCATAGCTCAGAAACGAAACAACCGTTGAATACCAAACTTGGTATTTAGGTTTGCATCTTCCAAGGATGCGAGACAAAGATTTTCAAGAAAATCCCTCCACCCCCAACTACCCTTCAAATGAAACTTGTTTTGAAAATTTTTACTTTCTCAAAAATGACTGTAATGATTTTGATTGAAATATGATATATTTACCTAAAAAATAAAATGTATATCGTGAATTTTCTGGGAATAGCCTCTGAAGAAAACTTTATTCTAGATGAACTTTACGGAATTTTGCATAACTGCTAAACTGTAAGAGATGGACAAAAACTTACCACACAACAAATATAGAACATGTTAAAACACACAATTGATGTCATATACATTTTTTTCGTGGAGTTGATCGTTTTTGACATATTCCTTGTTTTTGGTTTCAGCTTTAAAAAACTTATACTTATAAAACTTTCTCATTCAGGAATTTGTCAACTCCTTTCCATACAAACAAAGGAACTTCAGACACTTAGCAACCAGCTTTTGACTATCACTTTAACCCATGGTACTCCCTTATTTCCCTTCTACTTACAAGAAAGCAAGTAATAAGGCCATTTCTCGATTAGCTTGAAGTAAATAGAAGCATAAGCTTTTTAACAATAATTTGTTGCAGAGATATAAAGAAAGTCATGTGAATGGAACAAATCAGAGTTTTTGTCACAATATGCTGCCATGAGACAAAGATTTTACTGCTTTTTATTAGACTGTAAATAGCTTGTCTTGAACCCTTCAGATCAGTGGCTATACAAATTATAGAGGTACCTACCTCCAACAGAGTTAAAGCCAGAGTCTCTCAGAAGCGAGCTTTTTGTGACCCACTATTTGTATTTGAAGCAGAAATTCACAGCTTCTGAAATAGCATACAGATTAAAAGTCTAATGAAGACAACAAACTCCAAACAAAACTCTCTGAATGAGTACAACACCAGAGGTAGACTGGGGCCTACTTGTAGCAGCAAGCCATTGTTGTACACTCAAGAATCACTAATTTGCAGCTCTTCCCACCACTTTGGATGGTAGTGGGAGAAGGACAAACTGACTGCATTACCCATGTAAAGATTTTCCTTGCATTAAAAATATAAAGATTTACAGTAGCATTCAGCCATATAAATTCGTAAAATGCTTATAGCTTGAACTAACTTCCTGGCCAAAATCTAGCCTAAATAGCATAGTTTTATCTGTGCTTTTTCTATACAAAAGGAATAAATTATTAGGGTTATTCTCTACTACCTGAGTAGCTATATTATGTTCCTATCTTGAGTCAATGTCATGAAATATTAGCATTTAGATAATTGTGTACATAATCTAATGCAAACTATAGTCTGTCTCATAAAAGACAATATTCTATGAAATGGTATATCTCTGTCTCTCTCTGATGCATATATGTTACTATTGGGTTCGTCCTTTTCTACTCTTGTGCTGTCAACAAGTTGCTAATAATATGACATAAATATTCAGTTTTATATTTTTCAGCTTAAAACACATTGTCATATGCAGAATCCCCCCCCAATCAGATATTATCACTTTTAGTATTAAAGGGTCCAAATTCTAAAGAAAACTTGTTTTTCAATAAAAGTCTGATATTTGCTACTTCTATGCTTATTGCAGTAGGGTGCAACAATATATTTTTCTTAGGTAGAGTAAACTAGTATGCTGATATATACCTAGTTTGAATTCTCTATCTTTAATAAGATGAGCATTATGGTTTTTTAAATCAAAGATGTACAGAAAATTCTATACATATGCAGTAGAAACATCAGGCAACGATAAACTTTTATGTTATCAGATTTACAGCAGGGACCAAGCAAGAGAAGATATTGACAAGCGGAGAATTTTTTTAAAATAAGCCAGAATCCTGTAACTTCTAATATTCATTGACTATAACAATAGTCATCTATCCATTCAGTTCACAAGCACCAAGCAGCTATGGTGCTATGGTAAAAGTTAAAATAAGTTATAGTACGTGGAACACTGTGAAGCGTTAAGCGGATCAGTGCACTAAACATTTCAAAACTTTAAAAAAAAGTGTTTTTGTTCCATAAAATTCTCCATAATATAGACTTTCCACTTTCTATTCAAAGAAATTAAGAAAGCAGTATAGGTTATTTACTTTTATTTACTATTAACAAATGAAAAAGCAGAGCATGGGCTCTGTCCTAAAGATGCAGATGCATGGTTTAAGTGCTGGAAAGCTCAGGCTAAGAGTGCAATGTATGACCATAAGAAACATACTCATTTTCCTGTGATTTGTATGGAGGAACTCAAGCCTATAATTCAGAGACTTCGCACACCCAGACCTGCTATGAAAGTGTCTCCATGAAAGGACTAAAAATGCTAATTAGTATGTAAATAATGTAATATGATCCAAGTGACCAAACTCTACATTTGTTTCCCATAAGATCTCAGAATTTGGTGTTTATAAGGCAATTTCTTGATCCAATGAGGTGAAAATAGCAATATGTTTGATACTGAGGGAATTAGGGATTTCAAGACAAGTTTTGCAAGAAAGATGAAGAGTTTGGATGAAGAGAGGCTCCATAAAGCTGAGAAATGTGTCACCAATCTATCAAAACTGGCCAGGTTGAGAAGACACAGCATTAAAAGGAGATTGCAAGACAGATATAAGAAGGACAAAAATCCAAATGACCCTTCATAGGCTCAGGAATGCACTAATAACAAATAAATTCCATGCATAACTTAAAATTGGCTTTTCCATAACTTTGTTTACTACAATGTACCCATTTTCTCAGTAATGGTTAGAGATAACTGTATAAAACTTTTACAAATTTATAGATAAGTGCTACAAAATTCAAGATGGGGTTTTCCAAAATACTGAAAAATAAAGGTTTTTCAGTATTTATTTTATCCATTTTTATATTATTAAATCAAGTATATATTAAAAAATTAATAAAACTGAAAATTTTCAGGAGAAAATTAAACAAATGTGTTTAAGTTGGGATGAAGGACAATGAAACTTACCCTAAAGGTTTCTGTTTATACATGTAGAGAAAATGGGTTATCAATTTGACAAATTTAACATTGTCAAGATAGGACTGCATTGATACCCTTATAGTTGGTTATTTATTTTTTATTTTACATAAATATAGCAGAAGTCCAGAATAGCATGGTCTAAAATACCGTGGATTTGAATTTAATGCAGGGGAAAATATGTCCCCTGAAAAAAATACAGTAATTTTTATTTATTTGTATTGCTTTTTTACTTTGAAATTTCAGTTTAAACATTTCTTTAAAGAGTGGTTTTGAAGTATAAATTTCGCCCTCACCACACCGCTAGCATTGATATTTCTACAGTCAAACAGTATGTGGAGAAAAAACTGTGAATTAGTCAGCTGAAGAAAACTTACTACCAAATATGTGAGTAAATATTGAGGTTTATATGAAATTTCATGGATAGCATTGCAGGTTGGCAATTGCCATAGCACCACAAAATTACATTGATTTATGAAATGTTGAAGAAAGGATAGTTAAGCATACAGAAAAGATGAAAGCTGTGTTGCTTTTTTGTTGAAACAAGGAGTATAGCAGAGACATAGAGATGCTTTTGTACTTACTTTGATTCATGATGGCCTTACAAACAGAAAGTTTACTTTTCGAATTAATTGAAACAGATTTTTTAAAAAAAAAGACACCACTCTCCTAAAAACATTAAGGTGGTTCTATGGTTTGGAAACAAAGTTTGGCAAGTCAAGAAGGAGGGCTTCTGCCGAGTTGGGAATCTCACATTGGTTAATTCGAAGAATTCTGCATTCAGACCTGCAGTTGTTCCCACACAAAATTGCTGTAACGCATAAACTTATGAAGAGAATAAGGAATGGAGGCTGTAGTGTACACTGTGAGCATTAAAAGAAGCTGCCACACCTCACAACATGAGGCCTTATGCATCAGAACAGTGTTGTGAACCAACAAAACATTCAATTCTGAGTACGAAAATATCTTCACATATTTCATGTAAAAGATAGGTATGGCACAGAAATTAATGTGTGGGGTGCAATTCCAAGCCATGCATCACTTTCCATGTTTCTTCAATGAAGCTTAAACAAAGATTGACACAAAACCATATTAGAAAACAATTTTAACCTCCACTCTTGCCAACAGGTCTCTCTCTATGGAAACATAGTGGTTCATGCAGGATAGGGTCCATCCACAGAGTAAATACCAAAACACCATTCTCAATTTGCTGCATAAGATGTTTGATCTTTGTGTCATATCACATCATTTTCCTGAAAGGCATGAAACGGCAAAATGTGGCAGACCCAAAGCCTGGTCCTTAATCCATGCAGTTTCTTTTTGTGGGGATTCTTAAAGCAGGAAGTGTTACAAAGGAGGACAGAAAATGTAATGCAGATCAAAACCCACAGAGCTGTGCAATGTCCTATCTGAACATTTGTGCCCAAAATGGTGAGAAATGCAAGAGCTCCTTGCAAGAGGTTGTGTGGCAAGTTAATGTCATATTGCATATATATATATACGCAATGCTCGAAATGAGCCGGTATATGCCAGTATACCATACCGGTGCTTTTCTGCATCAGTGAATTTCATATCGACACTTTTTTATTTGAGAAAATTCATACTGGTATGTTATTTGCCATAAGTACAGGGTGTACATAGATGAATATCGGGGTTTTAACTCTTTATAAGATTTATTACATTCAACTTACAGTTATGAATGATATGTCAAATGAAAAAGCAACTCAAACAGTTTTACCAAGAAGCTTATAAATGTTCAATGTTACTACCCTTTGTCACACGGCACACATCAAGTCTATAGCCGAGTTCTTCCCAAACGTTGATAAGTGTGTATTCAGTAATTGTAGCAACAGCTGCTTCAATCCGGTTTCTTAATTCAGGGAGGTCAGCTGGTACTGCACGTACACACGATTCTTGATGAAGCCCCAAAGGTAAAAATCGCATGGCGTTAGGTCAGGAGAACGTGGAGGCCATGCTTAGCAAGCCCTGTCATTGGGGCCCTTGCAGCCTATCCAGCGCTTGGGTACAGTGACGTTCAACCAATCGCATACTTTGTTATGCCAGTGAGGTGGCGCACCATCCTGCTGGAAAATGAAGTTCTCTGGCTCATTTTCTTCCAACTGAGGGAAGAACCATTGCTCTAGTGTATCCAAGGTAAGAAGTGTCAGTTACAGCAGGTTCACCAAAAACGAAAGGCCCATAAACTTTTCGCCGGGATACGGCACAAATACATTCACTTTAGGGGAATCTCGTTGCATTTGTACCATCTCGTGAGGATTTTCTGAGCCCCAGATGCGCACATTATGAGTGTTAACATGTCCACTAAGCTGAAAGGTCGATTCATCACTGAAGACAACACAATCCACAAAATCGTCATGAAACAACATGTCGTTTGCGAATTTGGCACGTAATCCATGGTCTGTCGGCTTTAGAGCCTGTCATAACTGTATACGGTAAGGACGTAGCTATAAGCGTTTTCTTACAACTTTCCAAACAGTCGACACAGGAACTTGTAATTCACGACTAGCCTTCCGGACTGATTTCTTTGGGCTACGAGTGAACGAGTCTCTCACTCGCTCAACAGTCTCTTCAGTTACTCCTGGTGGTCCCGTGCTCTTCCCTTTACAAAGGCAGCCGGTATCTTCAAACTGATTATACCATCTACGAACGTTTTTATCACTAAGAGGATCACAACCGAACTTACTACAGAATGCACGTTGCATAGTAACTACAGATTTGGCCTTTGCAAACTGCAAAACACAAAACGCTTTCTGTTTACTAGTCACCATCTTTGCTACTAACGCTGTCTAGCGGATTGCGGCAGAAACATTGCACGCACATGGCACTTGTGCCAACAAACAAAACTGTTTGAGTTGCTTTTTCATTTGACATATCATTTATAACTGTAAGTTGAATGTAATAAATATTATAAAGAGTTAAAACCCTGATATTCATTTATGTACACCCTGTATATTAAACACAAAGTAATAAGACTAGTACACCAAATCATACTCACTTTATACTATTCGAATCACAATTTACACAATTTTGGATCAGACGGTATTTGCACCTGCAGATGTATGTTACTGCATCAACAATGCAGTAATATCAACAAACCATCTTAATCAGTTGGTAGTTTGTAAATACCAAAGTTGTATGGCCCTGCCAAGCGTCATTCAACCTTAAAGAATAGAAAATTATCTCAAGTGGATCTGTTATAAGCTAAAGTTTATAATCCGATCGCCAGTTTGGAGAGAAACGCAACAAAAGATAGTTTAAAACTTAACTCATAAGAAAGATGAATACATTAGACAAATTTATAATCAAAAAGACAACAGCTAATGGTGATATATGCATACCTGATATTGCAGTAGTTAGTGATAGTTCAGATAGTGCTTCTAGTACTAATGTTTGTGTTTCTGAAACAACTGATTTAAATTCACAAAATTTTCCTACATTTTGCAACTGAATGGTTTCAGATACTGAAAGAAAATGATTGACTTATGATTCACAATGAGAAACTAGGTGTGTCGTGACGCATGTTCTGCCGCTGGTATGGCCTGATTACATTTTTAGATGGTGTATGCAGCTGCCAAAGTAGCACATTTTGCGATCTTGTGAAGAGTATAAACAACATAATGCAAAAGGTATAACTAATTTTATCGTAAGAAAGTATACCGGCACTTATATATTTCCAGTTTGAGCACTGTATACATCTAATAGCATGAGTCGGGATACTGACACTCACCTCACTTAAAATGAAATTTACAAAACATATGTTTCAAGGGCACTCGCCCTCTTCTTCAGTTGAAGTCTGATGCATGTTTTGTAAATTTCGTTTTAAGTGAGGTGAGTGTCACTATCTCAACTCGTGCTATTATACTTGATCTACTTCACTTGCTTCAAACTTCTGAGTTACTTAATTTCATATTGCCTATATTATTCACCTATATTTTCTAGATTACAGGTAATTCTGTACCATTGCTGTACTACTTTAATAGAAGTAAGTGTGTTCATTATAGTAAAACTGGCGACATTTTCTGCAGCATCCCATATATGAGAGAATGCCTAAAGACTGGAACATGGCATTAAGATGTCTCATCCATAAAAAAATGAAATAAGCTCAACAGCTCATGGTACTTAACTGCTAAATTTCACATATAAAATATTCTCTAGTAGTTCAAATATTGAGCCACATACAGAAGTATTTCTAGAGAAGCACAAATTTGGCTTTCAGAAAAACGAGGTATGATGGGCAACATGTTCTTATTATGCATGACAGGTGACAAATTCTATGAATATAACACATATAAGTTTTATGAGACTTTTAAACTAGCATTGGATAGTACCTATCAATAGATCATTTATATTGAAAGCCATGGCAGAGTTTGGTATATCATATACATAAATTACTTACTTAAATGACACTGTGTAGTAAACAAATGAAAATTCAGAATAAATATTCAGAAGAATTAAAAAAATACTTAGGTATAAGAAAGGGACTTGTCAACTTTGCTATTTAATACTGGATTATAAAAAACAAATACATATTGTCGCAAACTCAAGAAAGAGGATGAGTTTTCAATCAAACTAGACAGAATCTGGTGTACACCAGTGATTTGTTGCTGTTGACAAGAAATGTTAAGATAGTGAATGAAGTTTTAATAGAAATGGAATCTGAAGTAAGTATTGCGGGTCTGAAACTTGATATAATAAGATTAAATTTATGGAATATGAAACAGTACAATAGAAAAAATGAGATAATATGAAATACCTAGTTAAATTTTCAAAATACCTGCATTCTATGGTCAACAATAATGATATAACAAAGGAAATTAAGGAAATAAAGCAATATATAATGCTGTCTACTTGGTTAGTATCATAAAATACCAGATATATAGGAAAGAAAGTAAAAATAAGAATATAGGAATGATATAATGGTGGATCCATGTTTTGTCACCTGTGACAATGCGGTGAAGACAAACTGTTCCCTTCTATGGAGAACCATTGTAAAAGTTGCAGACTTGTCTCCAAGAACTTCCTCTTGTGCTGGTTGGACAGATTTGATGGAACCCATTGGAATCAAACTTTCTGGAATTGCAGAATATCGTGAACAATGTGATGAATGCTCCCAAAAGACATTCCCAGTTCTACCATCGGTTCTACCGCGTGATCCTCCCGTTATCCTGAATCAGCTCCTCCACACAAGTTGTGTTTAAATCTGTGGATGCCATGCTAGGTCATCCACTGTAATCCTTGTTGATGACGTTTTCTCTACCGACTGCAAACTTTTGACCCTACTCTGCAACATGCTGGTGAGACATTAGAGTCTCTCCACAAACCTCTATCAGCTGTCAGTGAATGTCAGCTGTGGTTACATGTTTTGCCTAGGAAATCTAATAACTGAGCAGATATCTGAGACAAGTTTTCCAAACAAGTTACCATATCTTTGTAGTTGGCTGAAACTCTGCATAGTTGCCAACCACATGTATTACAATTACCGCACACTTCTAAGTTCACTGTGAAAGACAAAACCATAATATGGACCTTTAACCCTAGTTTCTGATCATCCCTCACATAAAACAGTAATTAAATCAATAGTTGTGTATGGCAGTGACAGAACAGCATGGGGCAGGAAAATATTTAAAAGATAGTCCTTTTAAGATAATGGTGTTTGTCAAAGAAATAGCTGATGTGATCTGAATGGTGCAAGGCAAAATACCTAATATAGTGATGAATGTAAAACTGAACACAAAGAGAAAAATAGGAAGACTGAAACTAAGGAGGTTGATTCAAGAAGATTTGAAGGCAATAGGATAAACTCATGGAAGAGGAAAACAAAAGACAAATCAAAGTGGTGTTATAACATTCAGTGAACCAATGTCAAACTGCAAGGGCTGCAGTGCCACAGAGAAGAAGATATGGAGCTATAGTGAGCAAGTTATCCTGCATTTGAGGTTGAGCCATTGCCCAGAAAATTTAACATAACAATGCATTTAAGTACAGCATCAAGATTAGTTCTGGAATGTCACATAGTTAATGTAATTAAAAAAGAAGTAATAATCATAATACAGAACCTATAAGCTGTTTTATCTGAGATATGAATGTTACTCATTGAGGGTTAGGATTTTTCAGAAATAATACACTTTAAAATTTGTACTGCTCAAATGCCTCATGTCTGTATTATATATATATAAAAAATTGTTGGGGCTTATTCATTTATTTCTAAACTAAAATTAACATTTTAGGCACTTATTAATATTTACATTATATTGTTGTTTCTATTCTGAAAATGAATACAGTAACAAAATAATATCTTAACTTCCTTTAGTATTTGTCTTTTCTTTCTTTTGTTTGCTATTTAATCCTGCATATATGGAGGATTTACACCCCTCCCAGGACATACCAGCCAGCACCTTGTCAGATGCCAGTTGTGGAGTAGGAGACTTTATATCAGAGAGTAGCTGGATGGGAAATCAACCTAATGCCTGGCATGAGAGTGAGGAAGATGATATGAAATGACGGTAAAATGGATGAAAGCAAAGGAGGTGGAATGTATGGTGTAGAAAACTGGAGATCCTGGAGAAACACCCAAATATCTCTTTGTCCACCACAAATCCTACATGTGATTCCCTGGGATCAAACCTAGGACACTTTAGTGAGAGGTGAGTGGTCTAATCACTTGGCCATGGCATCACCTATGTCTTTTCCTGCATGTAAAAATTATGCATTCAGTAAATATCAATGTAGTCGTGCAAGATATTTTAAAATATCCTTTAAAACTTCTAGAATTGTTAAGGACTGACCAGAAGCATTTTAAATTGTAACCCTAATCCATAAATACATTATTTTCATATAAGAGTTAAACCTAATTCAAGGTAATGCTATCTTTTGCTTCTACAGTAGAAGATGTACTTTTTGATTCTTGCAATTTTTACACAAATGTAAGTGAACTGGAATTGATTCGTGGGTACAATATGTCAAATGAATTTAATTGTTACCACATTGAATCTTATCTATAGTGATTCAGGATTCAACATTATTGTAAAATAAAATAATAACATTTGAAAGTTTATATATAACAAATAAAAATAAATGGTTAATGTGTGACAAAATGTAATGCTGGTTTACCATTTTCTTTGAATTCAGATATTGTTACTAATGTAACACATTTTAGTTCATTATGAATGCTAGTGAACCATAATTAAATTACTATTCCAGATATTTAAATTCTTGATTTGAAGTGATTGTGCTCATAGAAAAAAAAACAGTATGTTCAGAAGATTTTCTACTTTGTCCTCTCCAAAATCCTGCCATTGAAAAATGTCTGTATTTCTAATATAGAAAATTTCAAGAAAATAAAATTATGATCAGGTAAATTCTTTGCACTGTAGGAAAATAATGAGACAGCCATTTAATGACAATGTAGAATATATATGGTATCAGAAATGCTGCCACTTGAATGCAATAATTAAGTTATTGGTTTAAAATGCTTTTACTTTTATGGAGAAATCAAAATGCAGAATAATTGTGTGTCTGAAAATGTTTACAGAAGTGGTTTAAGATTATTTTGGAACCTTAAGTTGTAAAAAGAAATAAAGTTCTATTTTAGAGATCAGGGAATAGTAAAAGTAATGCAACATTTTATGAGTGTTTTTAGCTCCCATATTATTTAGTACACCATGATTATTATTTGCTCTTAAAATATGTTTAAAAAAACTAATTTGTCTAGATATTGCAAGTATGTTTCAGCAACTAATTAAGGAAGGAAGTTCAAAGCTACATACTTAAGATAATAAAATACAACAATTATAATGGAAGGCTCACCCATAGAATTTACTTAAAATTCTAACCATAACTTTTGTAATGAGTTCTACTAAAAGCATGTATAATTTTTTTAATAATATACTAAAGCTTTGCTAAGATGTTAACAGCTCTTTTGTTGCTAAGCAACAGCACTGTCCAGATAGGGCACAAATGACTGCAGTTAACAGCAACTGCAGAGGTAGGCTGAGTTATTCAGATATTTCTACTTTAAATAATTTCCTTGGTCTTATTCAGTGAAACTATCTAATCTTTTAATAATGTGCTATAGCCTTTGTGTTCAGCATGGTGCGCTTGGTGCTGAATTAAATTGTGATAATTACTAGAAGCAATCTAGATAAGTTTTAATTTAAACAGCTGAATTATTTGTTGTTTAATTTTAAAAGAAGATTTTAATAATTAATACCTATAAAACTGAAGCAAATGAATTTGTACATACCACAAAGACCTCTCTAGAATCTGCTTACACAAATTCCTATCTTGAGTTTCTTTGGAAGAAGAGAGGAATTGTTTCATAACATTAAGAATAAGTTATACAGTGATCCTCTACAGGTTTAAATATTCTAAATTTCTAGCACTGCTTGCAAACATATAGAGGATGGGGAATTCTTACAAGCACAACATCCAATCCACACATAAACATCGAAGTACAACATCTATTTCACAACATCTAACAATTGGTGCAAGGGCAGCATCCATTAAAACTCTAAGTTTATCAGATTCTCATACCAGGTGAAATGCAGACTGTTAGGAAGATTTCAGGGTCCAAAAACCAGATGCATTCATAGCTAAAAGGAGACAAGCTAATTAAAAGCTACTGCCTCTATTTTGTATGAGGATATTTGTGATGGATTTATTATATTGCTATCAAATCTAATGTTTTTAATTAGAGCACAAGAGCTCAATATTACTTTTCAATTCTGTATTCTAAGTGTTTGTGTTGAAAGACTGAATGTTATACATACTATTTGATGTCAAAATATATATAGGTACTCAGGGAATCGTGTTATAGTTCTGTAACCTAATGGTTAGGAAATAAATGAAGATGATTTATATCAGAAAGGAATACATCTGAAGGTAAACTATTTATCTGCAGATAACACACTACTGGAAAAATTTGTTCTACAGAAGTTGGTGGTATTTATACAGCTGGGAATACAGTAATTTTCATAAATATTTACTAATTGAAATGAAAATACTCTTGAATAAGCAGTCTTGCTAGCTTACAAGTAAATTATGTAAGTTTGATATTCAAGGTAATTTGCCAACTTTTAAGATGAAGGTACCTACATAAGAGTTTGAGGTAAAGTACTGTAAGCTTGTAAGTGCTGTATATAAGTTGAGTTGTTATTTTCCTCTTATGCTCTGGGTTTCCAAGACAGAAACATATGGGACTAGATTTTGTGGAATGTTAACTTAACCAAAATAGTATCTAACTCTTAATCAGGCATAGTTTTGAAAACAAAAATTGTGTAATATGTTGTTTTACTACAGATTTATTGTAAAACATTTATTTTTTAGAACAATTGTACTTGGTCAATATAAGTACTTAGTGTTTTTTAATTCATATTTATTTATGAAATTTATATTCAAAGAAATAAAGAAACACTGCACAAAATAAATGTATTTATTTACATCGTAGCAATGATTAGAAGAGCAATAGAATAACTCCAAATTATAGAAGAAAGTGACTTTTTTAAAATGCATTTTCTGAACATTTTACACTGTATTTAACTTCTGCACTTCATTTTGATCATGTAATTTGTTTTGGAATACATGAAATAGCATTCAGAGATGCTGAAATATCTATAATGGCTAAATTTTGAATAATTTTGTAATATGCAGTAGAGGTATATGAAATATGGAATTTTTACAGAACTTATCAAGGTGTTATATCTATTATTAAAATCTGTGATAATCCTAATTTTCCAGGTTGTATGGCAACCCTAACTGATGCATTACTGAAGTAAACTTGTGACCAACTTTCCTCGTATTGGCAGGAAGTGTATGATCAATAAAAAAATGTACTGGTAAATCATTTCTGTGGTTTCTAAATTCAGAATCAAATTTGAAATAATATTCATTCCATTTGGGCTTTTGGGAACAAAGTGACAAGAATATTATAATATTTTGAATGTGGTTTCTTATTGCTTTATAAAATTACTGCTGTTCAGAATGTTATATCTTGAGGATTTGTGGGAGAGAACATTGGAGTAAGTTTCTCATTATCTTTTATGTACCTTCATCAAAACATACATTATCTTGTACATCATTCTTAAATTTGTTTATTAGCATTTAAGCCTGTAATAGATTACAGCCCTTTGTAGCCATTTTTACTATGTAGTATCTGAAGTTTAACTAATAGGTGAAAGGTAGGTTAAGAGTGAAAGTTATGTTCTTTTAATCATCTGGGTTTTGTCCCAAGTTGTACTAAGCTGAATTCCAGCAACTTTGCCCTTTCTGTAATATAATTTTGGGACACTAATTCTTCAAAATGTGAAATTAAAAGGGAGCAATTATCCTTTAAACTAACATTTAGCTGATCAGAACTAAGGTTAAGTGAGTAATCCTCGACTGTGCACTCTAAACAGCAGAAGACACAAGTTTCATGCACTAGTGAATGTTTAGTTCAGGGTTAGGGTAGCTTTTCAAAATAAATTACAGAAATGCTTTAAAATATCACATCCACATCCACAGTCTAACATCAAAGAGAAGGAGAAACCAGTAGAGTTTTATTTATTAAGCATAATCTTTTTATTAGAGGAAAAATAAAAATTGGTAAACTTAAAAAAAGTTAGCAAACAAACATTCACTCTTTTGCAAGAACCGAGTGGCTTCAAGCTGAGAATTTTTAATAATCCAGTCACCATACAATGCTCGCCGTGTTGATATTGATGCAAGCAAAGCAGTCATAAAATAAATGGAAATTTACTATTTCTCCTCTGGTGCCATTATCTATTGTGACACAGAACTGAAGACAAGGAATTAAAAATAATACTATTCTATTTCACACCAACACGCTATATGAATTTAAAAATGAAATTTATACCAATCATTTGTACAAGTGCTGTTTTATGTTACTGAAACAATCAAATTATGCATTAAATTATAAGAAGAAAGTTTTCTTTTAAAAGTTTTGATTTTGCTTTTAAATTAGAGCTTTAAACTAATGACTACATTAAACTGAACATCATGTATGACTTAATGACATCAAGCGTAGCTAGCTGCTACAAACACCACCAGCTAACAAGAGTAATTAGAACCATCAGTTTCAAAGTTTGTTCCACTGCTTATGTGGTAATGTTTAAGAAAAAAATTCTGTTTTAGGAGATACATTAACATGCAACATTTTAGGCCACTAATTTGCATGAAAAAGGCATAAGGTATGAAGCTGGATATAGTAAATAGCTTTCGTGTGTATTGCCTGGAGTGAAAAAAATGTGTATAACAATAAAAAAAGTATAGATATTAAATTTTATTTTTTAAAGTATGAATTCCTCTAAAGTGACTGATTTTCCTTTGCTTAATTATTACCACTAACCAAGCAATGGCCAGAAATACCATGAAAGAAGTTAAGCTATTTACATATCATCCAGAATTTTGCATGCATCACATCCATGACTTAGGGTTCTTTTTTATATAATTGCACATACCATATCCGAGATTTTTCAGCTGCTTCTAAAATATTTTTTATGCAAAACACTTTTATCATTCTTGATACTGCAGCATGGACACAACATACATTTGAAGCACTGTATAATAATAAAGCCAGAAGTTGTCAGCCAATATTGAACAAACACTTACTACCCTGCTGCATGCGTTTACAAGAGAAGCTAAATCTGAAGCAAAGTAAGCAATTACATAGAGATTTTTGACAAAGGCAATTATGAAGTGATTGTATTTTAAAGAATAATATAGCTGATACAGTATGAACTTAAAATTTACAAAGAATATCTTAATTACTTCTATAGCTTACCTATGTTCTTATTTTGAGTATATTTAATTGGGTATTAGTACAGATCTTGGCAAGAAATCCTATATTTGGATGTTTGCTGTTGATGGTTTCATAATTTACTATTTGTGTCCTGTTCTTTCATGAAACTCATCAAACCCTGAACATCCAAGCAAGGAACTTTTAGCCCAAATTCAACAGCTAACTCAAGCTAATTATGTGGCTCAATGATTAGAAAAAAATGTTTTATGTAAATGAACTTACTAAATAACAATACTCTTTGACTCAAACTTTAACCTTAACTTATAATTTTGTCAGGAGAGGAGAATTTGTTAGTAACAGTGATGCTTTTAAATGTCATGCAAATAATTTCACTTTATGGGGTCTTTGTCACATTGATGTTACAGACCAAGCTGGGATTTTTGTTCAGTGAAAGTAAATTAAAACTAAAACT
Source organism: Hymenopus coronatus (assembly GCA_030762935.1). Lineage (NCBI taxonomy): Eukaryota > Metazoa > Arthropoda > Insecta > Mantodea > Hymenopodidae > Hymenopus > Hymenopus coronatus. The sequence continues at coordinate 80,265,881 of CM060898.1, read as the reverse complement.
AAAAGTACCTGCTTTCTACTCCATAAGCCCAAATTTGACAAGAAAAAAAATATTTAAAAATTAGAATGATTCAAAATTAATTAAAATTAATTTTCTATATAAAATACTTATGTCTCAGCTTTCTGTTCTATAAACCCAAATTTGGCAAGAGAAAAATTATCTATAAATTAGACTGATTTACTGAATACATTTAATTCCTGCACATATAAGTATTTTACAAGAATTAAACGAGAGAACTTACAAAATGAGCAATTTTTATCTCTTCATCTTTTTTTTTTTTTTTTATTTTTATTCTTGGATCCATCACTGGGAAAAAAATTAAAACCATATCCACAGCAGATTTTTTTTCATTACAAGAACTCTTGGTCGCAAGTTCATGCGCACACATACTTGTAGACTCAGTATGGGAAAAATTCATTATTAGTGCCTGGGATACTACAGGCAACTGATCGTAGAGCAGAAGACAGGTCTAAAGTCATCCATTAACTTAAAACTTGATAATTTTTTCCATTGGATAAGGGTCCTATGGGAGAGAAAGCCAAGACATGTGTATTTTTGTTTTTGATGTATTTTCACTTTAAAAAATTGCAAGTCAATCTGCAACACAATGTGACCTTGATCCCTTCTGAGCTAAAGCATGGCTGAGGATTGTTTTAACTTACTAGCCACTGTCTCCTTTGATATAATTTTGAAGAAAATGGATTTAGTTATGCTAAACATTGAGACACTCATAAGATACATTGTTGTTTTTTCTGAACTTGTAGATCATGGTAGACAATGCATCTGACGTTTCCTCCTAAATGAGTCTTCTGAAAATGTTCAACACAGAACTGGCAAACTTCAGATGCAATGTTCTAGATGCTGGCTACAAGCCCAGAAGAAACAATACTTCATTTGGTCACCAGCCATGAAAGCCTCATTCTTACGAGTTCATCTACTGTCTGCATTTTATACTTTTCTCTTTCTCTCATTATCTCATAATTAAACAAATGGGGAATAAATAAATACTTTTTTATTTGACTTTTGGAGATTGTAAGCAGTTAAGCTAAATTTATAAAAAAAAAAAAAAGAAAAAAAAAAGAAGAAGAACACATGGGTAGTTCAGTTGTATAATGCATTATACAATATCCAATTGTCTCAAAATGTGTATAAATACAGAAACCATAACTATTATTGTTCTATAATTAGAACTCAATCTTTGGTATAAACATGTCATTAATTACCCTGTGATACAGGAGACACTAAGGTGCACCACGTATATATAGTTTTGATTAGTTTGGAATAGTAGATAATATAATATAAAGAAGTTTATAACTTCTTTTTAATACTCTGTGGTGTCATTCCCCCTCTTCTGCATTCATACAATAATGATGAGCAATTGGCAAGACAACAAACATGGTTGTTTATGCAAATGCCGAACAATTCTCAGGATAGATCAATTATATAAATAAATGGCAGATTAAACTAGTAACACTGAAGTACAGTTTACAAATATACAAGGTGTGTTTTCTAATTTTGAGAATCATTTATAAGGTAAGTCAAGGATAGTTAATACTTTTACAGATTGTGTGTTTGTATCAGCCTTGTGAGGTTCCTGAGGGAGGGGCAATTGAGCAGCTGTTTCAGGGAAAAATAGTGGCTCCAGGTTGTGTGAATCACATTAGCCAATTAGGACAGACTTGGGGTGCTAACTATGTCCTCCCTCCAGCACCCATGATGTCTATAATGGGCAGAGGTAGGGGATGCAATGATCAGGTGGTAGACCTTGGTCCAACTTCAGGTCATGGAGTTTAGTTTCAGTTTTTAGTATTCGTACAGAATCCATAAATCTAGGTTTTAAGTACAAATGATTAAAAATTCAGGTACAAGTAATAAAATTATTATTAATGACCCATTAGTTATATTTTAGCTCAAGGAATAAAAAATCTTTGAGTGCCTAGAAAAAGTAGGTTTAATTCTTTATGGAGTAGTGTTTAACATATTAATCTTTATTTCCAGTGGCTATGGGTTCAAATATAGTTGAGTGAAAAATCCCTAGCATGGCATTGTATGGAAAGGAAATCAAGCTGCTGGACTCATATATATTTATTTTTCTTTTTTCATGGATTTACCTATTACAGTCTCTATCATTCATCCACTTCATAGGAGATTTACCCAAATCTCTCTTTCCAATCAGCCAGTAACTCATTTATTTTTGCTAATCTATTTTATACCATTCTGTCTACATACTCCTTCCATTTCATTAAATTTTTCCTATCTTATCATTAATTGAAAAGATTTTTAAATCTGCTGTTATTGTTTCATTTCATCTATTAACCTAATATCACACCCTAGATAACTGAAGTGAATACTTGTTCTAAAATGTTTTAATTTATTATTATTATTATTATTATTATTATTATTGATCTGACCCTTTAAAAGCTATTATCTTTGACTTATTTGTAGATATAGCTAAATTGTAGTATATTGTGTTTTGACTTAATCTATATACTACTCTTTGTAAATTATCTTGTTTTCTGTATAAATTATCTGTTCATCAGCATATAATAGAGTATTTACTGTTGTGCTAGATTCTATTTTAATTCCAAACTTTCCACTTCATAACTAAGTTGTCAATATATAAATTAAATGGAATGAGTGATAGACAGCACCCTTGTCAAACCCTTGGTTTAATAAAATTTCATCCAACATTCTCAACCCTGAATTTATAACTATTTTTGTATGTACATTTAACTATTTATAGTATTAATTGGCGAAACACCTTATTTCTGATATTTTCCACAAAAGGAGTCTTTTTACTTAATCAGAGGCTTTCTCAACAAATGCTAAACAAGTTTCTAAGCCAAATTTGCAATATTTTTCAGTAATTTGTGTTATTATATTTATATTATCATTAAATGCATGTCCTTCCCAGAAGCCTGACTGTTCTTCTGAGATTATTATTTCAGTAATAGTTTGCAATCTGTGATTAAAAATTTTCCTATCAATTTTATATCCTGCATATAGTAAACTTATTCCTCTATAATTTACTGTCTTTCCTATCAGCTTTTTTATGTATATAAATAAATTTAGTTGTGTTCAATTCTGCAGGTTCAGAACTATTTTTCTGGCACATATTTGAAAATTGGAAAAAGCAAAACTGTAGAATAATATCTCTATTTAATTAATTCAGCATTAATTCCATCCAGACCAGTAGTTCTTTGTATAACTATTCATACATAAAAGGAACCTATACTCTGAGAATATGTCTAGTCATAATCACTTATTTTCACTTCTAAAGGAAGTGTTTCTGTCAGTGTCCAAGAACAATCTGGTTGTAAACAAAATGGTGCAGTAGACTGAAGTTTCCGCATGTTTTGACACAACAGTGTGCAGATATGTTTAGCAACACCAGCTGTAGCAGCATTAACTTCTTGACAATAAATCCATAACCTGATTGCCAACAACTTTATAAATCTATGAGGTACAGAATTAGTATTGTTATGCAGTAGTATAATGTTTACACTTCAAGATTTCTTTCTTAAATGCAAAACAATGCACAAACATTTGTTTCTTGCCACTTCTTAAGGTTTGCCTCAGTTGTGCTCTATTTCAGCAGAATGACAGGTCTGGTTTATGATGGATTTATAAGTTGACTGCTTTTAAATTGCATACAAATGCTCTGGGCTTATGAGATATGCAAGATAAGTTGCCTTAAATATCATAAGCAACTCTGCATACTAATTAATAGCATCTGAATCAGCATGCAACCTGAGACCAACTTTCCTCCTAGAATGGACATATGGTAAAGGAATACAACTTATTATACAACTGTTTTATTACTGATATATGATGGACTTTGTGACAGTGATGTTTCAATTGTTTAATACAAAACCAGGCTATGTACTGAGGTCATGGTTTCCGGTGTAGGCCGCTATTTTTTTGTTTTTTTTTGTTTTTTTGCAGCCTACACCGGAAACCATAACCTCAATGGACTACGGCCATGGAAGCCTGCAGATATATTTAGGCTATGTATTATTTAACCATAATAAGTTAATAGTGCCCCTTCTGGTTAATCTATATCTCTATGCTTTATAGATGTCTGTTGTAAACATTTCTTTCAGAATTCACAAACCTACAACACATGAGTGGTGTATTAGGATACAGAGAAATGAAACTTTACATTTGTATATTTTTCTCTCATTGAAACTAATTCATGTTGAACAGTTAGAAAACTATTTATAGTGTTGTACTTCTAAAAGGTGGTTATTGTTGGAAAACTCCTATGAACTTAGCTCTGATAATCAGAGACTTGACATGTTCCATCTCATTGTCCCCATCTCTCTCTTTCTTCTTTCCCATATGTTTATAATGGGATTGTTCTTATTTGAGACACATTATTGTGGCTGTAGCAGCTAAGGGGTCAGTAGCAGGGGCGACTGTAGAAGGGAATAACAAGTTAGCACTGCCTCCAGAAATATTGCAACCCACACAATCCATTTAATAAACATCAATGTTTTTCCTTATAAAGATTCTTTGGAATCTTAAAAAGTCATTTCTATTTGTAGGGGACTAGTATTGTCCATCTTGCTAGGTAAGCTGTGATATGGAACCTCAATGTACTGGTGTGGAGGGGAAAATATGGAGGTGTGGCTTTGTTAACACAGAACTTTAAGAGGTGTATACACTCAGTGGAAATGAGGTATAAACAATACCTTCACCCAAGACAGTGCTGTCAATTAATGTATTGCCTGCACAATACACAGAAAGAAGATGGGAAACATTTTACTGCAGCAATTGTAATTCTTTAATTGTAATCATTCTCTTAACATTGTCTTCTATTAACTAAATCTCATAAATCCCGTGTTTTTGGAACAGCATACATTCAAAGGTTTTCACAAAATTAATACAAGACTTTAATTTTAACCTCATTTTAAAGCTTCTAGTTCTCTGTAAACTGTTTTTTCTGATTGTCTTGGGGAGGTAGTCACTATAACGGAATGTTCATGAACTTTGCAAATGAACTCATCACTCATGTTGAAAACATTCTGGTGTTCATTAAGACAATTTAATTTACCGTCCTGAACTTTATAAACTTTAATTAATATTCATTATGCTTTTTAATAGTCTTTATTGTAACTGAAAGTTTAGGTTGAGAACTGCCAATTTTATTTTAATATGTTTTATATTGGTTACTCCATTTGATCTTTATTTATCTATGTGACTGTTAGGGCAAGGACAATGTTACTGATAAATTTGCTACCAGAAAGGATAAGTTAATAATTTCCTCTTATAACAGGAAAGTTTATACTTTTAAATTAATTTTATCTTAGATCGAAAATCATTTAGTATTAAGATTAAAGACTATGCAAATCAGTGATGTAATAGAAGTGTACTCTATTTCTTTGTATATGGTTATTTAGTTGCAATAAAAATATTATTAAAATCATTTAGTATTGTAAATTTTTACATTATCAATTATTGTGAATTATGGGAATTCAATGTAAGTGATCGTCATAATACATGCTACCCCCAAGATTGTTAGTCACTGGCCACCACTTGTCATAGTAGAAAGCAGAAAACCTTCTAAATGCCCCTACTCTTTAAACCCAATTTACAGTGATAGGTTTGGAGATGAGAGAAAACAGTATTGTATGTGTGTTTATTTTATTCTTTTTATTTTGCTTACCAGCTCACTAAAGGACAGTCCCTACCTAAAACAATATGCTCATTGGGACATTCTATGTAAATAAATAAATAAATAAATAAATAAATAAAAGCATTTTTAGAAAAAGGTCGGTGTGTGCATGTTGTGTAGCATAAGACAAAAACTGTTGGATAGATACCAACTTAATATTTAAGTTCAATATTTGTGAAGGATATAACATAACCATTTTTAAGAATATCCCACCTGCTGATGAAGACGTTCGTTCTCTTAGGAATTAGGTAGCCTGCCCCTTTTTCTAAATACTACCATTTCAGTTTTCTCTTCATTTATCTTTATGTAATTTTCTTAGCCCATTTGCTTATTGTGCGATGCAAGGGAGTGGATGGACACAGGTAATAAAAAAAAGGAGTCATGTGACTGTCAATTCATGATTCCCACCATAAGATGTGCTCCAAGAAAGTTAAGCCTAGTGTATCTATGTATCGTGTTGGGCTCAGAGAAATGTAAAAAATACCATATATCAAATGCAAAAATCAATGTGCATCTATTGCTGCTTATAGAAAGGACAACTTAGTTCATGTATTGCATTCTGCATTATTACATACAACAAAATATATAAATAAACTATTTCTGCAAACATTTATATCAATTAATATAAAGTAAAAAGAAAAATAAATTTTATATATGAATAGTTGTAGAAAAGGTATAAAAAATAAATGATGAGAAGAGAAAGTCATGTGAATGTAATGCATTAATTTTTATGCACTACTGAACATAACAGCATGTTAATCAAGAAAATACAATACACATATTTCAATTTTTCCCAAATAGAAGGCCTTAAGGCACTAAAAGTATTTTGTATATGTCTTAATAGTATTAAGAAAAAGTGATTTATCATAATTGCCTTTGCCACTATTTTCTCTAAAATTAATGCAGTATCTGCAGCACACTTAAAACAGTCTGCAAACACAAATGTTAACCACACATCAAATGACTAAGATATCTAATCCTTGTAAAATAGAATTACTGCTTCTCCAAAGACAAATGCAAGTCAGCAGTAAAGAGACAGATCAGCCTTTATAAGAATATGAAACATATACCTGCTAAGTATGCCCTCGCAAACGTTGGTTCCCATTGACTTCAACTATCCTACTCTCTGTTCTAGTAAATGCAGCATTCTTTAAATACCATTTGTCAGGTGCTGGTATTCTCATTGTTTTAATAAAGCTCTAATGTGACAAGACTAATATAATGCCTCAGAGAGTTATAAAGCAGACACAGTAATGTATCTACAAGATAATATATTACATAATTTATACATTCAGCTATTTACATGTGACAGAAACCAGACTGGTTATCTTCATCATCAATAAAGTGTGATCAAAGGCAAAACAAAATAATTCTACTGTAGTTTTTGAAAAGCTTTTTGGTGCTTTGGCAGGAAGTGTGTGATTACTACTTATCAAAAATTTTTAATATATTTATAGAGATGTCTGAAAACATTTTGAAGAAAAGAAAATGTTGCTGATTACAAATTTGCTAAAACAGAGAGAGGCTTTTATAGGATATGTCTGACATTTAAAATCATGATGTCACTTCCAGTGATGCAAAAAACAATATTTTATTTTTTGATGGTATTAAAAATACACAGTGTGAGCAGAAAAACAATTAAGAAAAAGTGATGCTCATAAGTGATGTTAGTGTCTGTGCTTCCAAATTTTGAGAACATTATAGTCAAAACACTTGTTACAGAGTTTATAACAATCTCTTAGATGTAATAATGGGCTGGATTTTCAAATAAAAATAAAAATTAGACTAGTTATTCTTGATAACAGGAAAAAAAAACTGTTATTGATTTCCCCATAGTGTTTACATTATACTCGTAGTTTATCTCTCTTTTCAATGAGTTGATAAAGCGAAAGACTGATTTAATCTCCAATATTATTCAAATGCAGGAGAATTTGCTGATCTGTGATGCAAGATGTAAATACCTACTGTAAAACATTTGCATTTTAGTACAATTTGGTGCTAGAGCGCTACCTATGTGTCTGCAAACACATGAAAACTTGCACGTCATCCTGGGAATGTATCACACTTTCTGCCTATTGAAAACTAACAAGCAGATACATATCACAAATATCATTAATTATATTTAGAGATTTAAGCCTTTTATATTTGCATCCCCCTTACCTACTCTAATGTCATGCAGCATATGCTTATTTTAATTCTTCACATGACAAATAACATAATATCATACTTATGCATAAGTACTAGAAAGAAAGTGTAGAGATTTTAACATTAGAGTGTCTAGTAAGAAAAAACTAATCTATGAATATTCTGTTACATACGAATATAACTGCTTCTTGAAAACTATAAGAATAAATATTAACTCCAACAAATAAGACTTATGTTCATTCAAATGCAGTATCTACTATGTTACATAAAAATGTTTACAAAGAAATTATTATCATCCAAATTAAATCATTTTAACTAATATTTTCATACCCAAAGCAAACAATGATGATGGGCAATAAAAACATGTTGTTATTGTTCAAACAGAAATTACTGATATTTGCAATGCAACAATTGTATCTAAGTACAAGGGAAATAACGAAGTGACATCATCATTTTAAAATACAGGCTAAGTCATAAAATGTCTGAATATGTGAATGTTGTATTGATTATTCCCTTGTCACTCTGCTGTGAGAATTGGCGATTTACCTTTTATAGACAATTTTCATTTTTGTTTGAGCTCAAGTACCTTGCAAATACAAAATCACTATATATTATATGGATTAAAATTTCAGAATTATTCTCATGCCTTGGTTTCTTTAACATTTATCAACACAGGTACTAGAAAAATTAGGTAAACATTAAATGGTATACATAAGGAAACAAAACAGTGAATTAAAAGCTATGAGGGTTTTAAAAAAGAAACACCAGGTAAGAACAGTTTCTTACCCTACCTGTAACAAAATTCTTTTTAGCTATTATATTGGTACACAACAGCCTTTCTGTTGTCTATGCTGTGGGTCTGACTTATAGCTGAAGCTTTTATTTGTGATTGTTGTCTATAGCTTCAACTCTTCACATTTCTGAGCTCATTTGAATATTGATTTCAAATTTTCATTCATCATCTGACGTTAACTCTCTGGTTAAAGAATGTTAAACTTATACTAAACAAAATAAAATAGGATAGAACACAATAGAGTACAAAAAAATAAAATAAAGAATTATATTGGGAAAATTGGAAAAGTTAGCTGTCTATTTTCAATATTTTTTAAGTAATCTTATATGTCTAATTTTTTTCTAAGCAGTTCCATTTGTGGTATGTTTAACAACATGGATAATAAAAATAATTAATACATTATTGCTTTGAATACTTCATTTTAGTATTTATGTATGTGTGAATTTTTGTGTTTTGTGATTGAGTTTGGAATGCAACAGATGACTTCATTTAAATTAAGGTAATAGTAACTTGGTAAATGTTTATTTCTTGATAAAATGTTATGTGCAAAACCAAACATTAACTCTCAAGGTTTATAAGCACAGAACACTAATTTATTTTCCATTGTATAGAGTACAAAGTTTCATGCTATCCAAATTCCTCTTTGTATGCCACTTAACATTTTTTTAATGTATTGGTAGCAATATTTGTTGCTAATTAAAATAGCAGTTTTGCAGTTCCATGTATACACTCTTTCTCTCTCTCCCTGACTCACTCACACTCATTCTCACTCTCACTGTTTTTCGCTATTGTCTTCTCTGTATTTGTTATATCTTTGGAGTGTATCATCATCTACTGAAGTTAAAATATACTGTAGAAATACAAACAAATATTTGATTTCATATCTATATGATATTTGTAAGAAAAAATTTTAAAGTGCCATAAAAAGTAGTATTTGTGTTAATTTCAGTGCAAAGAGTTTCCTTTGCTTTTAATTACTCCTGACTGGATCTACTATCTTTAATGTTCAGTATCATGCCTTTGTTCTCTAGTTGGCTTCTTTTATTATTTATGTGGTTTATTTTACACATTATGTGTTTACCAAAAATCTACTGTGAACAAATGTATAGAAATTTGAATTCTCAGGTATATTAGATGTATTAAACTAAAAACATATTTCTGAAATTTCTATCCACATTTACTTTTATATTCCTAAGCTTTTGTTCCAGATATGCAAAAGCGGAGATCTACTTATTCGTTTTAGTTCTTTTAATTACAACCATAACAAAAACTATAGCATAGCTTAACAGTTTCAAGTGTGAGAACCACTTACTTTTCAAATTCATCATTTTAAACAGGGACACATTGTATATAGGTACTATTTAATTGTTTATTCTCAATAAGGGCCCTAAGCTTAAGACATCTGTAATTTTTTTTACTTTTTACTATATACTCAGACCAAAAAACATATGTTGTATCTAAAATTTAACAAGGTATGTTTAGCATTTAATCCCTTTTACATATGATAATATGAAATGCTCCTTGAACTGTATGATTTGTCACTCTTAAATTTTTAAAGTGAGCTTAGTATACAAAGCTAAAGAAATGTTTGTGGACGCATGTTTTAATTTTAATTAGTTTAAGAAAAAAACTATTTCTGTTTATATGTTACTCAATTTTGGAATCTTTTCAATTTATAGAAAATAATTTCTGCTGAGCTGTTACATATTTTTACTTTCTCTCTACCATGTACATACAAGTACATTAAGGGAAGAAAAGATATTGGTCCACACCCAAATATTTGATGCATAGATTTCACCAGAAATACACGTTTTGAGATCCCCACAATAAAGAAAAATCATTTTTAGAAAAATGCCATTATGTGTGTGTGTGTGTGTGTGTGTGTGTGTGAGTGTGTGTGTGTGTGAGTGTGTGTGTGTGTGCACATAGATAAAAAAAAAACAGTGTTTAAACACCAAACTTGATGCTTAGTTCAGCATTTTCTAAGGATGCAAATTGAAGATTTTCAAGAAAATTCCTCCACTACAAACTATCCTTTGTTTGCAACATTTTTAGGAAAATGTTGATTTTCTCATAAATGTCTCTGATGATTTTAATTAAAATATCAAATGTTTAAGAAATTTTTATACCTAATGAAATATATACGAATCTTGAATTTTCTGGGAATATCCTCTAATGACTTGTTCATTCTTGATGACTTTTACATAACTGGTAAACCATAAGAGCTAGAGAAAAGCTTACTACACAAAGAATGTACTCATAGATCTTGTTAAAATATTCAATTAATGTCAAATATGTTTTCTGTAGAATTCACTTCTTCTGAGATATTTCTAGTAATTGGTTTAAATTTTAAAATGCTAATACATTTCTCAAATGGAAAATTATTATTTATTTTTTTTTCTTAGTCAATCAAAGAAAACAGAATGTCAATGCATCACATAGTGACTAGTACAGTATTCCCTTATTCCTGCAAATCTACAAAGAAGTATGTAATAAAAGTAGTTCTGCAAATGTTACGTGGGAGTAAATAAAAAAATAAGATTTTGTAAGAAATAGGTATGGAAAGTCATGTGAATGTAACACATCATATGTTTTAACTATGCACAGTAATTTTAAAATCCTTAATTCCTGAAGCTCTACTAAACATTTCAAGCTAATAATTTCTAAACTTTGATCCAAGGAGCACTTTGAAAAGAGAAAGGGTTGAAAAAAAGAAAGTGAGAAAACTGGAGATTAAAAGTTCAATGTAGTGCTATATCTAAATGGCACAGGACCGATTAGATAGCACATGCACAGTTTCAATATTTTGTGCAATTAAAAACCAGTGTATCCCATTGAAGAAAAACAAAAAAAGAAAATTAAAAAATATTTACATTTTTTTAACAGATTCACTGATGCTTTGTCTTTAATCTCACAATATATTTTCATTTTGATTTTACAAAGTGTTTTTGCAAATATTTACCTAAATAAAATAATGAATATAGCTTGTGGAAAGTGGAATTTATTTGATACTCATGTGGAATTTTCATCATGAACGTAGCTCAGACTATTCAGATCTGATTCCTCTAATTAACATCTGATAGACTATTTAATTAATGCCTCATCGTATATTCTGTGTTTATTGGAAGACTAATTTTGAAAAAAAAATATCTGTTTTTCCAACTATTACTAATATTCAGAAAACTCTTCAAAAAGTTCTGCTTCTCATAAACAAGGTCATGACTTATAATGGGCTAAACTGTACTGTTTGTTACACTGTTGATCAGATAAGACATTCTATAGAGTTATAATCATCACACTTACAAGTATCAGACCTGTGGAGGCCTGTTACAATCTTACAAAAAATTTTCCTTCCATTGTTGCACAGGACGGCCCAAAGATCTTTGGGGATATGAACTGAACCCAGTCTTTCAAGATTGTGTTTTCAATTTAGCTGGTCTTGTTCATTATATTCTAATACTAATATAGTTTTCAGAACTCTTAAGACATTAGTTCCTTTGTAATTCCATCTAGTGTATCCTACTGTTCTTTGTATGGATGTCTTTTCACAAGCTGTTATTCTGCTTTCATATTTTTTTTTTGGCATTCATGCTTCACTACCATAGGTTAATATTGGTCTAGCTAAAGTGTCTTCAGATTTTTTCAGCCTTCGCCGTTAATCGTCAAGCATGGGGTCAATAATAAGTAACAAGTGTATCACGCATTGCCTCTTACAGAGGACTTATGAACGATAAGCAGAAGAGGTGAATGTCAAGAGTTTTGAGGTCACCTTAGTGAAATGGGACTTGTATCTTGCCTTTTCACTATTTACATTTGGAACATTTGCTTGCGTCTCATAAACCCACATTTATACTCATAGGTAGCTTAAGTAAATTGAACTGACTTGAAATAGTTAGACGGTTATGGTAACATAGAGGGCTTTAATGACAACTTTATTATTACAATAAACGCTTGATTTTACTGTTTACAGCAGCAAATGAAAACTGACCGACACAGAATAAATTAAGAAAACACAAACACTAAAGAATACACAAAATGTCCTGGTGAAAATCAGTTCTGCACCATCCAGTATGTCAACCTATTTACAAAGTTGGCAATGGATGCAGTCCAATGTTCAATTCTCCCCCTCCCCTTTGAGACAAGGGGTTTGCTGAACTAATAACGTCATGCACTTAAACCTACTGGTGCTAAAGACCGAATAAATTTGAAGACTCAGAATAAATGTACTCTGTATGTTTTTCTACAAGGGGTGACTTCATAGTTTTATTAATAATTCCCAAACTTTTATTACATCTATTAATTTTTCAGGAATATATTTTCCTTCCCAAATAGAAAGATTATAACCTAAGTATTTAAATTCATTAAATTTTACAAAAAGTTTATCCTGGAAGTACTCTGTAAGGGTTCTTTTCCAGGAAATGCCACAATTTTGTCTTTATCATTTGATATTTCCATTTAAATATGTTGGCTACTACATGTAAATTATAAACTCATCATTGCAAACCATTTTCAGAAAGTAATAAATCGTCTGCTAAAAGGATAGCATCAAGCGTGAAGTTTCTATTGATAGGTTGTAGAAAACTAAACTGGTGAGATAAAGTTTTCATAAAAACAGACTATATAATTAGAACTGTTTTCAGCAATTACAATTCATTTTGTAACATGCATTTTTTGTAGCATCAGCAAACAAAAATGTGTGCTCCAATTTGTGTCCCAAGTGTGTATATTGTGTGTGCGAGAAACGGAGAAAACAGACACATATTGAAACATTTTATGACTTTCAGTTGGTATGAGTGAAGCAGCAGAAGTTGGTCACCCCGACGCATCGAGGTGCCTTTTACTTACGTCCTGGTCGAAAGCATCGGCTGACGCGGCGGCTTCGCTCATCAAGTTTCCACAATCAACACCATCAGATGACATGGAACTACTTACATCTTCATCGTGATCAAAAGCGTTGAACACATCGTAAGGCAGACACGAAAGCAGGTCAATAATGAACCACGACTTGAGATAGTTCATGCGAATCACTTTAGGGTCCGATACCACTTCCCCGCCAGGTCCAACGAACGTGGTGTGAAAATTCAACACTATATCGATAAAAAAGATGACATCTACGATTGAGTCCACCACGAGCAATGATACGTCCTCAGAGGTTTTGTTCTTGAAGGCGACGTTGTAGGGCACCATTATCGCGGTGTAGAACGTAAGGCAGAGGATAATCCAGTCCCAGATCGCCTTGAACGCACAGTAATGTAGCAATATATGGGGCGGAGTTTTCGGCGCCTCTTGACGGTACTGGGGCATCACATCGGCGTTGAGACTCATCATCTGTCAACATTCAACACATTAACATTAACCATATTTATTTACTTTGTAAAGCAATGGTAAAATTACAATTGGGTTGTCCACAAGAATTTGGCCCTGGTCATCATACAGCAGACAAATACTACAAATCATACACATTTAATGACTAATTATTAGAACCTGGATTATGATGTCACCTTTTAACTCTTGCAACAGGTATTGCTAACTTGCACATACATCCATATCATGGAATCCCACACTGTTTATTAGAGCAGTTTTGGTCTTCTTATGTCATTTTATATTTTAGGACATTTCTTCGATTTTAGGCTCATTATTTTATCATTTTATTGCTCTCTGTGTCTTTATTTAGTCACTTTCTTGCATTTACTCTAACTATATACACTTTTTATATTAATGCCATTGTGTAATGATACCTTTCCATACACCAACAATTTTACTATTCAAATGAGAAATAAAAGTAATTTTACACAGCCTTTACAAGCGACGTTGCTTGCCAAAACTACCATATTTATTATCTAATAGTCTGGAAAGGGTTGGTCGTTTTCCGCAGTCTAGGGGTAACATGCTACCAGGGGAGGACGACGGATATACTCGTATATACTAAAACCCCGTAATTATGCTCCCCATTATAACGCTATCCCGTTCACTGTGCTCTATTTGTAAAGACACTGGACGTTCCATATTAATACTTCATGGTTTCCCCCTTTAACACTCCAAATCCCGCTATTAGGGGTAAAAAGAGAATGCAAATATTGTAAATAAATTGCAAAATTTCGAATGTTTTAAAAGTATGATGAGAAAATATGAAGAGTAACTGCAATCAGCGGTCGAGGGCTCGAGCACTTTACCTAGAAAAACCCCTAAGGTCGGCAATATCTGACTATAACTTATCTTTTCTTGAAAGGAATTTACCCTTTCAAAATACTTCCTGTTAAAGTGTTTTATTCTTTTATTGTGTTTGCTTTAATTTCAAACATAATTGCACACAGCAGTTGGCAATCCTTAAGTGCCTAATCTCAATCTCCGATTAAAAGACTTCCCTGGTTTCCAAGCCCCACTTGGAACAGTATGAAAGCTAGCGAAATCACGTCGAAACATATCAGCATATTTTTCATATTTCACTGCCACAAAACAAGTACAACTGGCAACAACACAATTAAAACTGGTACTGAGAGAGAGAAATAGGCAGGATGACTGTGACAGTGTTTTCCATCACTCGGACCGTCATTAATGCACTTCATCCTCTAGGCCAGTCAGATAGGTAGCAGAAAAGTGGCCATGTTCTAACATAAACGTACTGTAGTCTCTGAATGCTGTGCAGTGTATAGCACGCTTTAACTACTTATGGCACCGCAGGCGGTGACACTGATGATACATGAATGAAGATGTATCACCGGTGGAATGCGATGGCGGGAGAAACCCGGAGAAAACCCGCCACAGCACCGCTTTGTCCACCACAAATCTCACATGCGGTCGCTTGGGATCGAACCCTAGGTGAGAGGCGAATAGTCTAACCACTCGGCCACGGTGTATAGCGAGTTGTCGTGCAGTACTACAAAATGGCAAACTAAATGTAATAGCTAGCCATAAGAGTACACGGCAATTAACAATCGAATATTTTTTCATAAGAAATTACTTTATTTTTCTTTTTGCACTATACTCCACCCGAATATTCAGAAACATTTATTATATTGAAGTGCCTATTAAATTCTGTCAAAATTGGTTTTTCATATCTAATAAATCATATCTCTATGTAGCGCTATTGCGCGTTAAGGCCACATTCCCTTGAATATCCTAATTACAGGGTTTTACTGTATATACATATATCATTTTATCGGGTGTAAACATTCTTGGCAAGACTTCCTTCGGAAGGGAAGTAAATCCGTTGGTCCCGTGTTGTAGATTTACGGCTCGTAAAAGAACCTAAAGCCCGATAAAAAGGCCTCAGTAAAATTTAGCGGTGTTTCACGCCCAATATATCTGGTGACCCAGCTGCCCCGTATTTGACATGTGCACGTACAACTTGTGCGTTAAGATTGCAAAACTCAGCGAGGCTATTTAAACTTAAAACTCGCCAATGGAGAACTAGCGAAAGCAACTTTCGTTTTACTCCTCTCAATGAGCACGACCCGTTCACCGTCTCCGCTGATAAACAAGAGGGGTAAAACGAAGGACGCTCACCTAGTTCTCGCTAACCGGTTTAACTTGAAATATCCCATAGTTCTGCAACTCCTCTGGTAGAATGGGACGCTGAGAACCACAACATATCTATTAAGTCCCTTCTATTACCCTTAGAAGTGTAGACATAAGTTCAGATTGAATAACCCAAAGTACTAAATACAAGTTAAGAGGCTTTTTAGAACGAATCATGTACTTTTTATGTTTTTACATTAAGTTTTGAGGAGATGAAGCAAACTAATGTTCTATTTGAACTCATTGAACTATTTACAAATGTTTAAAAGTATTTCATCTTTTAGTTGACCACTATAATACACTGATTACATGTGACGTAGCCAAACTCGTATGCCATATATAATACAGAGGCTCATTATGATCTTATTTGAAGGCGCGTGCAGCTCCCCTACCGCCTATACATTTAACATCTTTAAAACAGCAATCCAAGATGGCAGAAATGGCAAGCGAGAGTTTGAAAGCGACGTAATTTAGAAAATGTAACACCACCTGAAATTGAGATACAGGCTTTAAATGTTTATAATAGCATATAGCGCAAAAATCAAGCAAGACATTTAAAAAAAAAATATTTGCAGTTAAAAATATTTTCTGCAAAAAACAAGAAATACAACGGTTGTAAATAAATTAACCGAGTTTATTATAATTAACTATTTATATAAAACAACAGGAACATGAGAGACAAGCTAAATTATGATTTGTGATGTAATATGTTTTCTATTTTATTAAAATTACTAGCTATTCTATACAAGGTGGTTGTGGTTCACCTTATTCTCTGGCTTTATGCAACAGCAGATTGTAGTCTAACCTGAAAACATCGTTCCCGAGACCCATCTTCTGCATGCCAACATTATGGACTTTGGTGCTGCAAGTTATAGGTAAACAGTAGCGTATTTGGTTAACGCGCGGTGTTAGTTTCAGTTCTAAGATGCTCGATTCAGGTTCGAATCTTACTAAAACGTTGACAATTCCCCCCCCCCCCCACACTTTCTTTCTTCCTGATTTGGCACAAAGCTAGATGGGATATCAGAACATTTATTAACTTGCTTATTTGTTTCTTTTATTTTTGTTTATTCTTTATTTATGTTTATTCTAACTTTATCAGGCCAGAATTATTTAAAGTCTTAGTGAAGTTTCGTTTTCAAAACAATTAGAATGAAAATTAAGGATTGGAAACTGAAGAACACGTAAAATGAACAGTCGTTTGTTTGTTCTTAATTCGTATATCTTTTAGTTCACACCTAAATTTACTAGTGTGACAAACATTGAACTAACTTTGCACCTTGATGGATAATACGCAAAGAAGAAAAAAAGTGCACGTGAACTGTGAGACTCGAACCGCTGACACTCGGGAAGTGACTAGGGAACATGAAATTAACCAGTTGAGCTACAATCATTGCGCCGCCTTGCACGGTTAAAACTGGATGGTATAGTGTTGCACACGTCTCCCTCTCCGCTTCTGATCTCTTTATAACTGTTGTGTGATTCCTTTTTGTAGCTTAAGCAATTCGTTTAACCTCCATACATTATAATTTACGTTGCAGAACAAAGCCAGCGATCCTATTGATATACCATGTACTGTAACAGGAGTTATTAAGCGCATGCTTTTGGAATGGACGTAACTTTTGCTGCTAAGATCTATGTTCCTATGTAAAGCAGGCTAGATTTGCGTGGTTACGAAATGGTCGATAAACACGGTAATTTTGCCTATCTCCAAGAATAATAAGGGACAGGCGAACCACCTTGTATAGGGTTGATGCGTTTTACTGTTTGAATATATGAATTGTTTTGTTCTTTGGTGATGCCGATAGTTATATCTGAATTAATAGCTCACAAATATGTTATTCACTGATGACATCATGAATATTTATATTCTAAAGACAGACTCATCACTTACCTACTTAGCTAGTTTGTAGCATAAACCGGAAAGAATCTCCAGTTTCGAACGAATGGTGTTTTTCTAAGACTTTCTTGCACAAAAGCTTCTGGAACAGACATCTTGAAGAATAAAAGAAACTCTGCTTACATTTAGAACTTTTGTGTTAAAGAAGTTCCAGGCGTTGAAGAATGCAATAGCAATGGTATATTTTTCTGAGGCTATTTCTGCACATTTGTTCATTGTATTGTGAATCTAGAACCGAATTTAAAATTATATAAATGAGATGCAATAATTAGAGAACTTACATGTGCGAGGTGCGATTGTTTGCTGGTGTCTTTGAGGTTCGGCAGGTGGGAAGAAAATTGAGACACCAGCACCGATCGACTTCTTGTAACAGAACGCGCTAATTTTGCGAATTTGCTCAAACCTGCAAAGAAAGCATATTTAATATTCATACATCATGGTATTACATAATGGTATCAATAATTATTGCTATATTTCACAAATAAGTCATTCAAATAATAGACCAATATCATTATTATCTTTCAGTACTTTAAAAACTGAATTATAGTTTTACAATGAACATTGAGACTCATTTTTGCTTAAGAAGGAAGAAATGATAGTTAATTGAAGTGTTCTTCCACATAAGTTACATGGATATAAATAATAAAAAAGCATCATAACTAAATACCAGGTGGCCGAACTGCCCTGTGGTTAATGTATGCAGATATCCCGTGTTTGTTAAGAGAGTTGCCGAATTTAACGGGGCTATTTCAAGTTAAAACTGGCCAGCTGGGAACTGGGATTAGTGCCCTTCGTTTTACCCCTCTTTGTTTATCGCGCTCATTGGGAGGGATAAAACACCAGTTCCTCACTGATCGGTTTTAACTTGAGTTCTGCAACTCCTTTAACGCATGGAAGGATATCTGTACTCGTCAAATACGGGACAGTTGGTTCAGCTCCTTTATATTTTTCATGTTGTAGTTATTTTGTCATGTATAAGATAAGGAATAAACAACTATTTAACAATTAAATTAACTTATTAGAGGAATATGAACAGAGCCAACAAATAAGAGAAGCACACTTAAAGAAATCAACAATAATGACGTTATAGAATAGAAACAAGTAGACTGGGTATATCTACAGAAAGACGAAGAAACGGACATTTAAACAGGCAATAGCGATGGAATAAAAGGAAAAAATAGGAAAAGGAAGATCAAAATAAAATGGGAAAACACATTAGAAGAACAACACAAATGATTGAAATTAAAAGAATGTATATAGATAAGGAAATATGGAAGAAGTGGACGGAAAGTGTTGAACCTGGCACCTAATAACAAAAGAATTTAGAAAGAAAAAGAAAATATAGAATAAATCCCTTTTAACATCTACGGTATACATAGATGCAAAGAGATACCGATGTTCAACTGAGTACTTAGAGCTCAGGGTTACGACATTTGTCTTTGCGAGACTTGAGAAAACGAATTTCGAATTTAGACCTTCCGGATTACCAGATGGATACCTTTTTCCAGGAATTACTTTTGTAAACACTGTGGGCATAAATGAACTTTATTGTTTGGACTTCTCAGACTCGACAGCTTTCTGTTCTGGTGTTTTAAATAGGCATTATCTATCTACGGGTGTGATGAACTAGACCGAAATATTTTCAGAGATCAAGTAGGTGTCAAACAAGTAATTTGAGATAGACCTATAGCCTTTCTGTTCAAATTTCGAAGTTCGACTATACGCTTCTAAAGTGCTAGTACGCCACTGGCTAATGGCTGTACCATTCGAGAGCACAACACGGAAAGCAGCGTCGCAGAGGGTACATTAACTTTCATAATATATGCAGTGTTTGATTTCGAGCTCGAATCTCTTCCACCAATCTTTTTCTATTCTACTTTTTTTTTGAATAGACCATAATGCAGTGTTAGCCTAAGGTTTTATTTCATGTTTCAATATGCATTTTAATCCTTGTTAAAAAGAGTGAATCATATTTTGACATGCTGTTCTTCAAAATGGGAGTGGTTTAAAGAGTGAAAGAAAGAGCAAAAAATAAAATCACAAAGTCAGTCAAAACAGTTTTATAGGAACTGCTGAAAATGGTGACCTGAATTTTCAAGGCAAAGTTGACAGCAGGGAAGGAACGATTGTGTATTCTATCCAAAATTTTAGTGAGTCAAATAACCACTATTTCTTGATTTACCGTAAATGAGGTGCGTATCTTTGAGTTCAGAGGTGTAGTAGTGTAGTGTGCCGAAGGGGATTCCACACTCAAGCCTAAAATTGATTTTTATATGTCAGATCTCAGGAGGACAGGATGAGATGAGAGTAATTACAGCGGGCAGCCGGAACCGGACGGCGGGAGAGAGCCACCGTGGAGGTCCCTAACAGCTTCCAAATAGTTCTTCATATCGACGTGGGGAGCGCTAGAAGCCCGCGCCTCAGGTTTGACCAAACGCCCCTGTGTCTACTGATGGCCCCCAAAGCCATTGTGCCGCTGAGAAAGTGAGGTGTACCTATTCTCCATTTTGTCTCATAGACGCACTTCAGTATACGAATTAACCTTAGTGATCATAATCAAAGAAATGATAGTAGTGTTATTATATCTGGCCAACGAGAATTTTGTCTTGAGTATATGTATTGCTGCAGCTCTTCGTATGGAATTAATAAGAAAAAGAAAAAAGAACAAGCAAAAAAAAAAAAAAAAAAAAAATGGTATGGCAGGAAATGAACCCATAACTTTCAGGTCATCAGATTATACGTTACGCATTAAACCTATGGACAGCTAAAATTGGTGCAGTAAGTATTTATTACATCTGAAGCTTCCATCGTAATTAATTTACTTATATCAGTGAGACATCCGTGAATATACCTTGTTAGAAGCTACTTAAAGTGACTGAACAATCGCTGTTCAGTGTCGCACTGTAAAATGATTTGTTCGAAGAGATTTGAGAGATTTTTATGACAGTAAATCTTGAAAACCGAAAAACGAGTTTTTGAAAAGCGATATTTCTATATTCGTGCAGTAGTTTTAAAGACATCCCAAGCCATTTTCATCTGGATTTGCTTAACATAAACTTACCTGCATTTGATACCAATATGTTTAGCACCGTATAACTGCATTATGTTTAACCGTGGAGCACGCATTGCCTATCCCAAATTGTTTATATCAGACACGTCTACAATCTCTGAAATTGTTTTGGTGGGTTAATTAACTTCCTATGTAATGCGTTGCTCTTGGCCATGTTATTCATTCATTTAAAGTGTTTTCAGCTGGACTCGAATGCTGTAGTGGGCCGTTTCCTTTCGCGATCAAATCTATTGTACACGATTCAAAACTGAACCATTTCAGCATTGTGTTTGGAACAGTTGTGTTTCTGAAAGTATAACCATATTTAAATAGCAGCGTGTCTTCTCTGTTACACAAGTTTTCTTGAAAACTGCTTTTTACATTATATGGTGGAGCAATTTCCCTAAAAATTGCCATATTCAAGCCATTCCAAAATTCTGCGAAACTAGCTTTTAAGAGTAGGCCTTTAAAGGTAGGCGCTTTATTTTTCATTAGCACCACTATTAAATATTTAAAATAAAGTTGGAAATATTATACTTTTCTTGAATGGAAGTTCTCAAACTGTCCGTCCATAGTTAATTTTATATTAATATCAGAGCCCTAACATGACCATTATTACTATTCATTTTGGTCAATTTTGTACAAATTAAAACTCATTCATTAATTTAAATTATACAAGTTATAAGTGTAAACTTTTTTTTTAGAACTTAAATAACAACTTCTTGGCAATGATATTTCGAACAGTGTTTGTCCGTGTTAACACATTGTCAACCTAAATATTTCTAAGGATAATATTTATCAACAAAATGGAGTTCAATTTCTGGTCTTATCTTTAGGAGTTTTCAGGGAATACCAAGAATATTTCAACCACATATATTCTGCTATGTGTCTATAATTCCATGGTGTAATGGTTACCATGCTGACTTCATGTACCCAAGATCGTGGGTTCAAACCCGGCAGAGGACGACAGATTTTTTCGGGCATTTCCTTAGCATGGCTTCCTTCCTTTCTCCCCAGAATAGAATGGGACGCTGAGAACCATAGCAGTTAAAGAGCGTTTCATTTAATTCCAAACAGATTTTGGATTCTTCACCAGCCTAGTTATTTCCAAACTTTGCTGGTGAAAATAAACTCCTTAGTTGTTTTCAGAGAAACGAAGACTTTGAAACGAGTCCTCATGAAGTCATTGGCGATATCAAAGAAGAAGAGTTTTATTCTATTTATGTATTTTTACAATAATGCTACTCTTTTCCACAGAAGTCTCCAAATCTGCACATTTCGTTTGCACTATGCTCATCAAACACAGCGCAGAGTCTACAAAGCTGTTTATCATTCAGCTGGACTGTGACACGCATTAGATGTATGCATATAGCTATCTTTCAAAAGTGAGTTCAAACATTAAACAAACTCGTCGTTTAGGGGAATCCCACAACCAAAGTCGGCCGGATTGATATCTGGAGATCGCGGAGGCCGCATTCGGGAAGTGATGAGCCTATTGCTACACGATTGCCAAACATCTGCGAAATTAATTGTTTTTTAAGTGTGTTGTGTCTTATATGAAGCTTATGTTTTCCATACCGGGACTCCTCAGTCTAGGGAAGTTCTGTAATATGCTGTAGCAGCGCTCCCCGTTTACAGTTACACTGTCTTATTCCATAACTATCTTCTGCGAAGAAATATGGGCGAATGATGGATTGTGAAGTGAAGCCACACCATATAGTGATTTTTAAATCATGAATAGCTTGTTGAATTCAACTCTGAGGGTAATTTTCTGACCAAAGTCTGCAATTACACTTGTCAGCTCTGCGTGAACCATCCTGTATATTTAACTCTCGCTGAACAAAGGCGAGGGATGGGAGATAAAATGTCCGTAGGAAAATGTGAAATCTAATACTTTATGTTCATCACTTTTGTGTTGTAAATAATACATTTTTAAACAAATATTTCATTTACACTTTTGAATAACTGCTTTTTATTTATTTATTTTAAGAATGATTTCCTTACACAGGTAAAACGGGTTAGATCAGATATATATTCCCTCCCACTCCTAACTATAGTGATATCATAGTTGTGGCCTTCATTAATTGAATCATCTGTTGTACGAGTATTACTGTTATTTGTTCCTTTGTAATTGTCATTTCATCAGCTTCTACATAGTCATGTTCTATAAATCATGAACAAAGTCTTCATGTTCATTTATGTTTTTTTCTTCACACTCACCTTTCTGTTGCATCCTGCATATCACTTTCCACTCTTTCACTCATTACTACAATTATTATTTTCTAACCACATAACATATATACCTACCCAGCTCATGAACAACTACTGGGACAAACATATTTTCTACTGACATTAGTAATGATCGAACAGCATCAATATGAAGACAATTTATATCACTATAACAACACAAATATAATTCTGGGTAGTTTAGTGGTAGCTTGTCTGCCTCACATTCAATAGGTCGCGAGTTTTCCTTATCCCGAGAAGACGAATGTTGAGTAACTTTAAGCTCCGTGGACCCTGAGATCATTTGAGCATCATTTCACTGGTTTCATTCATCATCCGATATGATCAAGCCGGTTAAAATGTTACTGTTAGAGATTTTCTCTTTATTTAAAAGAAAGAAACAAAAACCTAGAAAAAACTGTGGATAAAAAGTGACCCTGGAAAGTTAAGGAACATATCACTATTAGCAAAATTATTTACCCACCATGAAAATAAAATTCCTGGCCCTAGTAATAACCATTGACAGGATCACTCATACTTTTCAATAGGCTTGTCGGTGACCAATTCGTCTACAATCTATTACACACACAAGTGTACGTATCGGTGTGTACGTCACATTGCAAATGTTGGTGCACATAAGACGAGCTACTCAATTTTGCGTGAACACTTTTATAAGTGATCATTGTGGCGGCGGAAAACTGGTGCTTACAGCAAGCGATATATATTCTGTAACATCACCAGTTTTCTGTAGGCTGAGCCTTTCACTAGAAGGTTCGAGTCCCAATATAATACCTTGAAACTGTTAGCGTTGATCAGGAAACAAACATCTGACGAATTTATAATGTAAAATCATCTAATGGAAATTTATTACCTAACACAGGATGTTACAAAATAAAGTAATACGTTTCTGTTAATGAAGAGTTAGGTAGTATCATTTGGGGACTGCTCTCTCAAACATAAAGGTCCACAAGTAATCGGCAGGCGCTGACTGTCTAGGATGCAACAAGGATTAATATTACTTATTTTGCCTACTTACCGCCCTTGCTGTCGTCGGATTCGATAGGCTGTTTGAGCGCGGTGATGTCCCTGAACGTCAGTAGGAACAACACCACGAGGTCCCTCTCGTTCTTGATGGGGGCAATCTGGAGCAGCAGCCATAGTGGAGTCTCTGAAACATCAACAGTCAATGAATTTCTGGTAAAAGGTAATAAATATAGGGCAATACCTATAGTCCTTTTCATTGTAGAATCACTAATGAATATACAATGATAAATTAGCTTAACCCTTTGTTGTCTGTCGGTACCTATAAGTTCCGCTTGTTTTAAACGTAACTATCTATACAAATAGGGTTGCACTCTAGGATTAATATCATGTTATATTAATCTTCAACCATAAACGACAAGTAATCAAGACTGTTGTGTATTGTAAAAATATATACAATGTTTGCCCTAAAATTGCAGCAGTGATTTTTTTTAAATAAATAAAAGAGAAAACCAATATAGCTACAGCCAAATGTAGCCCCATTAACTTCCAAGTATCACACCGATTATTTTACTTGGGCTCTCCCCGTCATTTATCACAGTCACTGGGATTTGAACTTGAAACATTTTGCTTTGAATGGATGCCCAGTCCGTTACATATCACCTAACACTCATGACCATTTAAACTTCTTTTTGGGTATATAACTATAAAAACTGACTTAGAAGAATTTAAACTTTTAATTGGGAAGAAAAATATTAATAAAGGATGTGCATTTATTTTCATTTCTATTTTCTCTATTATTGTATATAGTATTTTTATAGGTTTATTCCCAAATATTTTTACTAGAACTCCAGTTTTAAACTTGAATTAAAGGAAAAATGGCATATATAGTATACTAGTGCAGTCAACTAAGGGTTAAATAGATTGCCTTCAATAAATACTTTCTGTAAGTATCAGTAAAAACTGATGTGTTCCATTCATATGACTTTCTCTACATCTCTGTAACAAATTATTGTTAAAAAGATTATTCTTCTGTCTTCTTCATGCTGATGGAGATAAACACTAGAAGATATGCTTTCTTGTAAATAGAAAGGAAATAATGAAATACGGTATGCTAAAACTATAGTCAAATCTTTTAAAAACTGGTTGCCATGTGGACGAAATTTGTTTCTTTGCATTGCCAGGAGTTGACAAATTCACGTATGTGAAAAGTTTAAGTATTTTAAAACAATAATAAGGAACATGCAACTTCACGCAAAAAAAAAAAAAAAAAATGTATAGGATATAAATTGTGTTTCAATGAGATCTACATTTTTTGTGTAGTATATTTTTGTCTATACTAGTTATGCAAAATCCAGCAAAATTCATCCAGGATAAAGAGGTGAAACTTTATAAAGAGCCCTCTGAGCAAAAATTAAGTGGTCTTTCACGTACAGTAGAATAGGGCTCTGAGTGTTCATAAACAAGACTCAATTTTAATTTTCATAATTTTCAGGTCACATACATTATTCAACTTGTGTGATTTCAAGTAGGTAATTTTTCATAGTTTGGCGTGAGGAATTTTCTTGAAAATCTTTGTCGCGCGCGTCCTTGGAAGATGTTGAATTCAACTACCAAGTCTGTCATTTAAGAGAATTTTCGTTTTTTTATTTATATTTTTTTACTTTTTTTTATTCGGTATGCGCACAGAAACTTCTTCCTTACTCAGCGTATCACGTGTCACGCTTCTCTCTCTACCTATCTGTCAGTCCAGTGTAACGGGTTTACTGTGTATGGCACCGCAGCGAGACACTGATGATACATGGAATGAAGATGGAGCACCGGTAGCGGGAGAAAGCGGAGAATCCGGAGAAAACCCACCCCTGCGCCGCTTTGTTCACCACAAATTCCACATACGGTCGCTTTGGATTGCGGTCTAACCACTCAGTCACGGCGCGGCCATATGTTATTTTAATGTCATTCTGCTTTTCAATATATATTAAAAGCACCCAGAAAGTTCAAATTCTCCTTGTGTTTGCGGTAGGCTCCTAAATCGCCAGGCATATGAAATCATATATAATATTGACCAGAATTTCAAGAACATAAAAATATTTACATTTCAGCATTAATATATTGACGACGAATGAAGCAACTGCTGTTTCAATAATGTTACTGTAAGCAACACTTTAAAAGAGAGAAGAGTGTTTATTGAAAGGTGTAAACTTTTATATTCGGAGAGAAAATCAAACTCGAAGAAGTCAGAAACGAAATTCCGCGTTTCGATAAAAATCCATGAATTCTATTCTGTGCTCAAAGTATTTCCAGCAATGAAGATAGTTTTAGCCAGTCTTAAAGAAGGCTGCTCTGTGATTGTGGAAGGGGATTCTACTTTACTATGTAGGTTTCGGATGGACTCGTTGGCAGTCCAGTTTGTGGCTGAATGGCAGGTTGTAAACTCAGTATGTAAAGGACATTAGAAAGTTCAGAGTAAAGGGTTGGAATATTGTACATATTGTTGAGGCATACATTCAACAATGTCACTCAACAAGCAAGCCGATGAACAACTTAGGATTTCAATCAACATTGGAATGGGATAGAAATTACCTGTTGGTTGACAGTGGAGGTTAGAACAGATTTGTTAGGGGGGCACTGCTTATTTTTCGAGGACACACAAGAGACTATCGCAAATCCATAAATACTGAAAACTTTCGAAAATGATTAGTAGCACAGCTTCTACTACTCTTGCTTGACTTGGTATTATTGTTATGGACAACAATGAGAGAGACAAAAAACCAAACATGGTTACTCTCAAATCTGAAGTGACAAGTTGGATGGAGGATCACGGTTTCAAATTTGATCCTGCTATAGCAAAAGCGAAACGGTTGAAAATTATCAATAGCAGACCTCTTGATAGGCAGTTCGCCGTTAATTTATAACATGACCACATTTCCAATGCACCTCCCACTCTATCACCCCTACTTAAACCCAATTAAAATTGTAGGGGTGACATTAAGGGAAAAGCTGTGACTCAAATGATTGGCGGAAATTTTAAGGATAAAACTCTGTGACGAAATAATTGTTTCTTTCAAACCAGCCGTATGTAATGCAGGAGTATGGTAAGGTACAGTCAGATTGAAGAATTTGCGAAGCAGTTGAAGTTAATGCTGTATCGGCATGTTACCATGGAACTCAGTGGTTAAAGCAATTGACGGAGATCACGAGAACCGTGGTCCAAATTCCGACTATGAGATAGCATTTTTAAGTCCGACTGAAATTTATTTTTAGAATAATCTGTCGAACAATGGATTAAGGGGAGATATACGACTGAAATAAGCAAAAGTTAAAGGATATCTAATGATACCTTTTAAGAATACCTGTTTTTATACTGAGGTTATGCGTTTACTTACTGGAACTTTACTCTACTTTTTTGCAGAAACTATCGAGGATACAAGTTTGAAATGTAGCAAAATACTCTCAGCAATTCTATTTAATAGAGTTAAAACTATTCCAATACATTAGTTATAGCTTTGGCAAAAAATTATAATTCACGAAGAAATGTGTTTGAATAAAAGTAATATTTTTTTTCTATCTGTAGTATGCCCATATTATTTCAGATACGCTCTTGAATGCAGTAAAAAAAAAACAAAAAAAAACAGATATTATGTTTACACCTTACTGCAAAGCTTCACTGTGTTTGGCCCACCACTTTCATAGAGAAAGGAACACAAAACAAAGAAATGTAGTTTTCAGAAAAAAAAATAAAGTGGAGCGTAATAGGAATTTAAAGGGTGTACTATCTTAAATAGCAATTGCAGGATGTAAATAATATAACTTCCACGTAAACCCACATATTTTAGGGTACCTTAATGGTAATGTTGAAAAAATTATATTTAATTTAGCAAGAGTTAATGTTCCACTAGTTTCAGCAATCGATATCGGTAGCAAGGTGACATCATTATGCTGACATAACCGGTGACCCCAAAATGTAATGCTGGCATAAAAGTTCCAATAATTAGGGCAGAGAGAACCCTTACTCTGAGCAGCTGATACTGTCGGACGACTAACATCGATAGAAGGGGTATTAAGTTTATATTAAAGGTGTTAATTTCAAGAACATCAAAATGTGCAGGTGAATACTTTGCGGAATTTGGATATACGTTTTCTCCCCCTTTTGCACACTTGAAATTCATCTATTTGATAGTAAAATCACTGTCTCTCCTCGCACCCTTGTTGTGTTTATTTATAGCTCCGTATCTCTTCCCAAATGTACACCTTCCTGCACCTTAGCCCCTAATGCCTTATGCTTCCCTCTCGCAGGTGCGAGCAATAGCTATCTAGCTATACCTTTGATCCTACCACCCCCTAGTGTTGCACAGTGTAGTGGTAACTTCTATTCCGCACTGGGTATCACTCTATTAAAATAAAATTGACTTTTTTCAATATTAAACAAAACTGATATTTTTGACTTCAACCTATTTCTCCTTAAGTGTTCTGTCAATGTATAGTTAACGGAACCAATAATTTCGGACATTGTTCAGGAAATAGACAGAAATTATAACATCTTAAATACTGAGGTAGGAAGCAGCGATTCTGAAGGAAATGCAGGGAGGGGGACACAAGTGAATATGAAAGAGAGTGAGTGGATCAAAGGAACCCTTAGAGGGGAAGCTGGAAGGTTTCGGTTTCGGCAAGTCACACCTCCAACTCTATCTTTTGTTTTACGTCGCTTTGACAACATGATCTAACGCAATGGATGTTAGGTGTGATACCTCTTTGATTGCTATGTGATGAACAGTAGCCTTATAGGTCTTATCCCCTGCTTTCTCTTCACGCCAAGCAGATGGGTTAGGGAGCTATCATGGAAACATGCTGACACGACACTAACACTGACTCGGGGTTTTTCCCGGTAAACCACATGGAGATCTCAAATTATTGTGAGATGTCATTACTCAATGGCGACTTACGAACGCCATAAGAACTTAAGTCCCGGGCTTTATAGTTAATAAACTATTAAGTCGATCATATATCTTCTTTGTGGTTTCCTGTGGTTTACCAAGGAAAACACAGTTTAGCGAATGTTGCTTAGTGGTTAAAGCAACTGGACGGAAACCAGGGATCCGTGGTTCAAATCTCGTCTATGGTATTGAATTTTTCAGTCTGGCTCTACCTCTCCAACTTTTGTCCTACATACGACTGATGCGGAAGAAACAATTAATTCACAGATGGGTTAGGATGCCACCCATTCTAGCTACTTTCACCATCCATAATCAGGCGGCGGTGTGCAGTTAGCCTTCGAGGTCTCATCCCATTATGTCACACCAATTTACTCCTCGATAAGCGTTCATCCATCCAGTCTAATTGCTTCCACTATCTGTGGATAGATGGCAGCACAACCGCTACAATCATATATTTTCAAGTTTACTATTGTTTTAGACTGGAACTTTGGGTAGTGGTATTCAATATCCAATCCGGTATTTACTTTGGTGACTAAGGGAAACACGATAAAAACCCAGCAAGACTGGTCGGTCCCGGATTTTGAATCCATGACCTCCCGAATGCGGGCCACAAAAGCTCTATTTTGTTCGCGGTTTAGCTATAGTTATGCTGCTCACACACACGCACACGAATTCCTATTTTTCAAAACATTTTTACTTTCTCTAAACGCACTATGCACATAGCGTATTTTCGATACCGAAACTTCACCGGAAATACATGTTTTGAGAACCCCTGAATAAAAAAAAGCATTTTTAGAAAAATGTCCGCGTATATGTGACTGTAGGCGACTGTGTGTATGCGTGTATGTCTGTGGGCAGAGTACCTCAAAAACGAAAAGACCAAACTTGGTGTTTAAATTCGGTATCTTCTAATGATGCGACAGCAAAATCCCCCCTCCGCCAATTACCCTTTACATGGAAAAGATTAAAAAAAAAAAATATATTTTCTCAAAAATAGCTCTAAAGATTTTGATTAAAGTCTCTTATGTTTTGGATAGTTACCTGACAAATAAAATATATATCTTCAATTTCAGGGAATGGCCTCTGAAGATATGCTTATTCTGAATGAATTTTACGGAATTTTGCATAGCAGGTAAACCGTAAGAGATAGGCAAAAACTTACTTAACAAAAAAGTAAATCTCGTTAAAACACGCAAATTATATTACATAGATTTTTTTGCGTGGAGTTGGCCATTTTTGAGATATTCCTAGTTGTTTGTTTCAGCTTTGAAAAACTTATATTTTTCTCATACGAGAATTTGTAAACTCCTGTCTATACAAACAAAGGTACTTCAATCACATAGCAGCCAGTTTTAAAATATTTGACTATCGATTTAGCCTAGTATACTCCCTTATTTCCCTTCTACTTACAAGGAAGCGGGTAATAAAACCCTTTCTACTAATTTTTTCTCGATTAGCATTAAGTATATAGAAGAATAAGCTTTTTACAATAATTGTAGAGATGTAGAGAAAGTCATATGTGTGGAACGCATTAGATTTTCTTTTTACTAGAAAATCTCAAAATCGTGTATTTCCGGTCAAATCTCTGTATCGAAGTTTCGGTGAATTAAAATACTTCCTCTATTTACTATAGATAAGTGGTAGAAAAATTAATTAACTACAAACGCTTTTTCTGAATTTTAGGTCATGTCCTCTCTTTAACGCGCAAGTTTTAATTCGTGTTGTCGTTTCATCACTAAACCTCGTGGTTACAAACCTCGACCTCATATGGGTACTGTTTCCATGTCAGCTGAAACACTACGACGTAGGACATAGCTTCTGTTTCCTAAAAACGATGCAATCCGTAGAGCGACAACATATTAAAAATGCCTTCATGTTCGTAAGTCTAACTGCAACTCGCCCCAAGTGGAGGAATTTCATATTAAAACTAGATGCGAGCCGCTCCATTATGAGCAAGCTGGGAATATTTCGTATAATAATCCCCCTTCACTTCTATACATCATTTCGCATCACAATCCCCCACGGCGTTGTTAACACAGATGATTAATATAAACAATAAACAACCAAAACACATCTATATCCATGCAACAAAAATAGACATATAAAAATGAACGAAACAAACATGACACAACCTGCAGCATGTAATGCTACCAGTAGTGTACACTGACGTGCATAAAAAGTGGCCAATTCCCTTCGATCACCACAATGTTTACTTTCTCTAGCACGAATGTGCATAATGTACATAAGTGCATAAAGACGGTATTGTACTCCACCCAAAATTTTGATACAGAGATTTCACCCTAAATACACGTTTCGAGATCCACCTGCATCCAAAAACATTATTAGGAAAAGTGTTCGTCTCTCTCTCTCTATCCGTCCATGGGCAGCACATATCAAAAACGAAAGTCGGCTAAATACCAAACTTAGTATTTTAGCTGAACTGTTTGTCAACCTCTTTCACAAGTTAGTGCAGATATGGTTATCTCTATTGTCGTCACGCATTTATGGGATAAACAAAACATCCCAACATCTTCATAGTGACGTATGCGATGAGATCGGCTGGGAGCTGGTGGGAAAAGTTCGAACTACTCGTACCTTCCGCTCTTCGGCGGGCCACCGTGGGAGACAGTTCTTCACTCTAGCTGGAAGGGACAGATCGTCCTTAAGAGCACAGTGAAGTTTCGTTGCGCAGTCGCCAAGGATAGGCAAAGGTGGGCTTTCTTTCGGCTTGGACAAGATTGTAGGGTTGAATAGGTTGACAAATCTAAATTATTATTATTACTATTATCATTATTATTATTATTATTATTATTATTATTATTATTATTATTATTATTATTTAAAAAAACCCACTGGCTAGTCGGAGCAGTCAGGCGGTTTTGATTACAAGATTTACTTTTCAAATTGTTAATGCAAAGCCGTAACTTACATATCTAACAAATATTAAAAGTTATTCTTAGTAAATGCATTAACAGTAAGATCAGTTATACCTTTAATGGTTGCTTGTTAAAATATCTCAAATTAATAAATTGCGAAACTCTGCCAGCATTTCTTTGCAGTTTCCTTGAATATTTCTCCCTAGGGTTTAAGTAAACTTCTGTTTTTATTTTGTCTAGCCCGTATGGACAACGCACATAATGGATAGAGAAGGTATTGTATTCCACCCCAAAAGTTTGATATCGAGATTTCACCGGAAATATGTGTTTTGAGGTGCTGTGGGCCCGAAAAAGCATTTTTAGAAAAAGGTCCTCGTGTATGTGTACATGTGTGTGTGTGTGGACAGCATAGCTCAAAAACGAAAGGACCGTTAAATACCAAACTTGGTATTTATTTTTAGTACCTTCCAAGGATGCGACACGACGATTTTCAAGAGCATATCCATGCCACAAACTACTTTTTACATGAAAAAAAAAATTGAACATTTTGTTTTTCTCAAAAGTTGCTCTAATGATTTTGATGCAAATTTCATATACTAAAGAGATTGACACCACAAATAAAATATATATTTAGAATTTTCTGGAACAGCTTCTGAAGACTGCTTTATTTTACACGAGTTTTGCAGAAATTTGCGTAATTGTTAAACCGTATAAGATAAACAAAGACATACGGCACAGAAATGTAGATCTAGTTAAAATACGTAATTTAAGCCATATACGTTTTTTGTTTGTAGAGCTGACCGTTTCTGAGATATTCCTTGTTATTGGTTTCATTTTTAAACTACTTAAACTTTTCTCAAAAGGGAAGTGACGTTTCGTTTCATCTCTCTTGTTTTATTGCAGGCCATGCAAAGCGAACCGAATTTCAATTGTTTCACACAGAACCAGTTTTTAAAATATTTAACTTTTGATTTAGCCTAGTGTATTCCCTTATGTTCCTTCCGCTTACAAAGAAGCAAGTAGTAACACAATTTCGGCTAATGTTTACCTTGATTGTATGTCGAAGATAAAATAAAAATCTTTTGAAAATAAAGTTGTTTATGTAGCAGCTAGAGAATGTCATATGGATGGAATATATCAGATTTTTTGTCTCACCCTCGGTATTTGTACCTTAGTTATTGCCTACGAAAACGACAGTACAAAGTTCAGTGTCTTTCAAGAATGCGACACGAAGATTTTTAAGTAAATGCTCCCCCCCCCACCCCAACTACCCTTTACATGGAACATTTCTCGTACATTTTAATTTTCTCATAAATTGCCCTAACGATTTCTATTAAATGCCCTATGCATAAGATATTTTCATGACAAACAAAACACATATCTCTGAAGAGCTCTTTATTTGGATGACTTTGGTACAACTTGTAAACCGCAAGAGATAGACAAAACCATACTACACAATAAATGCACATCTCATTAAAACAAATAATTGATGTCATGAAAGCTTAGACTCTTAGGGCCGGGGTTAATCCAAAAGAATGAATTTTCCGGACTTATTGACCGTGGTCCAGTAGATGATTGATGTCTTATACATTTTTTGTAAGGTTAACCGTTTCCGAGTTATTCCTTCTTATTGGTTTCAATATTAAGCTACTTAACCTTTCCTCAAGCAGTAAGTCAACTTTCTCTTCATCTCTTTTCTTTGACTCCCGGAAATGTAAAATAGAACCGAATTTCAGTTAACTATTTCACATAGCGATATTACAAGATTTGACTATTGCTTTAGCTTAGTGTCTCTTATTTCCCTCCTACTTATAGGAAGAAAGTAATTCTTTTGCTAAAGTTTGTCTCGATAAGTATGACGTAGATA